>PVHT021183519.1:22182127-22387913 GCA_004024745.2 Catagonus wagneri
AATAATGCCACCGAAGTATATGAAAACTGGAAAAAAAATGTAAACCTACTTCCACACAGACACACACACACGCACATTTTTACTTATATGTATTTTAGTACATCTCATTACCTTCCCCAGGTTTAAATAGCTTGTCCTTCTGCAGACTGTCCTTGCCAGGGCCCATTTCATCTTCTGATCTTTCAGCAGAGGACAGAATATATTCCAGGTGGCAGGTGAGCAAAACTACTATCATTGGATTTATGCAACATTTGAAATAGCTACCTGTCTCCATTTTTTTACAGCCTACAAAAGAGTGTATTATTTTAATAATAAGTAAAGATGCAGCTTTGGAGAGATTTATTCTCTCACCCCATGACTGCCAGGTTTTTCTCCATGGGAAATTAGGCTTTTGAAGCCACTTTTAGAGGTTCATGTGTTCACAGTTCAGAGAAGAGAGAGGTCGGTGAGGATGAACAGTCACAAACGCTGTGGGACTTCAGGGCGTCTTGCAGGATATGGATGAGAATTTTCACAACCAATCTGCATAAAGTTCTGTAAGCCCAGTCTTTGCCCTACTAAGGGAAAACCAAATATAACCCTAGAAATGTAGTGTTCAGAGGGTATTTTCCTGTGGCTTTTAAATAACTAGACCCTAAATACCTCATTCGGCGAATGTTTATACATTAATAAATATGTGCCATGCTAGGAAATAAGTGATGGGGAATAATGATGAAAAATACATTTTATTAAAAATAATGGTTATTAAACACAGTGAGATAATTGTGGACTTACTGTGGATGCTGTGGACTTGGTGTAAAGAATAGTGGGAGTAGAAAACGTTCTTTTTTCTTCTTGGCACATTAAGGGACGTTTTCATACGGAGCAATGATTTGAGCTGAAATTTGAAAGGAGAATAAGATTTTACTTGATGGAAAATGAGTCCATTTAAAGGGCATTGAAGGAGGTGCATTTGCAAAGGCACAGAGGTATGAAATGAGACAGGTGATTTAAAGACTAACAAGTAGTTCAATGTCTATAGTATAGGATGCAAATAGGGCAGTGGTGGAAGCAAAGCTGGCAGAGTAGATGGCAGACAGATGAGCGTAGGTCTTAATTGGCAAGTTAAGGAGTTTATGTTTTATTCTGTATTTTCCATTATTTTAAAACTATTTTGCACATATGGCTATGGATGCAACCATGCAGGGTGTCTCTGATGTTATGCTAAATACAGAACATCTTCCCAAAGTACCAATTTTACTGGAAATATTAGAGATTTCTTTCTAATTCATGTATTCATTCTCAGAGATTATTGTTATATATGCCATCTTTTCATTAAACCTAGGAGAATAAAACACATTTACATAGTGGTTAATAAGGAAGTTTCATATTTTTACGTCATGAAGAAGTAAGTAGGATTAGTGCTGTAGTTGAGTAATGGTAACCAGGGTAAAAAAATGAAGTATATGAATGTCTTTTTGTTCAAGGAGGTAGATTTGGATTTCTCAGTGAACAGTAAAGACTGGCTAGTTCAATTAGCAATTAGCAATTTTTGATGAAGAAAATAAGCTTTTACAAATCTATCTAAATTCTTTCTCTGTTTGTATTTCATCAAATATTTTATCAACATTTAACTACTCTTAGTCCTACTTGGATGGAAATCACTTTCCCAATAATTCAGAGGATCCCCAAATTAAGAGAGAGTACATTATAAGCAATTTTAATGACATTCTTGATATAGATATACATTTGTAAAGTATAAGTTTAAATACATTTCTCACCAGAAAGCATAAGATTGAATCAAGGAAATTATATGTAAAACAATGAGAGAAATTTAAAAAGCTAAAATCACTGAGATTTGTGAAAGATTCTTTGAAACTCTGCACAAAGAATTTGACAATGAAGAAGATAAAGCAATCTGAAAAGTATAATATGCACTTACATGATTCTTTACAATGATGATGGGTTTATTATTGTGAAGATAAAAATTATCATCAATCTTGGCATTTCTTATGATAGAAAAATATCAATTATATTATCTGGACAAAGTAGCTCTTAAGGAAAGCTCAAAAGGATACTATGTACTAATAAGTGAGCAATAAATCAGGAAGATATATCAACAATGAGTATATTTGTATCTAACAATATAACTTTTGCATATATAAATGACAAAGAGGAGCACTTTAGGAGAATTAATTTTTTTCTGTGAACTAGCAGATAAGCAGTTTCTTTCAAGTTAGAATAGTTAAAGGTAGCATATAATGTTTTCTGTGCTATTTTAAATCAAGACTTTATTAAAACAAAACAAAAAAGTATGCATTTCTTTTTCCATAGAAGAATCTGATTCATTTTAGACATATAATTATTGGATCAGACCTGGAAAGTGTTTTACTTGGAAAGGAAAATTTGAGGAGGCATCCAAGATAGTGGCATAAGGAAGACCCTGAGCTCACCTCCACCCACAGACACACTGAATCTATGCTTACATGTAAAGCAATTCTACCTGAAGACCTGAGGGCTGATTAAACAACTACTTCACATAGAAAGGCCATATAAAAACTGGCAGGAAAGAAGAGACTTAATACCTATGGGAACCCCACCCCCAAACACAGTGCCTTGCAGTAGAGAATGATATTGATCAGGAGCCCAGGCACAGACTTGGCCACCCTGGGACACAGCAAAAAGTAAACAACAGTCTAAAGGGCAACTAGACTAAACGGGGAGGAAATCCATTTATTAACCCTAGAGTTCCTGCCAAACAGAGAACTCCTGGGGGCCTCTCTGAGGTTGAGGGTGTCTGTGAGTTCCAGTGTTTGAGTTCCCCTGGGTCTTTCCTGATCCGTGCCCATTCCAGCTTCAGACATCCTGTAAAGGTGACCTAACCCAGGCACTGCCCCCCAGCCAGGGTCCATGCCAGCCACAGTTACCCCACCACAGTACCTCGGAACAGTGCTCCCCAGGGACTGCTTCTGGCCCAGGCCCACTCTAACTTCAGCTGCCCTGAAAGAGAGCCTTAGGTGCAGTGCTTCCCAGGGACTGTCCCAGCCCATGCTTACTCCAGCCCCACTAAGTTGGGCCTTGGGCACAGCACTCCTCGGGGATGGTCCCTAGCCCAAATCCACTGCAGCTCCAGCTGGCTTACCAATGCTGCCAAGTACAGGCAATCTACACAGGATGCTCTCACACAAATCCACTTATTTAAGACTAGGAGAGATAACTATTTTGGCTTATTCATGGAAATAAAAAAACAAAAATCAAACAAGATGAAGAGACAGAGGAATATGTTCCAAACAAAAGAACAAAATAAAACCCCAGAAGAAAACCCTAATGAAATAGAGAAAAGTAATTTACATGATAAAAAGTTCAAAGAAAAAGAATGCAGGAACTCAGTGAGAACTTCAAAAAATGACTTAAAAAATATAAGAAATATAATCAGAACTGAAGAGTACAATAACTGAAATAAAAAAAATACACTAAAGGGAATCAACAGCAGATTAGGTGACTCAGAAGAATGGATAAATGATCTGGAAGGTAGAATAGTGGAAATCATCCAATCAGAATGGCAAAAAGAAGAAAGAGTTTTTTAAAGTGAGAGTTTAAGGGACCTCTGGGACAACATCAAGCATAATGATATTTGCATTAAAAGGGTCCCAGAAGGAGAGAGAGAAAAGGACAGAAAACGTCTTTGAAGAAATAATAGCTTAAAACTTCCCTAATCTGGAGAAGGAAATGGACATCCAGGTACAGGAAGGTGAGAGTCCCAAACAAGATGAACCCAAAGAGATCCATGCCAAGACATTATAATTAAAATAGCAAAATTTAAATATAAAGAGAGAACCTTAAAGGCAACAAGATTAAGCAATCACATACAAAGCAAACCATGATTATCAACTGTTTTTTTTCCCCGCAGAAACATACAGGCCAGAAGGGAGAGGCAGGATATATTTCAAGTGCTGAAAGGAAATGGATTGATACATATGAACCTCATGGAAACTACAAATCAGAAATCTCAAATGAATATGCAAAAAATACTAAGAAGAAATACAGACATTACACTAAAGGAATCCATCAAACCACAAGGGAAGAAACTAAGTGAAGAAGAGCAGAGAGAACTACAAAATCAACCAGAAAATCAACAAAATGGCAATTAGTATGTATCTCTCAACAATTACTAAATGCTCCAATCAAGGATAGATAAACAGATAATAAACTAGTCCACCAAAAAAAAATTATAGGCCAAGCTCAACAAAATATTATCAAACCAAATTCAAAAATACATTGAAAGGATCATACATTATGATCAAGTTGGATTCACTCTGGGGATGCAAGAATGATTTAACATCCATAAATTAATCAAAGTGATACATCACAGTAAAAAAGAAAGAATAAAAATTACATGAACATCTCAATAGATACAGAAAAAGCATTTGACAGAATTTATCATCCATTCATATTAAAAGAAAAGTTAGCAAAGTTGGTATCGAGGGAACATATCTCAACATAATAAAGGCCATTGTAACAAGCTAACATCATACTTTAGTTAATATTATTCTCAGTGGTGAAAAACTTTTCCTATAAAATCAGGAACAAGACAGGAATGCCCACTCTTGCTACTTCTAAACATAGTATTAGAATTTCTGGCCACAGGATTAAAACAAGAAAAAGAAACAAACATCATCCAAATTGGAAGGGAAGAAGTAAAGTGCATGATTTGCAGATGACATGATACTCTATATAGAAAACCCTGAAGTCTCCACCAAAAAAGCTATTAGAACTAATAAATGAATTCAGTAAAGGTGCAGGATACAAGATTAATATATGGAAATGTGTTACTTTTCCATACACCAATAATGAACTGTCAGAAAGTGAAAGCAAGAAAACAATCTTGTTTAAAATTATATCAAAAAGAATAAAATACCTAAAAATAAATAAACTTAACCAAGGCAGCAAAAGGTGTTTACTCTGAAAACTATAAAACATTGTTAAAGGAAGATGATAACAAAGAAATGGAAAGATGCTCTATGATCTTAGGTTAGAAGAAGTAATACTGTTAAAATGTTCATTCTACCCAAAGCAATCTATAGATTTAATGCAATCCCTATCAATATACCCATGATGGTTCCCATTGTGGCTCAATAGGTTAAGAACCCAACATAGTGTCTGTGAGAATGCAAGTTTGATCCCTAGCCTTGCCCAGTGGGTTAAGGATCCAGCATTGCTACAAGCTTCAGTGTATGTTGCAGATGCAGTTTGGATCTGGTGTTGCTGTGGCTGTGATGTAGGCCTGTAGTTGTAGCTCTGATTGGACCCCTAGCCTGGGAACTTCCATATGCCACAGGTATGGCCCTAAAAAGAAAGAAAAAAGAAAAAAAACTACCCATGACATTTTTCATGGAACAAGAGCAAATCTAAACTTTGTGTGGATGGAAATAACCTAAATGTCCATTGATAGATGATTGGATTAAGAAGATGTGGTATATATACACGATGGAATACTACTCTGCCATAAAAAAGAACAAAATAGTGCCATTTGCAGAAACTTGGACGGAACTAGAGACTCTCATGTTATGTGAAGTAAGTCAGAAAGAAAAATACCATATGATATTGTTTATATCTGGAATCTAATTTATGGCACAAATGAACCTTTTCACAGAAAAGAAACTCATGGACTTGGAGAACAGACTTGTGGTTGCCAAGGGAGACGGGGAAGGAGTGGAATGGACTGGGAGTTTGGGGTTAATACAGGCAATCTATTGGTTTTGGAGTGGGTAAGCATTGGGATCCTGCTGTATAGTACAGGGAACTATATCTAGTCTCTTGTGATGGAACATGATGGAGGATAATTTGAAAAAAAGAACATACATATACATACACGTATATGTATGTATGACTGGGTCACTTTGCTGTACAGTGGAAATTGACAGGACACTGTAAATCAACTAGAATGGAAAAAGTAAAAATCACAAAAAAAGAATATTTAGTCTTCAAAGAAAAATAATAAATAAATAAAATTTATACGAAACCACAAAAGAACCCAGATCACCAAAGCATTCCTGAGAAAAAAGACCAAAGCTGGAAATATCATACTTCCTGGATTCAGACTATACTGCAAAGCGATAGTAATCAAAACAATATGATATTGACATAGATCAATAGAGCAGGATAGAGAACCCAGAAAAAAGCCCTGGCACTTATGGTCTATTAATCTATAACAAAAGAAGCAAGAATATGCAATGGAGAAAAAAACAGTCTCTTCAATAAATAGTGTTGGGAAAAATGGACAGCTATATGTAAAAGAATGGATGTAGAACATTTCTCATAGCATGTACGAAAACTCAGAATGTATTAGAGATTAATTATAGAACCAGAAACCATAAAACTCTTAGAATAAAACATAAAACACTCTTTGACCTAAATGATAGCCAAATTTTTTTTTTTGGATCTATCCCCTAAGTCAGGGAAATAAAAGCAAAAAAAAAAAACAAGTGCCACCTAATTAAACATAAAACCTTTTGCACAGCAAAATAATCCATCAACAAGAAGAAAAGTTAATCTACTGAATGGGAGAAAATATATGCAAATGATGTTGACAGATAAGAGATTAATATTAAAAATGTATAAACAGCTCATACAACTCAATGTCAAAAAATAAAAACTTCATTAAAAAATGGGTAAAGGACCTGAATAGACATTTTCCCAAAGAAGGCAGGTAGGTGGCCAAGAGGCCCATGAAAAGATGCTCAACATCACTAAGGAGCAGGGAAATGCAAATCAAAACAATAACGAGATACCACCTCAACCTGTCAGAATGGCTGCCATCCAAAAGACCACAAATAACAAATGTTGATGAGGATGGAGAAAAGGGAACCCCGGTACACTGTTGGTGGGAATGTAAATTGGTAGAGCCACTATGGAAAACGGTATGGAGGGTCCTCAAAAAAGTAAAAACAACCATCATGTGGTCTAGCAATTCCACTCGTGGATATACATCTGAAGAAAAAAATACACTAATTTGAAAAGATTTGTGCACCCCAGTGTTCCTTGCAGGATTATTTACAATGGCCAAGATATGGAGGCAATCTGTGTCCATAAACGAATGGATTAAAAAAAAAAGATGTGATAGATAGATGATAGATAGATAATATATATAATAGAAATACTGCTCAGCCATAAGAAAGAATGAAATTTTGCCATTTGCAACAACATGAGTGAGCCTGGGGATTATTATGCTTAGTGAAATAAGTCAGAGAAAGACAGGTACTTTATATTATCACTTGAATGTGAAATCAAAAATAAAATGAAAAAAACGAATGAATATGACAAACAGAAACAGCCTTACAGATGTAGAGAACAAACTAGTAGTTACCAGTGGGAAAAGGGAAGGCGAGAGGGCTATGAGAAAGGTAGGGAGTTAAGAGGTAAAAAGTGCTACGTATAAAATAAGGTACAAGGATATGTTGTACAGCACAGGGAATATAGCCAATATTTTATAATAACTTTAAATGGAATATAATCTATAAAAATAATAAATCACCATATTGTACACCTGAAGCTAATACAATATTGTAAATCAACTATGCTTCAATCAAAATATGTAATAAATCAAACAAAAAGAATGGCCAAAATTCAAAATATTAATATCACAATATCCTGGTGAGGATATAGAGCAACAAGAAGTTTCGTTCATTGCTGATGGTAATGCAAAGTGACATAGCTAGTTTGGAAGACAGTGGCAGCTTCTTTTAAGCAAATCATACTCTTACCCTGTGGTGCAACAATCTCGCTTCGTTGTATAACCCTCTAAGATTTGAAAACTACATCCACGCAAAAATTAAAGGGAGCACATGGGTGTTTATAGCGGCTTAATTTTTAATTTCCCAAACCTAGGAGCAACCAGGATTTCTTTCAGTATGTGAATGGATAAATAAACGGTGGTACATTCATACAATGAAGTATTATTCAACACTAAAAAAAAATATGAATTATTTCGTCATGAAAAGACATGGAGGAAATGTAAATACATATTATTAAGCAAAAGAAGCCAATTTGAAAAAGCTGCATACTGTGTGATTTCAATTGTATGACATTCTGGGAAAGACAAAAAATTAAAGATTGGTTTAAAAAAATGCATTGATTTCAGGGGTTGAATGTGGGGAATAGGAATGAATAGATAGAACCCAGAAGTTTGTGGGCACAGCGAAACTGCTCTGTGATGTCAAAATGATGGATACATGTCATTATATGTTTATCTAAACCCATAAATGGATAACAGCTAGTGTGAACCCTCATATACACTGTGGACTCTGGTGATAATGATGTGTCAGTGTAGGCTCATCAGTTGTAACAATTACCTGCCATGCTGGTGGGGATGTAATAATGAGGGAGTATTTCGTACTCCCACTCAATTTGTATGAGTGTACTTTCCACTTAATTTTTCTGTGATCCTAAAACTTCTCTTTAAAAAAATCCATTAAAAAAAGAAAAACGTAAGTCCTATTGCATATTCAGGAATATGGAGATTTAAGACAGTATTTCACATTTAAAGGATAATATGATAATATTATGAACCACTTTATGCCAGTAAATCCAGAATTTAGATGAAAAAGACAAAGTCATTGAGAAGAAAAACAATGTACCAAGCCTTATGCAAGAAGTAAAAGATCTGTATAGATATTTATCTATTTAATAAATTGAATTCCTTGTTAAAAACTACCTCAAAGGAAACCTAAAGTTTGGATGGTTTCACTGGTGAATTCTAGGAAACATTAGAGGAAGAAATAATACCAAAAATGTACAAACTTTTTCTGAAAATAGCCTAGGAGTGAACACTTCCCAGTTTCCCTAGTACTAAAACACTAAAATCAAAGAAATTCACTGACAAATACCTCACAACTATGAACATGAAAATCTTTAACAAATCATTAGTAAATTGAATCAAGCAATATGTAAAAAAGGATAATAATTATGACCAAGTGTATTTTATCCTAGGAATGCAAGGTTATTTTAACATTCAAAAGTCAAAGTAATTAGTAACATTAACAAACTAAAAGAGGAAAAAGCATATACCATAATAAAGGCAGGGAAAAAATTGACAAAACTTAACAAACATTCATAACATAACTCTCAGCAAACTAGAAACGGCCTTCCTAGAATATTATCTTATTTAAACTTGTGCACCTGCTATATTGAGGTTAAATATTCTTTTATATGTTTCTTAGCTTTATAGATTTTTTTCTTCTATGAATTACCTATTTAGAGTCTGTTAAGGACTCATTGTTTATCTTATTAATTTATATGATCTAGGGATATGGCATAAGGCTGCTAATGTTCACCAATATCTACTTCTACTCATTCTGGGGTTGCAACCAAACTACAATTCCTGGTTACTTCACCATCATCCTTGCATCTAGGTGAGACCATGTACCTGAGTACTGGTCAAAGTGAACAAAAATATGTTTGCCATTTGCAAACCAATCCCATGTAGCATCTCGTGCAGACTTTCCTGCGATAATTATCTACTGTCTCTATTTCCTGTTTGGCATGATTCAAGGATTTTGAGGCTGTGGATAATAACAGATGGAAAAAACCTAGATCCCTGATTTACTGCTTGTAGGAGAGGTATTCAGGAGACCCACCCAACCAGGAACACCCACAATGGGCTTGGTACAAATGAAAAAGACACTTTTACATAATGGTAAAAGATGAGATTTGGAGACGTGTCAGAGATGTCAACCTAACTTATAAACTTCCTTGCACAGCACTGATTTGTCATTAGTATATTTCTCTCCCAAATACCTAAAGTTGTGTAAATAAAAAATATATGTAAATGTTCTTTATTCATTCAACAGATATTTTTTGTGTGTCTCCTATGTT
The DNA here is from genome assembly GCA_004024745.2 of Catagonus wagneri. Classification (NCBI taxonomy): domain Eukaryota; kingdom Metazoa; phylum Chordata; class Mammalia; order Artiodactyla; family Tayassuidae; genus Catagonus; species Catagonus wagneri. The sequence goes on from PVHT021183519.1 coordinate 22,191,980, forward strand.
CCAGGCACTATTCTAGGCACTAAGTTTATAGCAGTGGAAAATTGAGACAAAAGTGTCTACCTTTATTGTGCTTATATTTTAGTGCAGAGAAACTGACAGTAAATAAGTAAAGTTATAACTTCACATGGAATGAGTTCTACAGACAAAAAGAAAGTAGAGGAGTAAGGGATATCAGGACAAGGGTTACAGTTTCAGATAGTGTGGTCTGTGAAGGGCTTATTGAGAAGGTGTCATTTGGGCAAAGACTTAAGAGAGATGAGTTAGCTGTGAAGATATCTGGAAGAGGAATGATCCACGAAAAAGAGAAAAACAAATTTTTTAAAAAATTTCCAAGGCAGAAGCATGCCTGAGGTGTTCAAAAAACTCCTCCAAGGAGCCGAGTGGAGTTTGAGCAGAGTGAGTAAAACAGAGGTGACTTTAAGATCGTGTGAAAGAGGTAAGGTGTGGGTGGCAGACCTGTAAGGCCTTCTGGCCATTGTGAGAATCTGAGCTCTTCCTCCCAGAGTCGGGAGACGCCTTTGTTAAAGGTCTGACATGATAGGCTCTGGCTGCTACGATGAGCCTGGGCTATACATGCTAAAGGCAAAATAGGGGGGTCGGTTAGAAGCCACTACAATCACTGAGGTGATTGATGATCGGGGCTTGGACCGGGGGAATTGCCTGTAAGTGGTGAGAAGTGGTCAGATTGTAGATATATTTTGAAGATAATAGCCAACAGGATTTCCCACTCAATCAAAGGTAGGGATAAGAAAAAGAGGCTTGAGCAACTGGAAGAATGAAATGTCATTTTCTGAGATAGGGAAGGGGTGCATGCCTGAGACGATCAGGAGCTCCACTGGGGAGGTGACAGCCTGTGATGTTTATTAGACTGCCAAGTGGAGATGTCGAGTGGGCAGTTGGATATATGCGTCTAGAGTTCAGGGGAGAAGTCTGGGCTGGAGACATACATTTCCAAGCAGTCAACACTTTCTGGTATTTAGAGCCATAATTCAGGATGAGATCACCAAGGGAGAGAGCAGAGATAGAGAAGATGAAGGGCTGAGAGCTAACAGTCCATATGTTAATTTTGTCCTGTATTCTTCGGGCTCCACCATGCTCTTCATCGACGGGCACTGGCATGGTGGAATATGCCATATACTCTGGGAACCATATTGGGAACTTCCCCACTCAACTCCTGCTCTAGATTCCTCACTAAGTCAGGGGTATTTGCAAAGGCTCAGCTTTATCTGTTGTACCCCCTCTGCCATTTATTGTATTCTGTAGACCCTTTGATTTATAATGACTGAAGAATGGGCTTCAAGTATTGGCACTGGGCCTATAGCAAAGAAACAAAGGCAGGATGTCATTCTGGGTGTTAAATGCAAATTATGAGGTCACTATAAGTTCCTTCACTGAAGTGACTGAGGAAATAAAGATAAAAGTAGGCAGGCAGAAGTTGAAACCCTTTGATATTATGGAATGTGCTATAAATATCATCGCAGCCTGTGGGGATCATCCTGTATCTGTAGTCAGCAGTGACTCAAAGAAACTGTGGGAGGACACGTTTGTGACCTCAGGAGACTTAAAAAGCAAAGAACAGTGATGGCCAAGAACAAATTTCCACATGGATGGCTTAGAGCTGATGCGGCTATTCTAAAAGTACAGGGTACTTTTCAGCGTCTCAAGCAAGGTATTAAAACGTGTGCCTGTTATATTGAAGACAAACCATTTCACCAACATGCTTGACTTTGTTACATTTTCTAACATACAAATATTTTACATTTTACGTAATCAAATCCATAGATATTTCTGTTTATTCCTTTTTTTTTTTCAAGGCCACACCCGCGGCATATGGAAGTTCCTAGGCTAGGGGTTGAATCAGAGCTATAGCTGCTTACCTACACCACAGCCATAGCAAGGCAGGATCAGAGCCTCATCTGCGACCTACGCCACAGACTCTGACAACCCTGGATCCTTAACCCACTGAAGGAGGCCAGGGATCAAACCCATATGCTCACGGACACTGTATCAGGTTCTTAACCCTCTGAGCCACAACGGCAACTCCTATTTCTTCCATTGTTCTTATTCTTAAAAATATTTCTCAGTCTAAGTTACTTCTAGTTAGTAGAATTCCAAGTCTAATACTTCTAGTTATTTCTCAGTCTAAGTTATTTCGCCATTATTTTTAGTGAACATTCCATATTCCATCAAATAAATGCACCAGGAAGCAGAAAGGTTAGTTGTATTGTTGCCACTGCTTTTTAATGTTGAATTCCACCTTTGGCCGTGAGGACAGTCCTTGGGTATATGAAGGACCCGTTGGAGTCCCATCCCGAGCTCAGATGCCCCTATCCCATCACTTTCCCCTCTCCAGCTGGACCCTTCTCTATTAACATCCTTCTAGAAACAGAATGACTGCTGACGTGTTGGCACCATGGAAGGGAACTTCTCATCTCAGGGGCGAGTTTGCACACCCTTTAAAGCCCTGTGTCTACAAAGTATTGACTCACTTGCCTTACACCCAGATTCCTGTTCTCTCCCAGGACGCTCAAGGTTCCCTGGGAACTTTCTGTTGCTTGTTCTTCCCAGTGCTGTTAGTGTCTCTATGAGTCTCAGGGTCCCGCATGACCTACTTTTCTGAGGTGATAAACTCAAACCTAAAAGTCTGCTAGGACTCTTGAGTTGTACCTGCTTCTTCTCTGCTGAAGGGCCCTGGGTGACAGAGCATAGAATCTTAGCTCTATCCCCCACAGAGCACAGGGATGTGGCAGAACAAACACCAGTCTGGGGTCTGAAGATCTGAACCACAGTCCTGTTCCATCCTTGTTCATTGTGTCACCCAAAGTAACTTGGGCCATCGCTCTGGGTCTCACTGTCCTCACCTACAGTGCTCTGTCTCTAAGACCCCTTCCGGATTAAAAAAGTCCATCATCATTTGATTCAATATCATATGGCACTTCCCATGGTCTTTCAGGGAAGGTGAAGTAAGAAAAAGTGTTGCCAGATAAAAATGGATTATCCTAAATACATTGCTCGGGTCTCACTGTGCTCTGCTTCCAGGAGAGAATTATACCCTCATGCTGTAAGGTATTCATTGTGTGTAATGAATTAGCTCCTCTCCTAGGCGTCTAGAATGGTACTACGTCTCAGCCTTGAGAGAACAAGAAAATTGTCACTCAGAACATTTTCCGTGTACAGCAGCTCACATAAGTTGCAAAATCATGTTCAACCTTGATGGACCTGGTGTGGCTGTGGTTGTGTGTGTCTGTGTCTGTGTGTGCCTGTGTGTATATGTTGTGCATGTAAAAGTTGGGAGGAAATTGCCTTTGAAATAAACCAAAGGAATGATGCGGCCAGTGAGGCCAGCATCTGTGCTCTCCAGCAAGATAAACAGCGGCCCTGATGTCCTGTGTCCTCCTGTCCACAGGCAAAGCCTCCCCTGGCTAGTCGCTCCCACACTGCAGGGGTGTGGCCCAAAGCTCTTCTCCTGGAGACTGGATGTGAATGAGTGCCCCCTTACAAAAGAGTGGGAGGAATATTTGACTTTATTTCAGATAAATCTGGAAAATCCTGGGTTCAACAAAATTTCTTTACTGCAGGACATCTCTGGACCGTAGCATATTGTATGCATTTTGTTATTTAGGAAAGGGTTGTATTTGTTAAATTGATAGTCTCTGCAAGTCTTTTGTTGGGAGAACCCTCACTAGGCTAAAGCTTCTGGGACAAAAACTGGAAGTCAGTACAGTAAAGTTCCACGTGATGTGTCCCTGGATACTCTCTACTTTAAGTCAGGATTGGAGCCTTGAGCTCAACCTCAAAGAACAAGTTTAGGAAATTCTCTTGTCCAGTAGAGGGTTCCCTGGCTGAAATTCCATCTGTATTAGGGGATTGCCTTCTTTGTCTGCTGGTAAGATGAGGCCTGCTCTTGTCACTGGAGGTGCACAGTGTCTGTCGTGTAAGGCCTGCCCCACTCTTACTCCCATCTACCAACCAGAAGTCGTTCTTTAGGTCTGCTTTGGGAGCAAACTCTAGTGGAAAAGGCTAAGTGCTTGCCTGCTGTTTTCCGTAGGCGTCCTTGATCCTGTCATCCCTAAAAGCGCAAGCATAATACAAACATTCTACCAATATCCCGAGAGGTTACCCCTACCCCAGGACCAACACTTTCTTTTACAGGATGCCGCTGTTAACCTTGACTTTATTACATTACCTCCAAATCCAATAAAACAATTACAAAAACAAAATTAAGAATGACTAAAATGACTAAATAAATAAAGTGGGGGCAAATTCATAAGCATTTCTGTAAGTAAATCAAAGTAAGATCTTTAGATGATCCTTTAAATGCAAAAGCCAGATTTTCATAAATATTATTTCTCAAGATACTTCCATGGTTTTAAAGAAATTTATAAATAGACTTCAAGGCCAAAATAAATAGAAAATTTTATCTTACGTTCTCGAGTAAGACCTTAACGGTCTTAACCTTTTATTCACAAGGAGTTGTTCATAGTTGCTTAATCTGCTGACTCAAGCTCCATATTTAAAATTATTTTACGATAAATTATCATTTTTGTTTAGACTTACAGGAGCTAAGGTTTGAGAAGCAAAGGGTGCCAGTAAACAGAAGCATTAAAAAAAAAAATCGAACATCCCTTCCCCTGACCAACTCTAACAGAGTCATTAAAGGGGCCTTTGATGAACAATTGGGGAGCCGACCAAAAGGCCCAATTTCAGTTTCAACAAGTCATCAAATATTATATGAGTCAATTACATAAACATTGGAATTTCCCAACATCTGATTCCAATAGCAGGAGAGCAGCCCAGGTTCACAATGGAGATTTCTCAATAGGCAATGCAGTTTTCCAGGTAATTAAAACTGTTTGTATAGGAGAGCAGATTTATCTTCTGAAACCATTTTAGCACTAGTGCTCTCCTGAGTGGTATCAGTTGACACACTGCATAATCTAGAACAGACTAATTGCAGCATGATTTCTAATTTTTCTGCAGCCATGTAAATGAGCTGAAGTCTGCACAGGTGGAGCCCATTAGAGTGAATGATTTCCCTCTCATGTTGTTATCTTCATTTGCCGTTGTCTTATCAACTCCAAGTAGGAAATCTGCTGTCATAAAAGGCAGGCGAGGGAACAATGTCTGGCTGAAAAGTCTTGTTTCATTATTTTTTAATTCATATGGTCCTACCTGCTTAATGCAGTCTTCTGATTAGCATGCTAGGCAGCCAGTAACGCAGTTTTATTTAAATAAGGAGGCAGGGCTTTGATTTAAACTAAGAAATCATCTCCCATTTCTTATCAGGGAACAAGGATTCATGAATCAATAATACATGAATTTAATAATGCATAATGGTAGACTTCACAGGTACTAAATAGCAATACCAGAGTGGGTTAGTATGCTCCATGGTCGTCGTCTCCCAAGTCCCCGTCTGGTTTATCCACACCCCCTCCCTTCATCTCTTCCATTATTTCCTGTCAGCGAAAGAGTTGTGCTGTTCACCATATTCCTCTGACACTGCCAAGAGCCTAACTCGAGGGCCGCATCTTCATTTTATGACTGTGTTTAATAGCTGTTAAACTGCTGGACTTTAGCCTTTTCAAGAATTCCCAAATTGGACCCAAGGGAAGCTTGAAAGGATTGGGAGGGAGAGGATGAGGAAAGAAAAGAACTTCATTCCCTACCATTAATTGCGTTTCCCACTGAGGTATCTCACCATCACTTCATTACAGCGAGAGGAGACCATCTGCAGTGTATCTGCATTGTCCAGGGCCCCACAGTCTCTTCACAGCTCTACTTGTGTTTCACAGCTCAGGGATACCTGAGTCTGGCAGCCCAGTGACAGTTCAACTTGGCATTCCCTCCTTTTGGTTTGTGTGGCTCTTTTTGCTGTGGGCTGTCCAGCGGATAGCATGCCATTCTGCCTGATTTTGAAAGCCAAATGTGCAAGGAATTTCAGCCTGCCCGGCTGAATTCCCTGAGTTGCTTGACCAGCAGGAAAGCCAAGTGAGTCAGACATGCATTGCTTTTCATCATCCATTTATTTGTTTTTCATTTTATTCAATTTGGAAAATTAGATAAAGCTGGCCCACTCCATACATGCTCTTACTGCTTTCATCTGAATATAATGGGTTAAGCCTTTTTTTTTTTTTTTAAGAATTTGGAAAATTTTATTTAGGGGAAAGCCAAAATGCACATGTGGAATCTTCTTGGCACAAGTGCATGAGCACAAAATGTGCAAAGTTTGTAAGAATGATTAATTACGCATTTAGAATGTTTTTCATATGCTATAGAATGTTTCTCAAAAAGCACAAATGTGTGTTATTAGGTGACCTAAAGAAAACTACCTCGCTGGCTTCAGTGAGTTTGTGAAACCAAATGTGTGATGTGGTCAGTGATACCATAGATGGATTCCATTCTGCTTGTTTCAGGACAGGTACCAAAGTACTAAAACCACACAAATACGATAACCTCTTTGCAATCAGGACCTTTTTGTATGCTTTCTTTATTCATCCACAAAGATCCGTACCTATTTATGGGCCTATTGTATGCTAATCACTGCTGCAAACTTCGGGTATTAAAATGATAGTCTTCCCTCAGAAGCTCATAGTCAGGACAGATGGGGAGAGAGAAAACACGCACAGATCTGCACAGTGATGTAAGAGAGTTGTACGCACAGTGTTGCAAGAGCACAGAGAAGGAATACTCCAGGAGCTAGGCACTGAGTAATTCCTCAAAAAAAGACTTGTGAAATTGTAATTTCAAGGGTCTGTTCCCTGAGGCCTGATTGAATCGGTGGTGCTCTGAGTCAATAATGTTTACTTTCTAGTCGCCTGTATAGGCAGCAGTTGATCTGGTTTTGACGTATTTTATATGGTTCCTTTTCCCAGAATCACCGAATAAACTGGGCAAAGAAAAGCCCACTAAAAGTGATTCTCAGTGTTTCTAAAATCCAATTCGCTCTTCCTTAGAGTTTATGGGTTTGTAAATACATGCTTGAAAGGAGATTATTCTATGTTTACTTTTATGTCTTTATAAATTATATTCCTCAAGAAGCCTTTAAGGTGAATTATAATCAACATACACATGCATAAGCACACAAGCGCTAAGGTAGTTAAAACAGAAATAAAAAGAAAATGGAACCATAGAAAGAAGGTTCAGCTGTACAGGATCGGGACATGAGATAATTATGATAACTAAACTTGAAGCTTCCTAGAAGTTGAATGCATTTCTGTGCGAATACTTGAAGAAATATGGTTCAAACTATAGTTCTTTCCTGGTCTGGCCTTTTGCCCACTTCTACTGCCAGGGTTAGGTGGGGGAGGGGGCAATAAAAGCATAGAACACCCATAAATCAAGGCTAATCTCTAATGGCATTTTCCATTCACAGTCTTATAGGAGGTCACAGAATGAATTTTTCACCCTCAACAGAATTTTGCTTTCTATAATCCCCCCACTTAAGAAGATTGTATCCTGGGAATTTTTCTGGGGGCGTCAAAATGGGATGTCAGATTCATTAGCCTACACCCTGCTTGGAGCACTAATCCAGACTTCACTACAGGAACTTGCTTTACAGGTGGTTGCTGAAGTTACAGTATTTTTCTTTATATTTAAAGTTAATCCAGTTCAGTATCAATAGCAAATCCTCTTAAAACATGTACATAGGAGGCCAAGCCAGTATTTTGACATTCCTGGCTGGGAACGATGCCATTAACACCTTCAATTAATCTCCATGCAAGGTCATTAGGCGGCCCAGCTTCAAGACCATATGTTAAGACATTATTAGTTTCCCTGCAAAGGGAGTGTTTGGTCAGTTACAACTAGAAACAGATGCACACCAATAGGATCAGAAGGGAATAGTTGCCTTAGTTATGACACCTCACATCTCACCTGTCACCAGGATGGGACAGGGAGCTCCCTAACTAATTACTGAAGTGGGGATTTCACAATTTCAGGCCCTTTATGAAGTTTATTACTATAAATTATAAACAACAGAAGAGAGAAAAAGATAAAGGAAACTGTTCTGTTTGAAAATTTGCATTTTAGGAAATTGCCTAATATATTTCCTGGAGCCATAAAAAATAATGGACTAGGTATCAGGAGAATGCAGTTTGAATATTTATTGTACGACTATGTAGGCACGTAGCCTAGGAAGGTTTACCAAAGCTCCACGCTTCATGTTTTCACCCCTAAAAATTGAGGCGGGGAAAGTTGTAGGGTGCCAGAAGAGGGCATTATCAGATGAAACAGTGCATGGGAAATGTGTCTTGAAAACTAAAAATCGTTCCTTAAATTCAAGTTGTGCTCAATTTTTATAACTGACAAATTACAGTTTCTGTGGAGTAGCATGTATTTGGGCATAATCCCCTTGCACCTGAATTAATCTATTGTGAGGATCCCGTCTCTTGATTGATTATAAGCTCTTTGTCTAAAAGAACCACCATTTGAGTTGTATGCAAAGTATGACAGACGTAGAGTTCTCTGCGCTGCTACTGAAGTGTATGGAACCGAAGAGAACCAGTCCCAGGACAGGGTGCACAGCCAGAAGTCTCAGGGAGATGTGGAGAGGGCTAGCCTTGCCATCTGCCAAAGCTGAATCTCATTAAATAAGCCCACAGTAGTCACAGAAAGGCTCTTAGAGGACTTGTTCTCAAACTTGAGTGAGTGTGCATCAGAATCACCTTGAAATATTGTAAAAGCATAAATGCCTGGACCGCACCACCAGTAGGTCTGAGATAGACCTGAGAATCTGAATTACTAACAAGTTCCCAGGTGAGTCTAATGCTGTGCTCAGGAAACCAGGCATTAAGTTAGCACTGCCTCGTAGTAGTCACCTCCACTGGTTGAAAATTAAATTATACAGATGTGGTTTTCCAAGGTGTTTCTGACGCCCAAGTTGCCTATAAGGGAATTCTCTTCTCCCCGTCCAGTGAGAGTCACTGAGCTTCATTAATTGCATGTCTTGGTATCCTGCACAGGAATTTATTTGATAAAACTTGTGCTGCACCCATCCCAAATACATTTGAAAGCCAAGATACTCAGAAAATTTCTAACACCCCTTCAGACTCTAACTTTCTACAAATGTCTATGGCTTGGTGGCCCAGAAGAACTTTGAACATCCTTTCATCCCGGTATCACAACAGAATGTCATGAATAATGCCCGAATTACCAACTCTCCTCCAGTTTAAGAACAGCTCAGAGGTCTGTAAGCCTACAGGACCCAACTCAGCATCGTGTGTCACTTCAATAACTTGAATATGAACAGAGTTCTCTGGAAGGAAAGGATTCACTTCCAGGAGGGGGGGCTAACATTTTTCGAAATTTAAGTAGCCAGCCAGCTTTTCCCCTGGTACTCTGAAGTTAATTAAACATTTGCTGCTTCAGAGTCTCCATGCAATTCCCACTTATTATACTCCTTAGGTCTAGGTGTTGGACCTGCATTTAATAAACAGCAGCAAAACAACCGCTTTAAGATTGTCAGTATCAGTGGCTCCAGGGAAGCATAAGAGAATTTGCGGGGTAGTGAGCCTCAAGACCATGGCTGTAGATGGTGAGATTTAGACTTCAGATGTGACCCAGTAGACTTCAGATGTCCTCCAGAACGTTGTTTAGGTTGCTGAAGCCCTCATAGCCTTTCCCTGAGAAAATTGCTAGTAGCCTGGATGTTGGGAGCATGTTGAATAGTAGTAAGTATTACTATTATCGATATTATTGTCCATCAGGTTTTGGTTCCAAGCAGTCTGCTAGCATCACATGTCATTTTCCTAATATGTGTTTTCCTCATACACATTTTCCTAGTTCTCTCCATAACACCCAAGTTAGGCATCATCCCTCTAGAAGAAGAAACTGAGGCCCAGAGAGGTTCAGTGTCATTGCTAAGGCCTCTTAGCCAGAAGAAGCATATGCAGTTGGGATTTGCACTCGGGTTATCACCATCATGGTTATCAGCTTTCAAACTGCCCACTGGTCCCTCCGCTCTGCACCAGCAATGGTCCCCTTATCTCCTGAGAGTCTGAAGATTTACGCTCTGAAGACTGGCAGCCATGCTTCACGTTAGGAAATCACTCCCTCGGGCTTCTTTTAACCCTGTCCCGATTTCTTTCAGACTTCAGGCTTAGGCTCCCCAGGCTGGGCTGAGCTGTGGCGGCCTCTGGCAGCGAGTCCAGCTGGACTTCATCTGGTTGACCGCTGCCCCGCAACGACATTGCTCTTCATCATCCACGGCACTCAGAAGCAGGAATCGATTAACTTTCAGAATAGGAAAAGAGATCAGTGGGATTGCTAAAGCAGGAATAGCTTCTGTAGCAGCTGAGAGCAAGGAGTCCAGAGAGGGGACCGCTGTGTCTACACTCAGGAGCCAGGCGGGTTTGCTGAGAGAGACCCAGGCCTGGGAAACGCATCGGCAGGCCTAGCCCACGCAGAACACTATTCAGAACTCGAATAATAATGATCGAAACGTTGAGCTAAAAAACGTCAGAAGATTCTCAGGGCAGTTCCCTAATGGCACTAGAAATGCAAAAGAAAGCCCCTTATGAGCTGTCCTTGTATGTTCTTAAGAGACCTTTCCTTGGGGAGCATAAGAGAAACTGATATAGAACAATTGGTGTTGTTCCATGAAGAACAACAGCAACAACAAAGCCTCCTGGACTTCATTTTTAATTAGCTGTGATTGATGTTAGATCCATAAGTTAGATGGCATAAGCAGTGTCTATCAGCGTGATATGGAACACGTTAAAACCCTGCTCTGAACCTGGCATTGGGGCAGGAGTCAGAGAGGCCCATGCCCATCAAAATGCCAGGCTGATGTACTGATCTGTTCCACCAGATGCCCGGAGGACAGAAGGCACATTCCTGGCAACAGAGAAATCAAGGACCATTTACAAGTTTTTCTGTCAAGTGTGGGATGCCGTGTATGTTTCCATCTTGTAAATCCTCACAAGATGCTGCTTCTATGTTGCAGCCCCAGTTCCCAGGCAGGAATTTTTCAGTGATCTCCAAGTATCAAGCCTACTGTACAGTACTGCCAGGCCAGGCAGTACTTTAAGCAATTCACAATGACAGAGCCATGGGACGCGATCAAGTGGCTCTCTAGGTGCAAACCGGGAAAACGTCTCTGAGGTACAGCGTGAAAGGAAAAGCACGTGGTGCATACGTATGTAGGTAAACTGGGTTCACATTTTCCAGAAGGCTACGCTAGAAGCTATGACAATGGCTACCTTAGGGTAAAGGGACTGGAGATGGAGGATAGGACAGAGAAGGGAGATTTTCTGTTCATTTCACACATTTTCATAGACTGTTTTTCTACATGTGTATACTATTTTTACTTTTGAGTTTCTAAAATGAAAACTTCTCTCATCGACTGTCATCAACGATTCATAATAGAAAAGGTATTTTAAAACAAAAAAGTGGCAAGGGCGTAGTCTTACAACAAAGGGTTGCCCATCCGATTAAGGTTTCATTAGCTGAAACAAAACAGAAAGCAAACGTAAATGAATAGGCATTTCTCCCCACCAGAAAAGTTATCTCAGTGGTTGTCTGCATGGCTCCAAATGTCCACTCCAAGCTAGCCGTGGTTTTGCAGCCTGTCTGGGTATTGATAAAGGTGACAGATATGGATGGAGAGCCATGATGGGCTGTGAGTGCCATTTGCTGGTCGTGCCCTGGGAAAGGGAGGTGTCCCCTTGTCCCCACTGGAGGCGAGGTGACACCACGGGGCCTCCTGAGAAGGGCAGTTACCTTCCTGTCTGCTGTGGTAAGATTCTGCGCCTTCCTTCACACGTGATTGCTGGGGTGGGATGTCGTATGTGTGTGCGCGTGCGCGCGTGGCGGCTGCTCAGTTTGGGCGGATCCTGCCTGGAAAGAGAGCATCAAAGGATGCCAAGGGGTATAGAGATGCAGAATCCGCGATAAAGGGGACCAAATTTTATTAGCAATCACGGCAACTATCTCACTTGCGTAAGTGAAGCCAATTACTGTCTTATTGCCTCCTCTTGCACTGTGCACAGTAGGGATGTCACTGGATAATGGTTTGCGTGTAGAGTTAATCACTTTGATGCATTTCTGACTGATCCTAGCAAATTATGTTTTGGTTCCACTATATTAAACACAAGAGCCGGGGATTATCATTAATAAATCTAAGGCACAGCATGCATAAATCTTGAATAAATCAAATATCAATTACATAGGCAGTATCTGCTGACATCTGCTTTCATCAAATAATATATTTGAAATAGGTGTTATTCCAGTTTGTGGAAGTCAAAGGGATCTTCGTTCAGGGAACACAGACCCTAGGCCCCAAAGAGAAAAGCAGCTGAGCTGTTGCTGGGAGAGCTCCTCGCAGGCGCTCAGTTCCAATCTGTGAAGACACCATTTAGACGGCTGCACACGGATCCAGGGGGAGGGCTGTCTTGCAGAGGAGAGCGCTTCCACCTGTGTGCCATTTTCATCAAGGTACTTTTTCAGTGAGACAGAGGAGATCCAGGGGAGAAGGGAGGAAAACTTGCCAAGTGTCTAGCTGTCAGGTGTAGAACTGGGCATCTGAGGGCTTTTGGGGTGAGTGTCTTGATCAGAGGAGGCAAAGCCCTTCCGACGTGAGGAAAGGCCAGCCTAGGCCCGTGAAAACCTCTGAAAGGGAGAGCTGTGGGGACAGCCTCTGGGGCTCCCTCAGGCAGACCCAAGAGCAGGGACAGGGAGTCGGGCAGGAGAACTGACATTTCCCCTTACGGAGGGCCAGGCGCTGGGCAAGATTCTGGGTGAGAAATTCCGTCTCCTTCCCCAGCCGCCCCAACCTCCCAGACGAGAGAGCTGTTAGTATTTTTATCATTGAGGAAACCGAGGCACGTGAGGTCAAATAACATGTCCAGGGCCAGCACCCTTCACGGGGCACAGCAGGAGTCCAGTATGGATCCAGGTGATTATGGATGGTGGTGGTCATGGTACTGGTGTGTGTGTATGTGTGTGTGTCTCTGTGTGTAAAACAGTAAAGAAGATGTATGTGCATGGTACTGGTGTGTGTGTGTGTGTGTATGTGTGTGTGTATGTGTGTGTGTCTCTGTGTGTAAAACAGAAAAGAAGATGTATGTGCCCGGGACAGGGGGAGGAAGGGAGGCATTGAGCAAACGTACATATTTTTAAAAATATGTGTGTGTCGAAGTCATCCATCGAGACGGAGGATGGCTCTGTTCCGCGCCGTCCTTTCCCTGTGGCCTTCTGTCAGCAGATTAGAATCCCTTCCCTCTGAGTGGCTTTTCAGGACTCCTTTGGGGGCCCCTTCACGGAACTTTCTAGGGTTAAACTCATTCTCGGGGAGGGTGGAGCTGGGTTAGGAAATGTTCTCAGGGCCCTGGCTCATCGTGACAGGGAGCAACAATTGCCTCATATGTTCTCTCCGGGCAAAGCAGACGAGACCAGCAATGAGGTAAGCGAAAGCCTTGCACCTGAAGCTGTCCTGCGGCCTCTGCAGAGGGCGGGGATGGTGCTTCAGAGGGGCGGGTGGAGTATTTCACAAACTGCTTGTCCCAACCTGAATGTGCTGGCCTATCAAAGAAGCCGGAGTCCTTTTACCATTTCTTTTATCGTGCTTGGCATCAGAAGAAAGTAAGACAACCCAGAAGCAGGCTCCCAAAGCTGGGCCATCCGGGACCCCTTAGGTTTACATTTTCAAAGCAGAGGTAGGTGGGAGTCGAGGCCATCTCTCTTTGGTCCACAGATCCCGTGAGATGATTCAGAGGAAGGACTTCAAGGAAGCTGAGTAGAAACAGCTCTCGGATTTCATTAGGCCTCAGCTCCCCTGCATACCGAGCTGTACCACATCAGACCGGCCGGGCCCCTGACCACATATTTCTCCCTTTTCTGCACTCTGCTTTCTGTATCAGAACCTGCACTGGGATATTGAGAACACTCGGTTGTTGACAGATAAGTAAAAACTGATGTGATGTCACTGGAGAGATGAGCATCTATTTTCAGAGTTGCAGAGGCACTTGTAATCACACAATATATTACATATAGTTACAGAGACTAAGTCGTCTAAAATATTTACCATGTCAAATCTGACTCTTGGGTTACTTTTCCTGGTATCCACAGGGATTGTGGGTTTCGTTTTGTTTTCTGTTGGATTTTCTAATCAGCATCACGGAGCACTTACAAGGGCATCTTCAGATAGTATGTCTGACCCAGATAACAGGCATCGTCTTGAAGGAGGCTTTCAGGCTACAAAATTCCTTTACAACAATTATGCAATTCTGGCTAAAACAGTATTAACAAATATTGATCAAGAATAAACTCAAGGAGTTCCCATTGTGGCTCAGCGGAAACGAATCTGACTAGTGTCCATGCAGATGCACGTTCGATCCCAGGCCTCACGCAGTGGGTTAAGGATCCAGCGTTGCTGTGAGCTGTGGTGTAGGTCGCAGACATGGCTCGGATCTGGCGTTGCTGTGGCTGTGGCGTAGACCAGTGGCCACAGCTCCAATTTGACCCCTAGCCTGGGAACCACCATAAGGTATGGGTGCTGCCCTGAAAAGACAAAAAAAAAAAAAAAAAAAGAGAGAGAGAGAGAGAGAAAAGCTCAAGTTGGGAGTGGTTCAGTGGGTTAAGAATCTGACTGCAGTGGCCTGGGTTGCTGCAGAGGTGCAGTTGATCCCTGGCCTGGCACAGTGGGTTAATGATCCAGTGTGGCCCACAGCTGTGGCGCAGGTCACAGCTGTGGCTCGGTTTTGATCCCTGGCCTGGGAACTTCCATATGCTGTGGAGTGTGGCCAAAAAAAGAATAAGCTGGAACCTATCTCTCTTTTGCTTCAGTGTCCCCCCGACTCCAGCACACACGGGGCAGCACATGGGCTGACGGGAGGAGGGGGAACTGGAAATGATCCTCTCCATGAGCCCCCTCGCCGTACAGTTTTCTTCACAGTTTTATTTTGCTTGGTTGGAAGCAGCGTGTCCCATGCCCTGAGCCAACAGGAAATCAAAAAACAGTTACGGGGCCAGCTAAAGTCTTTCTAGTTCAATTCAGAACTAGCTGGATTAACCTGGAAGAGAGTGAGAGGGCGGAGATCCCTGCTTTCCACCAGCTCCACAATTCTGGCAGGGCTTCTCTGAGCTCAGAGGAAGACAAACTGCATCCACTAGCTTTCTATCTTAAAACCACACCCTTGCGCATCCATCCACTTGTGAGAAAAATAAGGCAGGCCCTGGATGATGGGGTGGCCAGCGCTGGCTCATAACAATCAGGAGCACTAAGGCAGCCGAAGAAGTAGCAGGAAACAACCGTGGATTATTCTAATAATGCCTCCATTTTAAGGAGAAGAGAATCTGAAAGCTGAAGGATTAGGATATGCACAGGCATGTTTTATGCTGTGTGTGCACGTGAGCGTGTGCTTGTGTGTGTGTGTGTACAGCATGAGAAAGAAGGTTTCACATCATTGGTGGTTGTGATCTTAGCCACAGCCACAAGGAATAATCCAATCAGAAGAACTACCTTTGGAGAAAATGGATTCTAAGGTCTCTCTATAAATATTTATATTTACTTGCCATTTGTAATTGGTCCTCCCGAGAAGCTGACCCTTGGAATGGAAAACTGTGAGTGGTTTTAAATGTAGATTCTGCTGGCCTTAAGGATGAGTCACCGTGATGGCGCCGTCGGGGATGCTGCTGTCGATCGCAGGAATGTGAATGAGCGTTTGTATTTTTTAAAAAAATCACAGTTTAGATTTTAAAAGGATGCACTGATGTAAAAATATACTGAAAAGCTGAAATTATAATTGACATACAAGACCCATTTATTCATTCAGCGGGTATTGTAAGAAGTGTTTTCTGTTTACTTTCTTCCAGGCCAGAGACTGAGGATATAGGAGCTACAAGTTAGAACTATCATCATCCAGGAGTGACTGGATGTAGGTGAGTGGCTCAGTGCATTAAGGACGTGGAGATGTTACTGCTCTGGTTCTGGTTAAAGCAGTGGCGAGGGTTTGATCCCTGGCCCCAGAGCTTTTGCACGCCAAGGGAGCAGCCAAAAGAAAAAAAAAAAAAGGAAAAAGAAAAAGAGACATCATCATCCAAATAAATGTGTCAAGGTTCAATAACCAAGGTGACAGAGATCCCGCATATTTCTGTTATTAGATGATGGGCAGGGCAAGAACCAGTTTTAGAAGGTTTCGGTCTAGAGCCTTGTTCTCAGCTTTCTGGTTCTGCAGTCAGCCAACTGAATGTGATATTTGAATAGGCCACTTAACTTCAGCTTTTAACTCTCTTAACTGTAGGGGTTAAGACCACTATATGGTCCCAAAATGTCAATGATCTGGCAGTCCTTTCTTAAGAAGCCTACAGGTTCTCCTAAGACCTAGGAATATCAGTCTGTTTGGGGGGGAAGAAAAAGATGAAGCCACCACTAATCAAGGGAGCAAAGTTGGGCACAATTTGGGTTGTTTACATCTGTGTCTTGTTACCAAAGTCTCCATGTCACCGTACGTTGTTATGTCTCCATGCAACCCTGAGCGCTCGTCTGCTCTGGAGAGGTCAGAGGATGGCCAGCCTGAAAACCCCTTTGATCCTCTATCACCATGTCCAATCAGCCTGCCTCGTCGGTGAGGACTTGGGAATGAAAAGATTACAAACTCTGCTGATGTGTGGACGTGCGTATCATTTACCAAAGCTTCCCTCCTGCGCAACTGCATTTCACAACAATCCCCCTAGCAGTTTTATATCTCAGACCTTGCTGGCACATTGCCAGTCATCCCGGTAGCAAAAGTCGCATTGTTGCAACACACAGTCAGCACAAAAATGCACACATGCAGCATCCACATTTAAATGTGTGTTTCCCCCCTAGGCAGCACAGATTTCATTTCATCTTCTTACCAGAACCTTAGCAAGCTTTCAACACAACGGGGTCATTTAGGAATAATTATATGAGCATGTGTGAATGAGCCAAGAGCGCTGGTGATACACACGTGATGCAGGAATAAGGCAGTACACATTCCACTCCTTTGCTTTACGTGGTACCTGCTGGAGCTCGGTGGCCTCTTGCCTTTTGGAGCAGAAACCAAAACGGATTCTTGGTTTTCTAAGAAATATTCGTGGCAGAAATCCCACCCACCTCCCAGCATCTCAGGAAATCAACCCACAAGTTTCCTTGGTCCCAGGTCCCTCGTGCAGAGATCACGTCCCTCCCCAATCCCCCTTCCCCCATTCTCCCCACGTCTTACTGGCAGCCCCTGGATGGTTTATTTCCAGGGCTCAGGGAAGAGCGCTGACCTCTCTGAAGCGCTTCCTGCACGTCCTCTGGGAGGAAAACAGATTGTAAAAACAGAGCTGTGAGCCTGTGGTCTTGGGTATTTTTCAAATGTGGCTGATTTTCTTCTGGGCCCTATAGGAGCTAAACGATTTTCTAACCATCCAGATGAAAACAGGAGTGCTACTAATTCAGCCAGAGCTGTGGGGCACCATTTCATTTTGTGAAGATGCCATTTGTGAAGAGGCAGAACCCAGACTGGTGGCACCTTGGCCTAGCTAATTCAATAATAAGTGGTATTCGTACGTCCACCTCATCGTTTACTCTCTGAATATTATTACTTAATGAAGATTTCCGGTAGCGAAAGCACGTAGACTGGGCTCTCCTGTCATGGCACTTTCCTGGGCCATGTCCTTGTGGCCGTAAGAGAGTAGTTTGACCAAACGGTGTGACTCTGTGCCATTACCAACCCCTACAAAATATGGTCACCATGTAGTTGACATTCTTCACTTTAATGATTACGAATGATGAACTGTGTAGAAAAACAGTGTTTTTTCACTTAATTTATTCATCCCAGGCAGTGTTTCCTGAAGCCTGAGCCGAAGACCATCTGCATCAAAATCACACGTGGGGGACACACTTGTTAAAAAATTCAAGAAATTCGTTAATCAGGAATTCAATTTTGGAGTTCCCTGGTACCAAAGCAGGTTAGGGGTCCAGCATTGTCACTGCTATAGCTTGGGCTGCTTTGTGAGTTCAGTCCCTGGCCCAGGGAATTTCCACATGCCGTGGGCATGACCAAAATTAAAATTAAAATTATTTTTAAAAAGAATTCAGTTTCTTGTTTTTGAGAACAAAATATTGTCTCTCTATATTTCATGGACCAAAAAAAAAGAAAAAAAATCATCTTAACCAGTTGTAGGTGGCATTTGTTTCTGATTCCTTCCCCTGTCCATTCGTTCACTCGTGAAAATGTTTCTGACTCCCTACCATTTGCTCTGGCAGTAGAGGAAGGATGGAGTCAGAAGGCTGAGTTTGTCTGCCAGCAGTCCCAACACTCAGAGGCTGTTACTTAATCGTTAGAGCCCTGGTTAGCCATTCTAGGTCTCGGTTTTGTCATTTGTAAAATGAGTGGACTAATAGAAGCTGCCTCCCAGGATTGTAGTAGAGATGAATGAGTGAAAACACATGCACCACTGAGAACAATGGCTGGCACATGGTTAGGGCTGATGAGTGTTAGCTTTTACCATCATCATCATCATCATCATCATCAGTACTACTGTGACTCCAGGTTTGGGAAGAATACACATAAGTAGGCCAGGACCTCTTTCCTCCGAAGGTGCGCCGTCTGGCTAAAGACAGCATGCAGGTAAACAGCGCAAGAGGACGAGAGAGAGGCTGTAATGGGAAAAGGTGCCACCCACTCTGGGAGTCTGGAGAGGGAGGAAGGGAAGGAGGATTTTGAGCTGGGTTTTAGCAACTTGAGGGGCGTTTCCCAGGCAGAGAAGGTTTAAAGTGGTTCCAGGCGGAAGGACGCGGCCTCTCTGGTTTGCAATCCTGTCGCTGTCTTCCTCACATGGGTTCTCGCTCTCTCCTGTTCAGTTGCAGTCTGCTCTTTCTGCTCTGCCTTGGCTCTTGGCTGTGTGCCATGGACTCTTCCGGTCAGTTCCACGGGCCCGGAGAGCTCTCTTGGGGGCCTCCTGGGGCACCACAGAGCTCACCGAGCAAACCCACCTTCTCAGCGAGGGTGGTGCAGCCAACAGAGGAGGAGAGGCAATTATGTTTCTCCAAGACAGTGGTGACACTGATTGCATTAGAGAGTGGGTAGTCTTTCTCTAAGAAAACAAATGAGAAAAAGAAAACACTTTTCTTGGAGTTCCCGTCGTGGCTCAGTGGATAACGAATCTGACTAGGAACGATGAGGTTGCGGGTTTGATTCCTGGCCTTGATCAGCGGGTTAAGGATCCGGCGTTGCCGTGAGCTGTGGTGTAGGTTGCAGACGTGGCTCAGATTCCGCGTTGCTGTGGCTGTGGCTGTGGCGTAGACCCCTAGGCTGGGAACCTCCATATGCCGCCAGTGCGGCCCTAGAAAAGGCAAAAAGACAAAAAAAAAAGAAAGAAAGAAAACGCTCTTCTTTCTCTTGTGTCTATACATCCGATTCTGCCACTTCTGAGCAAAGTGGTATATCCTGGTCCTGCTGCCAGTCCTTCTTCCAAATATTCAGGTCTCTGAAGATGATGCCATATGATAGTTTTTCGTTGTCACCTGTGGTTCACACCATTTTGGCACAATCTATTGCCTATTCGTAATTGCCTATTGAGTAGTGTATTGCCTGTCCTAACATCTCTGTGTCTATGTTGCTTTTCATCATGCCCTCCTTTGGAGAGCAAAAGTAAAGCCCTCTCACGGGTTTTACTTGCTTGAAAAAAGTAAGTAAACAGTTTGGAAACTGCTGGATTTTTATATGCCAAACTTTACCTCCAGCCTGACTCATCGAGGTGAGGGTAGGAAATGAAATGTTTGAATCTGAGGAGAAGTGGAAGCAAGGGGATGGGTGATGGCAGGAACGTCCTCGGCTGCCACGGTGACTCCACCAAAACCTGCCTCGGAGCCAAGAGGCACCACGTCCTCTGACCTCCTCATCCATACTTTCAACTCCTGCGTGTGTTTCCAGTGTCCTAAATAAAAAAGGGTGCGGGTGTTGAGAAGCTGCAGGTTATTTCCAGTTCAATCCATGTGCACATAGAGGTTTCCCTCACTTCTTCTTTCTGTGTGTTTTGGGTTCGGTCTAGCCCAGACGAAGCAAGTGGCTGGGTGAACAAGGGTCAAGAGGTGAGATGCAGAGGGAAGAGGGGTGTGGTTTCTAATAATAAAAATGGACAACACTGCAGCTGTGATCTAGTCCTCACCTGACAAGAAACGGCAATCTAAGGCTCGTCTAAGTTTTGTGTTTAGGCTATTAGATCCAGGCTATTGAATCACTTTTGACAACAGACTTAAATTCAGACTTATCAGCCCAGAACAGATTCCCTTTGGCATGTTAAACAGTGAAGATCTTTAAACATCTAGAGACTAAAAAAAAAACCCTGGAGTCACTTTTACAGCAGACCTCATACTTCCTATTATTTACGGTAATGGTCTTAAATTATTAAATTATTATTGTTTGTTAAATATTTGTTGGATGCACTTCTCACTTCTCCCCTAAGGGTTAATTTGAGTTTAGTCGTGATATTCCCCACTCTGTGCTGGAAAAAAAGGAGCACTCATTTCATCCAAGAGGTTATGCAGATGAGGTGAGAGACTCACCATGAACCTTGCTCTCGAGGAAAGTCCAAACTAAAACATTACAGTTGTGATGAGTTTGGGCAAAAAGCCCATCCACAGCTATCTGAGTACCATATCTGGGCATATGAGACACCTGATTTTCAGCCCATGGAAATACTCTCTGAGAAGCATACAGTATCACAGTCCGGCTATATTTTATGCTCCCTTCCCATCAGTCTGGGATAAATTGTGTGTGTCAAGTTTGGCAAGCGTGGGTGAGCCAAATGGAGCTGTTAGCTGTCTTTTCAACATATTTATCTGTTTCATTGCCTGCTCTGGGATGTCTTTGTGATCATTATATAGGGATCACAGATAATAGACCATTTGAAATCTTACTTCAATTAAAACTTAATCTTCAGATGTCAATAATAGTGTTTTATACAGAAGGTTACAGTGAAGGTGGTGTCTTTTGTACATATCATTACAACAACAAAAAAGAAAGCAAGAATAAGACACGACCTGAACATTTTCTAAAACAAGATGCTTGACACTGTCTCAAGAACCTTTGTCACCGTGATAAAGTGAGTTATATTTCAAGAACCTCTGCAAATTGACAGTCACATAAGATTTATAGGGAAAAAAAACACATTAAATTTATCGTCTTCCCACTTTAAGTTCATTATTATTGTTTTTTATTTTACATGACAGAACTCACTGCAGAAGATGTTTTTATTTTATAAAATTGAGAGTACAGTATAAGATTATAGGGAATTAAGGCTTCTCATTTAGATTGTGCACAAAGACATCCAAAAGATTCCAGATAATATAAAATAACAGTGTATTTTTTGGTGGAGGGTCAGTTGAATAAGCAGAGATTGGGGAGTTCCCTTCGTGGCTCAGTGGTTAATGAATCCGACTAAGAACCATGAGGTTGCGGGTTCGATCCCTGGCCTTGCTCAGTGGGTTAAGGATCTGGCGTTGCCGTGAGCTGTGGTGTAGGTTGCAGACGCGGCTCAGATCCCACGTTGCTATGGCTGTGGCGTAGGCTGGCAGCTACAGCTCCTGTTAGACCTCTAGCCTGAGAACCTCCATATGCCATGGGTTCGGCTCTACATAAAAATAAAAGGCAAAAAGACAAAAAAAAAAGATTGGAATGGGAAAAAAAATTTTTAGCAAAGCCATGAGCTTGGAGAAACACTCTGTCCATCACAGTGTATCATGTAAACCGTTTCACCAAAATAAATGTTTCGTGAAGGTGATAGTGATTTTGATGAAATTTCTTCTCCTTCTGCCTATTTTATAGCATCAGTGGGATTAAGAAAGTTCTCTGTCATTTATTCATCAAAAAAATATTTGTTATTTGGAGCAACTATTTCCCCTTCCTTGTATTAATAGTGCCTCAGTTCTGGTCCCAGTTTCTGTTCCTTCAGTGCCAGCTGACCCTTGTCTCCAGCCTAAGAAGTTAGACATGATTAGCTGATGCCAGTCAACACATCCAGTCCACGAGGTCCCAGTGATTGGGTTAAGATGGACGTGTGATATCGTTTTCCCAAGAAGATGTCAGGAGACTGTCAGAGTCATTGCTTGTAGACAAGAACTTCCCCAGCCTTCCACAGACACTGTCTAAAGAGACTCTCTTCCTTTTGGTAGCACCTGGTTCCTGTAAAGTCAAAAGTTACTGCGTGAAGAATTCAATCTACAAAGGGAGAAGGTAGAATGGAATGACTTGCAGAAAAACATGAGGAAAGTCTGTCCACACATGCTTAAATCACACTTATCCTTTGAACCAGTTATGAACCAGTTATATGAACCAATAAATTCCCTTTATCACTAAGTCAACTAAGTCACCTTGAGCTGAGTTTTCTGTTATTTGTAACCACATTCTAACTGGTAATGCATAACACTTACTGTGTTATTACGTGCACTTATTTTTCACCATAGTGAGCTTTAGGTATATTATTTTATTTCATCTTTGCAACAATCCCTTTAGTGCCCTTAAAGAGCACCATTATCATCCCCACTCTAACGAGGCAAAATTGAGTCACAAATAACAGTAACTTGCAAGAAATTTTGAACAGAAGGTAAGAGTTGAAATCAGATTCAAACCTAGGCAGACTGAATCCAGAACCTGTGTTGTTGACCAATATGGCACAATTTCTCATCCAGCTCCTCATGTCAGGCATGACAGTTACAAAATGTCATAGAGTTCTTAGTCCTAAAGACTCCTTCCTATAGAGGGCACCTTATATTTATAACCAGCAATATCATCTTCTGGCTATGGCAGGCCCTCCTTCTGTATGGCTAATTCATACATTTGTTGAACAAATTTATCTATTACCTTCCAATTATGTGCTACATGCTGCTCTAGGAACCAAAGGTATAATCCTCCTCACATGGAACTTACATCTAAAAGTAGGAACAGATAATTAAACAGATCTAAAATTTAGTGTTAGGTAGTCATAAATGTTATCAAGAAAATTAAAGCATGGTAAAGAGACTTCCCAAAGAAGGCTATAAAAGTGATGATCACTACAGTAACACGTAATGTAAATTCATCAGTATAATTAAGTTAGATGTTACAAGGGCAAAGGTGAGAGGTGAGCAGGTGGAGGGTCAGTATCATCACATCATTTGATATATTTTCTAGCTCTATCACACCCAGGGTGGACACCAAGAAAACTAGAATTTTCAGATGGCATAAGGGCAATTGTAAAAGAATACAATTCATCAAGATGATCGGGGCAAGAGTCCCTCAAATAATCAGTTCTTCTCTGCGAGATGGATAAGGGATCCAGACACCAGATCAGTAACCAGAGCCAAAGGTCAGCAGATGACCCTTGTCAGGAACTGTCAGATGAACAGAAAGTACCTGGGGATGGGAGGAGGGGATGGGTAGCCAAGTATGAGTTGTCCTGCAAAAGCCATAGAAACAAGGCAACAGCCAGCACTAGATGCAGTGTGTTTCTGAGCAAGATAATAATCTGGAATTCGGATTCCTCTTACACTACCAGGATCAGGATCTAGTGTCTGAACCTGCAGGAAGCCATTGCCATCGACGAGATTAAGAGAAATAACCCTGGAACAAGTTTTGATTCTGTTTGTTTGTTTGTCTTTTCAGGCCATGACCGGAGCATTTGGAAGTTCCCAGGCTAGGGGTCAAATTGGAGCTACAGCTGCTGGCCTACACCACAGCCATGTAGGATCCAAGCTGCTTCTGCGATGTGCATCACAGCTCACAGCAATGCCAAATCCTTAACTCACGGAGCAAGGCCAGGGATCAAATCCCTGTCCTCATGGATGCTAGTGGGATTTGTTACTGCTGAGCCACAATGGGAACTTCCTTGATTCTGTTTAGATATGAATGATGGGTTCAAAGACATGCTCTATGCTGATTTATATAAAACAACAGTTAATGTTATCAAACAACAATTAAAAAGAACCAATGAATAAACAATTACAAGTAGCTTACCAATCAGTAGAGCTTGCTGTATCATTGAATCATAGTCTAATTGAATTTACTGAGATTAATAATTGTGGCTACTAGTAGATTAGCAAGACTGTTAAAAATGAATCATGATCAGGTCACTTCCAATTAACCGTTTATTCACTGAATTGACTATTTGAGCTACAAAGCCATAGGCAAGGCACCAAAGTAGCTTCTCCCAGCTGCAAAGCACCCAAAGGGACACTCTGGCACAACTGGCACTCCTAGGGAGTCTGAGTGGTCTCACTGACTTCTTTTAGATCAAGAAGAAATGATGGTCAGCTGCTACCCCAATCTTTGTATCTTTTTCTCAATCAAAAATTGTCTCGAACCACAATAAAGCATGTTGAACCATCCACATAAATTGGATGCCTCACCTATCATAAAAGTTAGCCATTGTTTGCCCAAGGTTGTTGACACTGACCTACGTAAGTCATGGACCCGAACAATAGGTTCCAGGGTGCTTACCACCCAGCTCTAATCTGCCACTTAATACTCAGAATGGCCTTTGTGGTTTCTTTTCTTTTTCTCTTTTCATTTCCCACGTAGCCTGCCAGTTGACCTTCGGATCAGCAATGCACCACCATCTGTGAAGCAACTAGCCCAGGAGGCAGGGAAAAGAAGGAGGCAGAGCTCTGTGGGACATGTGAGCCGAGTCGTGTAAGTCAGGGAAGGGCGCTCTGAGCAGGCAGAGCCTGAGGACCGCAGACGTTGGACTCCCCCAGCCCGGGGGAAGTGGCGAGGGGAGCGTACCCAGCAGCAGAACCGGCTCGGAGAGCAAGTCCCATTGTGTGCTGGTGTAGGCACATGGCACTGGCGTAAAACCACCTTGTTATGAGTGACGGGAGGGGGCTGTAGAATAACTATTGACGGTGCACCGCTGGGTCACCCAGAGCCACGATTTCCCCTCCAAAGGAGGCTGCGTGAGCAGCAAGTGCAGGAACCTCAGCTGACTCAACTGTGCGCATGCGCAGGAGGCCTGATCACTGACTCCCTCCTCATCCCTGAGCCAGAGTCAGGTGCTGAGCCACCAGCGGGGTGGGCTTGGGATCACAGGGCACTAGAGAAAAGGTGCTCCTGTGTTCTGGTGTCCGGGTTGCTGGTGATAAAATTCCAGCTCCCTCACTTCCAGCTATTAAGACAGACACATCTGTAAACCTCACTAAGCCTTTTCCCAAAATGGGTGTAATCATTGTGCTACTTTCAATTTCGATTGTAGGGATTAAATGGGATCATAAATTTAAAGTGTGAGGCCAGTAACAACTCAATACATCTTAACTCTTGTCATTATTATGAAGAAAAACTGCAGAGCTTACTTCAGAGAGAGTGGCAGTGATTCTGACTGTGTCACCTTCCCCCAGCCTGCGCCTCCCTCTTCTCACTGCCTGAACCATTGCAATTACAGTTCTGCTTTATGAGCACAGGGCGTCCTGATCTAATGCTGCTTTGCTCATCAGTTAATGAGGTCCTTCTCCCAATAGGATCGCGAGGTCTTCCTAGGCAGAGGCCCTGGGTTTTGCCTCTGCTGGGCCACTCCCTCCCTGCATGGCTCCACCCCCACTTCCTTAGCCCTTTCCTCCCTGCCCTACACAGAACGGCACATAAACATTTTCCACTTTGTGCTGTCCTGGTCTGTGTCTGTTTTGCCTCCTGTTTCCTCACTGAAGCATCATCCCTTTAAGGTTAAAGACTGTTTTATGGACCCACTGGATCTCCAACACCCAGGGTGATGCCCATAGTGTCGCAGATGGTAAATAAACGTTTATTGAGTGAAATGTAAATAAGTGAGTGAAATGTAAATAAGTAAAGTGCTATTATTGCATAAGGTATATTTCCTAGGATATTCTTACAGGTGACTTATGTGTCTCCTGATGCTTTGGTCAGGTTAGTGTAAGAAACTACAGAAAAGTCAACCAGAAAATACTGTGATTATAGTCCGTCCCTCTCCACTTCTCTCCCCACCCCCCCACACCTTCCCAATTCTTTTTCTTCCTTCTGCTCTTTCTGTTTTTTTGTTTTTTTTTTTTTCTGTGTGTGTGTTTTCACTTTTCCAGAGACTAGAGAGGTTTCTGTAGAAGGTACAGATGACTTGGTAGAAGGTGCATGCTGGCATCAGCTTGGTGCTGCACACCTGTCTCACCTTAACTATTTCTCAGGGCTCTTTCCTGTGTACTGACTGACTGCATGGTCACCAGCCCCTACAGTTTGACTTGGCTGGGGAATAAGGAGTGTCACTTCCAGGGCCATTTTCATACTAAGAGATACAGTGTAGGCCAGGCAAAGTGGGAGAGCCCAATGATCCTCAAGGAGAGGATAAGTTGTTTCTTGGGGTTTGAGGGGTGGGTTTTGGTAATTACTATGTAAAAGGGCTTCATCCCTTTGTGGGCAACCTAATAACCTGACATGCGCTGGTTTTCTTCCCAAAGCAAATGGAACAACATCAGTCACGTCTTCCTACTATGTAAAATATGTGCCCAGCCCCACACTGTGAATTGCAGTCGTCTTCCTGCAAAGTGGTGCCAGCGTTCTTTCCTCCAGCATTATCTTGAGTTTTCATAATGATGGTCAAAGGAGATAATACAAATGAAAGCACTATTCAAGCTACAGTGACATTTCCCTGCTGTCAAAGACACTGGTACACATAACACATAAATCAGAATAAGCAAATAGAGCCCTGTCTTCTTCATGCTTACCATTGGCTCTCAGGATTCAAGCTATGCATGAATGCTTATAATAGGTTGCCCCAGGTTTGTATATGCCTGGAGCGTCTTTGCTCATTTAGCCCTTCTGCTTGGCTCTCCCCAGCATCAGTAGAGCCTCCTCTTGACCTGGTGACATTTCTGAGTCTTCTTTGCTTATTGCTAAAGCCACATATTTGAGCCAAATTCTGGGGTGCACACCTCTCTCCCCTGACCTTATCAACAATGAATACATTTTAAAGTGCATGTACTTGACACAGATTTATAGATCTGTCCAGCCGGGGGACCAAGGGGCCATTTGATTCAGACCTCGAATTCACTTAGGACATCAAATCTTTACTTTTGACGTTATCTTCAAATGACTCCATTCTGTTATTTGTCCATATAGTATCCAGAGATACATAGAGAGGACTGAAAAACATTATACAAATTGAAACTGGGTCCCTGTTACTGGGTACACTGCCTTTAGGGTACCACGAATCAATACATATCTTGTTAATAAATCCTGTGATTATCTTGTGAATAATACAGTTGCATTTCATTTTTTGTAAAAGTGTTAATTCATTAAATGTAAACATTAAAAAACTTGCTGTAGTTCTTTAAAATCCTGTTTTGACAGATCTTCCTTACCTATGAAGCCTCAAAGGAATAAGAAAAAGAAAGGGAAAGGGATGGCCCCGGTCTTCTCTCATACTGGGAGGCCGCTCAGGCTGGGACTGGGACTTTTGAGGGGGCCTGTGCTGTATTTGTGAAGGAGATGGCCTGCTGACGTGGCCACAGAATTCTCCTGAGTAAGTGATAAGCCCCCTGGGAGGCATGAGGCCTCCTTCTGTTTTTCTTCTCTACCTTGTCCCATTCCCGTGCCTCTATTCAGAACTCACGGAAAGCAAACAGCTAAACATTTAAAATAAGTAACATGGAGAATTATGGGATGTTGAGCCATCCTGCTTACAAAGAGAAAGGACAGCTCTGTGGACTCTGAAAGCAAACGGCAGACTATAATGTAGAGAATTAGGCACTAAATTTCTATTAATTCATAAAAACTAAAATAGAATCCATTAAGAGTAGTGGGGTATGGGTGCGAAAGGAGATGTAAATTATCCATGATCATGCTTGAAATGCAAAACCTGATCGTGTTTGGCACCGGGCCAGCTACCATTAAAGTAATTATTTTTAATCATCAGCACTTGGTGACATGAATACTCATATTTGTTGATTTACTGAGAAAAGCACTTTATATTGTAAATAAAAAGGATGGAAAATATACATTTGGATTTCAGAACGAATAATAATTATTCTTGCTTTTTGAGGGTCTCCCCCCCCCTTTTTTAAAGAGCCATTTCCACATGGCTCAGATGCGGGGCCTGGTGTAGGTGTCAGTGGGGGTGGGGGTGAGCTTATTTTTATGTCCTGTTTTTCAGTGGGGTAGTTGGTTCTATTCTTAAAGGAAGATTGGGGAAGAGAGGGTTTCTCGTGATTCCTTTAATAATAACCAAAGGAGACATAGAAAATGGCTATTAAAACGCACCCTAAGAATTGCCATGAGCACCCTCAGAAACCTTGGGACAAATTATTACTTTTCTTCAGCTTCAGTTTCCCAGTTTCTGCTGGGATTTGAAAGGTGAATCATGCTCACCAGGGAAATGGGGGCCAGAGGGGCATTTCAGGCAGGGAAAAGATGCTTGCAAAGGAGTCTGGGAGACACAGTGTGGAAAAGAGAGGGGAGCACCAGAGCGGAAGAGATGAGGCTTCGGAGTGAATAGGCTGAAGTGTGCCATGTCCTTTCACCCTGTTTAAGGGAATGCATGTCTTCTCCTATATCCGTGATTTTCAAACACAAGTGCATTTGAAAAATCACCCCAACTTGCTTAAGATGCAAACTTTAGGTCTCACCAGCACCCCCTACCCCCCGCATTCTCCGAAGACTCAGATTCCGTGGTCCTAGGGACAGGTCTAGGAATCTACATTTTAACCAGCATTCTCTTGCACCACAGCCCACCACCCCTGCACTGATGTTGAGCGGGCAGCCTCCCCTTGAGCAGCTCTGAAGGATTTTGAACAGAGCAATGATCCCATTGTTGGCAACCTAGAAAATGGACTGCCAGGCGAGAGGGCAGTTATTGTAATAACTGGGTTCTTGCTGTGGTGCTGGGGATAGAACTGAGGGAGCAAAGCTGAGATACACCAAGTAGGGGCATTTGAGAGCATATGAAGGCTGCTTACATGTGGGATCCAGGGAGACGTGCCCCTAATACCTCCAGCCCAGGCAGCTGGGGAGGTGATGGCAGGCGGCTGTCATTAAGAGCAGGGTTTCCTGTCCTTTTGTTTTCCAGGGGCCAGTGGGATTGGGAAGGAACTTGGAGGACTGAGTGTACTTTGCTGGACAAATCTCACTTCATTCATCTGTGGGGTGACTCGATGGGAAGCATGAGGTGGGTCTGAAGATCTCTCCGTGGGTGAGAAAGAGGCCACCTGCGGGAAATGTGCAGCGAGGATGCAAAGGGACATTGCTTTTCACAGAGCGAGAGGGGACGCAGAAACCCACTACCTCCTCTGGCCTCAGGAAAACCGCTGCTCTTCACTTTTTCCTCCTATAGCAACTTCACCTCTCTGAGCCCCCAAGTGAAGCACAGTATTAGCGATTTGCAGCACCGAGGAAAAGAACATCTGTTCAGTTTGATAGGAATGTAATCTAATAAGAACCATGCCATTAATTTCTCAACCCCCGAAAGTGCCTGGAAATTCCCCTCACAGTCTCCCTATAGCTTGATATGCAAACGTTTCCTCCGATTTACTGACTTTTTCGCAGCTGCCCATATTGAGATAAAGGACTCTTTGAATTTTTGCTTCTGTTTTGTTTTCATAGCAGTATCCTTGACATTCAATACCCTTTTAGTTTCAGGTGTGCAACAGAGTGGTTCAGCGTGTGTACACGTTGTGAAGTGGTCACCACAGTAAGTCTAGAAGTCGGTACCCCTTAATCCCTGTCACTCATTTTCCACCAACCCCCTCCCCTCTGGCAATCACCGATCTGTTCCCTGTATCTATGATTTTTGTGGGTTTTAATTATTTAATTACTGTTTTTTTTTTCCTGTGAACTTTTTGGGGTCTTTATTTCATCTCTTGTATTGTCATTTTATCTTAATAATTTCTAAAGCTTTCAGTTTTATTTTTCTTTAACCATTATAGCAATATTACTATAAACTTTTTTTTTGCGTTTAATTAGGCGCGATTGTAGGGACTAGCCTGGAAACCTATCACATGTGGTAAATTCGATGTGGAAACATGCTCCAAAAATATGTTTGGGAAATACAAATAAATTCTAATTGGTAGCTGCCACTGTTTGGGAGTATCATCACAGACTATTTACTTTTTAAATAACGTGATGCTAATAGAGTTTGTGGAGGGCTTTTTTTTTTTAACAAAGTACTCTTTTTGAGGAAAAAGAGCTTGATTTCGTAGGAATATAATGCCTCAGTAGGAAAACATATTTGGACAGAAGTGGCTGAGAAATGGAAGCATACGGTTAACCAGAGGATGTTAAGATTGGAAAGCAAACTACCTGATTTTCCCATATGTGAAAATAGCATGGCCGAAGTCTAGGGAACAGACCCCAGGGACCAAAGGGAGCCCCTATTCTTATGGCTCCCACTAAATCCTTATGATGCTGCCCTCAAGTCATTCTATTAAAAATACTGGATTCGTATTCTTTAGTCCCCAGTGGAGCTTCTGGGTCTGCGTTGAAGAAGAAAGGGGACTTACTTATGCCAAGCAAAGAGCATCAAGCTCACTTTTTATCCTTTCACTTTCAAATTCTTAGGCAAAAAGCCAGAGCACTAATGTGTGTGTTCAAAAGAGAGGTTTGGGGTTGAGGGTGGGAGATGGGATTGAGCAGGGATGGATTTTTACACAGTAAGACCTCGCCTTACGATGTCACTTTCCCTGTAATTTAGCCAACCTCCTTCTGTGAGCTCCATTACCATTATTTGCCTCAAGACCAAGATTTTCCATGCTGTCCTTGGACTCACGCATACTAACTGTCCCAAATATTTGCAAGTGCGGCTCCACTTTCTGATTGGAAAATAAATCTAATGCCAAATGTGGATTTCAGATTTAATCCTCTATATTAATGTTACTCACACTCTCTAGATGGCAGAAACACAAGTCACTCCCTCTGTTTCATGACCTGAACTGGATCATTAATGCCTTTGCATAAGTGCCGCTGAAGAGGATGGTGCTGGGAGCAGTTCGCCACTGCTGCCTCCTTGACTTTCAGGTCGTGGGGAGTGGGGAGGTCACCTGAATATCCCTGCTTTATTCTAAGACAGCTGTGCAGTTAAGCCTTCTGGCCTGGAGGGAGTTCAGAGCAGGACTGTCATAAGTGGAGAAAGGCATCAATGTTTAGTTTTATTCTATAATGACATTTAAATATATTTTTCTTTTATTTGGAGGACTTTCTCAAATTTTATGAGAAATCTTCTATTCCTGTAATATGTTCTTGATACAAAGCTGGCAATTTTAGGCAGTTGAGCACCATACTTTTATGATCAACTAGGAATTCCATTGCTTTACCAAAGACTCTGAACAAAAATTTAATTTTCTTTTCTATCCTATTCATCTCTTTTCTTCCTCCTTTCTCCTCTCTTTTTTTATCTTGCTTTGTGTGATGTGTGTATGTGGTGTGTGTGTTTGTGTGTGTGTAGAAAAACAAAAACCAATCTGCCAGAGGTTTTCAGCTATCTCTCAGGTTTATTGAGGTTAATTTATGTAAAATGCATCATTTCAGAGTTCCCGCCTTGGGTCAGTGGTAACAAACCTGACTAGTATCCTTGAGGATGTAGGTTCGATCCCTGGCCTTGCTCAGTGGGTTAAGGATCCAGTGTTGCCATGAACTGTGGCATAGGTCACAGACCCAACTGGGATCTGGCATTGCTGTGGCTGTGGTGTAGGCTGGCAGCTGTAGCTCTTATTCGACCCCTAGCCTGGGAACTTCCATATGCCACAGTTGCAGCCCTAAAAAGAGCAAAAAAAAAAAAAAAAACGGCATCCTTTCTCTATACACAGATTATTGCATTTTGACAACATATACAATCATGTAACAACAGAGATATAGAACATTTAAATCACCTCAAATTTTCCTCATGGCCTTTTGTAGTCGGTCCCCTCTCTGCAGCCCCAACTAATCCATTTTGCAGGTCCATAGTTTTGCCTTTCTTTTGCAACATCATATAGGTAGAATCTTACAGTATATAACCCTTTAAATCTGTTTTCTTTCACTCAGCATAATGCTTTTGAGACTCATCCATGTTCCTTTATACCCATGCATACAGTTCTGTTGCGTGGATATACATACATTAATGTATTTGTATCACTCACTGATCCACTGATGAACATCAGGGTTATTTCCTATTTTGAGAATCTATCAATAAAGCCTCTATAAACATTTGCACTCAAGTCTTTGTGTACATAGCTTTGTGAAAAACATTTGATGTATTAGCCTACAAAGATGTAGGAAAGCAAAGAAATATTGAAAGAGAAAAATCTAATGCGTGTTAGTTGACAAGAGGTTGGGACAGGAAGCGGGGAAAGAAAGAGAATTGGTGCATGAGAATATGGAAGAAAATGTCTTTGGAAAGTGTGTCTGTATTTACAGGCTTTATTGCTAGGAGGAAGTTGGGAATGGGGATAGATGGGCAGGGGTTGGTGGGTGCCGTTGTCATGCTGTCTCATGCAGACATAACCCTAATTGCTTCCATATCGCCCAACACTGAACATAAATGAAAAGTTTATAAATGATTTTGTTTATGTGGTCTCTGGGTATAGTGTTTTTACTTTTTTGCTTACAGTTTTATTGGTGTATAATTGACATAGTAAAACTTTAAGGTGTACAGCGTAATGCAATGATTAGCACCATGAATTTAGTGAACATCCATTATTTCATATAGATACAAAATTAAAGAAATAGGGAGTTCCTGTCATGGCAAGAAATAGGGAGTTCCCGTCGTGGCACAGCGGAAACGAATCTGACCAGGAACTATGAGGTTGCAGTTTCGATCCCTGGCCTCGCTCAGTGGGTTAAGGATCTGGCATTGCCATGACCTGTGGTAGGTTGCAGACACGGCTCGGATCCTGCATTGCTGTGGCTGTGGCCTAGGCCTGTGGCTACAGCTCCGGTTAGACCTCTAGCCTGGGAACCTCCATATGCTGCAGGTGTGGCCATAAAAAGGACAAAAAGACAAAGAAAAATTTTAAAAATTGTAATAAATAAAAAATTAAAGAAATAGGTGAAAAATGTTTTCCTTGTGATGAGAATTCTTAGGATTTATTCTCTTAACAGCTTGCATATATATCATACAACAGTGTTAATTATATTTATCATGTTGTGCATTACACCCCTAGAATTTATTTGTCTTATAAGTGGAAGTTTGTACCTTTTGACTGCCTTCATCTGATTCTTCCTTCCCCTACCCCTCACCTCTGGTAACCACAAATCTGATCTTTTTTTTCTGGGTATAGTTTTAATTTGGGGAGAAAAGTTTTCTAGAAATGGGATTTATGAATCAGAAAGCTTATACTTTTCTCTGTTTTTAGGCTTTTGACATGTACTAAGGAAGCTTTGGCAGTTTTTATCACCCCCAGAAATATGGATATTAAAGGATGTTAATTTATCATTTAATGTTCATGTTGTCAGGTAGGTGGGTTAAAACTGCATCTTATTGATACCATTTCCATTCCTTTGATCTTAGGCTGTGAGGCATATGAATTTCTTTTTTTGTATGTGTGTTATGTGTATATACATTAATTGCTATTCCTATTACCTAGCCATTTAAAAATGTTAACCTTAATATTGTTTTCTAATAAATTTTAAATTTTTATGTACTGAAATATATTAGTCTTTTCCTATGAAGTTTCTGTCTTTGATGTCATTATGAAAAGTACTTTCCCCAAAAAATATTATGTGGATATTTTCTCACAATGTCTTAATGGTTTCACATATGCATATAATAAATAGCATATGTGATACAAATATTTAAATACTTTTAAAAATGATTTTTGGTACTGATCGAGATTTCATTTCAATTTCCACTGTCTTTTTACAGTGTATCAAATTTGTTTATTTTATAATTCATCCTTACCTTAGTGATTTGAAATATCTTGCTTCTCATATTGAAAGCTTTTATCATTATTTACATTCATTTCTGGATTTTCCATTTGGTTCAGTAGTTTCTTTAGATAGTCTTGCACTATTTACCATACTGTTTTAATTATTACAGCTTAAACTTGTTAATGTCTAAAGAGACAGCTTCCTCCTCATTGCTTCTTTCTTCTTCAGTAGTATTTTTGTTATTCTCATTTATTGATCTAAGTAAACTTTAATGTCATCTTTATTGATTTTTATAAAAATCTTCTTATACTTTGAAAAGAATTGCCACTTATATTACATCTATAGATATAGGTATACTTTACCTTTGATAAGATTGAGATTCCTCATTAAAGAATTTGATAATTCAAATATTTCTTTGCTTTCTTTATAATTTTGCTATTTTTAGGTCTTTTAAGGTCTTTCCTATGTTTCTTAGTTTTTTTCATACTTTTACGATTTTTATTTGCTATTTTGTTTTCTGTTTCCCACTATATCTTTTAAAACTAGTTGTTATTGGTGTGTAGGAAAGCTATGATTTTAATGCACATATTTTTGAAAATAGCCAACCTACTTACCTTTGTTACTCATCCTTAGAGGTTTTTCTCCTGATTTTTCCTGGTGGAAAAGAATAGAATCTGAAAAGAGTGATAATTTTGCCTCCTCCTTCCCATCCATACTTCATCACACTTGTTCTGAAGTCATTTGCCTCACATAGAGGCGAGGGCTGGCTTCCTAATGCTTCTCTTACTCCTGTTACTACTCACTCCGACTGACCTACATATTGCCGACAGGTCTAATCACCTCTCTGTTCAAAACTATCCAGAGTTTTCCCTTTTTCCTATATTAGTTTATTTAGAAAATCCTTATGGAGCACCCAGCTCGTGCCAGGCAATCCCAGTGGTGAATAAAACCGATATGACTTCTGCCCTGTGAGCATTCCATCCACATGGAAGGGTGACAGATGTTAAACACAGCACCCAGCAAAAAAGCACACTATTGTAAATAGGAGTGAGTGCTTTAATGGACAAGATCGGGCATTATGAACAGAAAACTCCAGGTCAGAGAAGCCCGTCAGAGATCGTGACTTCAGGACTGTGACAGCGGAGTGAATAGGATTTGGTCAGAGGATGAGTAGGAGATTCTTCCTGGAAGATGGGAAGCAGGTGCAAAGGACCCCCACCCCCACCCCAAGGCAGAAAAGAGTGGTGCTTTTGAGAAACTGGACAGATTGCAGTGTTACCGGAGTGCAGTGAATCGAGAGGTAGGTGGTAAGCAGCTGGACTCCAGAATCAAACATTTTGAACTTTATTCTAAGTGCAGTGGGAAGCCAGGGAAGATTTCTGGAATGGAAACAACATGGTGTGATTTGCATTTCAAAAGGGTCTCTCAGCTTCTGAGTTAACCCATCATTCAATCAATCATGGACCTGTATTTACAATTTATGTCCAAGGTTGGTGGTCCTCCACCAAATGTTCTGTGTATCAGCAAGGGATTATTCCTTGTTTATAAAAGACTCGCTGACTTATAATCAGCTCGAGAAATTCACTGAACATTCATTAAGCACCTAATTTTTGTGATCATGGTATCTCCCCTGCCAGGTGAGTATAAGCACTTAATTTTTGGCAAGCATTGGGATAGCTGCTAGGGATATAAATATACAAGATAGGATCCTTCAGGGAGCTCACACCTAAAGCAGAGAGAGAGAAAACCAAGTATAATTAGGCCTAAATGTATTTGGGGGTGTACTCTAACCAGTTATACTGAAAACACTAAAGAATCAGGAAAAGGGGGCCCTAACCCTCTTGGGGCCAGGGGTACACGGCAGAGGGAGGAGAGATCAGGGGCAGAAGAGTACTGCTAAGGGAATGACGCTGGAATTGAACTTTGACAATTAAGTGTCTTAGATATAAAACCAGCAGATAAAAGAAGAACAATATGTGGATCTCTCGGAGGCATGAAGGAGAGGGTAATTCACTCAAAGCACTGATAAATGCAGTAGCAAGATGGACTTTGGAGAGTAAGTGAGAGAATGGCAGAGATGATGCTAAACATGTAGGAAAGGGCGTAAATGAGAAAGGGGCTTGCATCACTGGATCTCGGGGAAGAAGGGTATTATCTGGGAGGAAATGGGCATCATTGCAGGATTCTAGGAGAGAAGTGACATGATCAGATTTGTTCTTGTAAAAATGTAACCTGATATTCATGTAGAGATGCCAGGTCTGAGATGGGTGAGAATAGGAAGGGCTGGGCCAAGGCTGTGGTGGGAGAAATGTAGGGGGGTGAGAGGTATGAGCAAGGTCAGGTTTCAGGACATCTTAGATGAGGGCAGTGAGGTGGAAGAAGGAACCAGAGGGTCCGATAATAAATAGCTTGGGCTTTGCTGGCCAGACACTCTCTGTCACTCTGTTCAACTCTGCCTCTGTAGGGTCAAGGCAGCCACAGGCAATAAAGGAAAGTGTCTTTGCTTCAGTGAAAGGGGCAGGGTAGGAGAGTGGATAGGGCTTAGCTCCCAGGGGTTGACCCCTGGTTTAGATCTTCCACACATGGGGACTTTCACGCAGGTGACTACTAGATACTTAGAACAATCAAACTGAAACTCTAGAGGAGAGCTCAGGTTTAGCAAAGTTTAGGAGAAATCAATAGATGGATCATAGCTCACCCACTGGCAAACCAAATTCCAGCTGGCAGAGGTGATTTATTGAGCAAAACCAGTATATAGACGTATACACACATATATATGTATGTATATACATATACACATATATATATACATATATATGTATAGACTTAAATTTATACTCACAAACACAAATATATAAGCTTAAATTTGAATGCCTTTATGCAAGCAAAAACTCTCCATTTAGCACGAGCCTATAGTTCCTTATTGTATCCTACCGACCGGACTCATATGTTTCATTTCCTGTTCTCATTTGAGGTTTCAACCCATCATATTTGTAGTGTTTGGTTTTGTGAGTAGAAAAGGAGGATAGTCAAGCACAAAACTTGAAGGGGGAAGTAGTGGAAGAATCTGCAAAGAAAGAGAAATAACCATCTTGATCTGAATCAGAAAATCGAAGAATTTTCCATCTAAAATCGGTTAGCAATAACACCCTTCAGAACCTAAACCAAACAGCTCCTCCCTATAAAAGCCCTCGGCAGTTATCCCAAAGTTTCTTCTCATAAGAGCCCTGGCTGCTATGGATGAGCCTTTCCCACAAACCTTAGCATTTGCCCTCGATTACACT
The DNA here is from genome assembly GCA_004024745.2 of Catagonus wagneri. NCBI lineage: Eukaryota > Metazoa > Chordata > Mammalia > Artiodactyla > Tayassuidae > Catagonus > Catagonus wagneri. The sequence goes on from PVHT021183519.1 coordinate 22,229,022, forward strand.
GCTATGTGTCTCAGAATCTTTTTTTTTTTTTTGTCTTTTTTCCTTTTCCAGATCCGTACTCGCAGCATATGGACGTTCCCAGGCTAGGGGTCTAATCGGAGCTGTAGCCGCCAGCCTACACCACAGCCACGGCTGTGGTGTAGGCTGCAGATCCGTGAGCAGATCCACAGCTCACGGCAACGCCGGATCCTTAACCCACTGAGCAAGGCCGGGGATCAAACCCACAATCTAGTCGGATTCGTTAACCACTGCGCCACGATGGGAACTCCCCTCTCTGAGAGTCTTCATACTCTGTCTAACTCTTGGCTCCTGTCATGAGTTGATAAATTCTTACCCTTTAGTTTTTCTTACAAATCCTAAAGTCATAATAAATAGGGAGCAGATACCCAACAAATAATTGTTGGTTGGGTGTGACTTGTTTCCAAGACAGAAAAAGCTGATACTTTAAGGAAATATCACGTTTGGTTTTCTGTTTAAGTTCCTGGAGCCTCAATTGTTTGGCCAGGTTCTCATCAGTAGCCTGCCTATCCTTTCCCCTCCTGCAGCCCTCCCCACAAATCTCCTTTCCTTTGGCAATTCCAGGTAACCCTAGAATCAATCCATCCTACCACACGTGGAGTTCCTGTCAAGAATTCCACTTTCTATTAGAAGACTTCTCTTATTTCCCACTTATTTATCCTAATGCATTGTCCTTTTGACCCAAAGAATTATTTAATGGTTTTTACAGAAGTTGTGCCTGAATGTTGCCTTCCTCAAATTAACCATAGTACTGCCTAGTATATCTTCAATCCATTTTTCAAGCAATATCGAATTCATGGCTTTTTAAAGAACCCCTGCTAAAGAGTTAAGCCACTGTATCTGCACCAGGAAGTTGGGGCCTGAATCCATGGGTTAAGCGTTGACCGGTATCCCCAAGGAAGTCACTGCCTCAGATTCTGTGAAGTTTCCAAATGCTAAGTTGCTCCCGTCAGGCTCACGTCATCCCTCAACACCTGCAGTCCTTTTGCCTCAAGTCCACGTTAGGAATGAGACACAGTGCAAGAGGAGTTGGTGCCAAGAAGCTGCTATTAGGAGACTTTCAATGGAGTGATTCCCTCCACTGTTGGTGGAAAAATTATCCTTTCAGAGTATAATGGTGGCCCTTGCCCAATGAGGTCTCTTAGAAATGGAATTTCATATCTCACGACATGAAAATTCATGCACGTGTTGAAGAGTTTACTCCCCCTCCTATGGTTGTTACAGATCTTCAGACACCCAAATTTGAGAATAGTAGGCAAAGACTGCTACTTCACAGAGTTAACATGCTAACAAGTGACTACTCCAACTTCTCTGTCATCCAAGAGCAGAAACATCTTCTTGCCTGATAAGGTGCCTAAAACACAAAGATACCTATTTGAAACATGGCAATCCACTCAAGATTTAGCTGAAAAGACGGCTCTCCCTCTGAATAATTTGGAAATCTAAGATATAATAGAAAAGAGGGACATGTATTAACAAACATAAGCCTAACCTTTCAAATAGATTCCATTTTACTATATACCCACAGCAGCTGCTAACCTTCTGACATTCTTATCTCCTAAACTTTTTGTTTTCTATCCATCTGTTAAGTATTAAGCGATGTCAATTCTTCCCTCCTCACTCTAGATCTACCCCATCAAACTAGACTAAATAGAGCTAAATTCAATTACTACATTAAGATATATTCTGCCTTACTGAAAAAACAAAATATCTCCTCTTTACCTTAAATCAAAAGGCCTGCTTGAGCCGTGTCCCTCTGGATAATTGCTGCTTTTGAAATGGAGGAGGAAAACCAGGAGCTATATGCATTTCTTCTTACGTGCTTCCTGTTAAATCTGCTTTTAAGGAACTTAACTCCCTCCATCTAAGAGGCCATCAAAGTTAGGTTTAAATGCCCCAATTTTGGCCATGTTTGCCCATGTAAAATCTAAGACAGCAAACCTGAGATGTGCTGGGACGCAGTGTGAGGGTCCCCAGGTGGACACCTTGGGAGGAAATGCCTTGTTTCGGAGGAATGTCACTCTTCTGGACCATAAGAGAGTGAGAGTTGACGCAGGTCCCAGGAGAGTGGGTGGAGCCTGTAGAGGGAGGATGGGTAGAATGGATGTCGGCTCGGGGGGGCACCCATCAGGCATGAGAAGACAAGACACAGCCCAGTGTGAGCCAAGCAGAACTAAGGAAATGCCATGACTCCAACACTCCCCTTCTGTCCTGCACAGCCTTCAGTGAACCACCAGCGTCAGGTCCCCCTAGACAAGGCATTACTACACCCACGTACTAGAAACCCTTAACAGGATACACTACAGTTGTCGGTAGCAATCCACCAAATCCAGTTTGCCTCTTCGAAGGCCACCAAGTTGCCCCACCCCAATCAGGACAAAAACTCTATCTGGACTAGCAGAGGAATGAGGGGTATTCACCTGTGAGCAGGGCTGGGTGCTCCTAGTGGGGGGATGGGTGGGAAATAAATGACATTTTTAAACATTCATGCTGAAAGATGAGAAATACTTACCTTCCATTCAAAGTGTGAAAGAGTTCCTTTTAAATAATTCTTTTTAAAATAAAAAAGAGGATTGTGCATGGCAAAAATGATGAAAGTAATACATTAATGCCTGAATTTTGGAGAAACAGTGACATTAAAGAAAAGGATATGCCAGAAGATACATAGGTTGACCTTTAATTTCCCACCAAATGACCCCCTCGCAGCTTTCTGTAGGGCCAGCCCCAGGCATTGGGGCTGGAGGCTGGACTCCTACCCAGGTCTGTGGAAACCCAAGACAGACACATCTGCCTCCTCCACCTCCCCAGGTCTGGCACCCTCCTGGATGGAGGCCAGGAGAGAACCGGCTTCTGCTGGGCCCTGGGCGCTGCTGGTGTGTGGTTGGGTCCTGACTATAAGGTCCCACAGCTCCTTGCAGAGGCAGTGACCTGCAGCGAGGGTTGTCTTCTGTGTAAATGACCGTGGGTGCCGAAGCCCAGCAAGGTCGCCCGTTCATGAGGAGGCTGAACCTCTAGGTCACCCACTGTTTTTCAGTTTCAGGGGTCACCCTCAACTTGGAACCGCTGGCAGGGTGTGCGGGGATCCAGGCCGGCTGCAGGCGGCCTGAGCAGCAGGCACCCCCTGGGTTTCTGAATCACCAGCCTCCTGATGGTGATCAGAGCACCAAGAAGGGACTAATTTAAAAACCAAACAATGTGGTAATTGCCCCTGGTCACCAGGTTGCCTTGCTTTTGGAAGGCCGCTGTTTCCGATTAGCGGGGCCTGGATCTGATGAGGACTAACAAAAGTGTAACGAATGATCAAAGCGACAGTTACAACAGCGCGAGTGCTCAGTGATTGATCTGGATGACATAATAATGGTAACCAATGAGGGGAGGCGGGGGGTGGTCCCCTCCAGGTAAGGACCAGGGTGGGCCCCGGACAGGTCAAGACTTTTCTCTGATTAGGGAAGAGAAGGTCATAGGGTGGAAGCAGAGGCACGTGGAAAGGAAAGAATGAAGTGCTCACACTTGAAACTTTTGGGTGAAAGAAGTGGGTCAAGTCATGGCTGAAAATGAGATCCTTTTTGGAGATGGAGGTGAAGATTGCCAGTCCCCAAATCTCCAAATCCCCACTACTGGGCTCCTGTGCCAAAGCATGTTGTTGTAAAGAAAACCCAGGTCGCTGTAAATAATTTAAATAAAAAGGGGCTCATGATCAAGTCATTTTTGATCACATATTTAATGAACAGAGAAAATACCTCTTTAAAATATAAGTAGAGTCTCAAAGAGACACTCACTTTCACAGCAGGGCTTATTCACAGTAGCCAAGAAGTGAAAGCCACCCAGGTGACAGAGGATGAATAGATAAACAAAGTGTGGTCTGTGTACACCATGGAATATTATTCAGCCCTAAAAAGGAAAGACATCCTGTCACATGCTACAGCATGAATGAAGCTTGAGGACATTCTGCTAAGTGAAAAGGTAGTCACAAAAGGCATGTGACTTACATGAGTTATCTAGGGAAGTCAAATTTATTGTAACAAAAAGTAGAATGGTGGTTGCCAGGAGCTGCGGAGGGAGAGAAAATGCGTTGTGATTTAAGGGGCATGGGAGTTTAAGCTGTGCAAGATGAAAAAATTCTGACAGTCTGTTGCACAACAATGGGAATATCCCTAACACTACTGAACCATATACTTAAAAATGATTAAGATGGTAAATTTCATGTTATGTATTTTTCACAACAAAAAAAGCAATAGAGCCTGACATGTGTTATCGTTTAGATAAAAGAAATTTTTCAGTAATACTAAACATTTCCTGTTTGCTCAAAGTTGTTAGTATGTGACAACTAATTTGACTCCTCTTTTAGAAGTTCAAATATATACAGGGGAGTAGGGTAGTGTTGACTTCAAAGCTGGTTGAGGTGGGTGGCTGTATTCGCCGCTGGACAAATGGCCCCGGGATGATGAGTATCTGAGGTTCTCATGCTTGTATCTTATTGGTTTTATGTTGCTTTTGTTGTCAGTTTCTGACTCAGACTTCTTTTCTGCGGGTCCATCTCTTACCACCTACAGATTTGTCAAGGATGTGAAAAAAATGTTAGACGCATTAATTCAAGTTTTACATAAAATGAGGATAAAGAGATGCAGAATCAAGGCTCGACCAGGCAACAGGTATTGCCAGTCACCTGAGCTTCAGTACCTGGTCTTAGGCACTCCTGCCTTTCTCTGCTTGGAAGCCTGCTCTGTTCCCATTGCCCAGCTTTCCACAGGGTCTGGCATGGGCAGTGCTGCCAGCTCCAAAATCGTGGGTGGAAAAGGCCCAGGTCTGTTATCAACCTGAACCCCAAATCATTGGCTCAAATATTACCAACTCTAAGGTTCATCTCTGATCCAAGCTAAGTGATTCAGAGACCAGACATAAATCCATCTTCTAAGAAAAGACTAGCCAGGTAGCTTCAGCATAGAATCAATGTCATTAACATTTTGATTCTTCATTACTACTTTGCTTCTTACTGAATAGGAAAAATGTTCATTCTATCCTTGGGAAAAACAAAAGCTGGTATTTTTAAAGAAGGTGGTATATTCTCAAGGACTCTCAAGGTCTTAAGTGATGCTCAGTGAAGAAAAAGGAGATGGCTTCTCACTCCTGCCCCATTTACTGATGGATCTGCAAGGGTTTTCTGTTGAATTTTCGATTTCAGAAAGTTGATGCTGAAGTGCAGTTGAAACTTACTGCCTTACCCAGGACGAGCCTTGGGACCCCAGGCCTCTCATACCAGAGCTTTTCTATCCTGCTTCTGCTCCAGCGCTTTTCCATCTGGAGGCTGCAGACACATGCAGAGAGGGATGGGAAGCGGCAGGAAGACGGGGAAAGAAATGGGCAGCTGTATCCTAAGCCCCCTCCCCCCGCCCCCATGAGCTCACTGCGAAGCCCAGGCTCACCAGCTCTGCGATGCTATTTGAGATCCTCCACCTCTCCGAGCCCCAGCCCCACTCCACATTCCCATCTTTGAAACTGTCGCACCTTCCACGTCCCTCCAAGTTTGCCATCAGGATCCACTAAACCAGAGCTATGAACACACGCTGCAGAGTGTTAGGTCTCTGCACAAATGCGAGGCCGCTTTGCTGATTACCATTTGGCAGATGCCAAGCTTTGCGCTGTTGACACAACTGTCCTCTGCAGCACTTGGCAATTTGGACTTTGTTGACAAACAAGGGAAAGGTGGGAACATTTGCCTCTAACTTTGGCTTTAAAGTACAGCGTAAAAGATTTTTAATCTGGCCAGATGAGGTGGCCCCAGGTTTTTTATGTCTCTTTTCTGCACTGGCCCACTTCCCCTGAACCCCTCCTCCAGCTGCCCTGACCCCTCACTGAACTCTTTCTACCCCAGCCTTCTTTCAAAAACAAAAAGGCATAGGTAAACCAGCATAATTTCTCTTTTTAGTAATCCAAACACAGTATCCGGGAGACTGGCACGTCTTGACAAAAAGACCTATCACTCTGCAGGCACTTTCTCTGGAACCCCTATGTCCAGCCTGGTCAGGGGGTGCAGCACTGGTGTCACACCTTAAACCAGGTGATGCCAGGCTCACCTGTAGTCACCCAGGTCCCCAGGCAGCCTCTGATGTCAATCCAGGCGTTCCCCTGAACTGCCTTTTATTGTCACACTGTTTTCCTGAAGGGTCTTGGAAAGTCATTAGCAGTGACAAAATATTTTCCAGAGCTCCAAGATTTTTTTCTTTCCGGTGACTTTTAAACCTTTCTGAGCCTCCCTGTTCCATCGGCACCCACCCTTGGGGGCTCCAAGCGTATTTGACTTAATTAGTTTTAATACCTTAACTTTTTAAATAGTTAACAGTAGAGCTCGGACTTCGAACCACATCCCACCCTCCAGCCCCCCAATTGCCTGTGTGTCTGAGGTTGTCAGATCAAGATGGAAAAATACCTCTAATTGTTTCCAGACAATACACAGCGCTCTCACTCTGAGTGAGAATGAGTATAACTTACATTTTCACCAAGGGTCTCCGGGAGGCCCACGGGAGATTCCTGCAAGCCAGGATTCTTTGTGCATTCCAGTCCACTGGAAAATAAAACCCAGTTTCAAACTGAACCCGGAGCCTTCACTTCCCCTAGCTTATTTCTCCATGAGTAGCTATAGCTCTTTTTTTTTTTTTTTCCAACAGACATTTCTTTTCAGATCTTAATGGATTTTTATCCTGGCCTTGTATGTCAGAAAGTAAATACCTTGGCTCAGAGGAGGTGACAACTGTTCATTGGAATTGGACAAACACGGATGCTTCTGCACCCCATTCAGGCCTAGCAAATAACCTGCATGGCGTTCTTTTTCTGTCTGTAGAAATAGCTCCCTCCTTGGGAATTTCATCTTCGGGCCTGAGATTCTGTCACTGAGGGACTCATTCGTTGGTGTGTAGAAGATTCGAGAGTTTTCAGAACGTGCAGTTTGAATACAAATGCAGTTGTTGACAGGGAACACCTTTGTCAGTCTCTCATTAACAAAATTTTTAAACTCTGTTGGAACGAGACTCTGAATTTCAACCTAGAGAAGGGAATCCTGGGGGTAGAAGAGAAGAAAGTGTAAAGAAGGCAGTCAAGCCTCTTTAATCACAGTCTGTATGCGCCAGGCACATTCTATATCATCTAATCTTCACGACATTCCGGTGAGGTGGGTATTACTGAATCCGTTTAAAAGATGAGGAGACTAGGATTCAAAAAGGCTGAGGAATTTAAAAGAGAACTTACTTTAACCCTGGTGATTTTTTAAATTTATTTGTGGGGGGGGTGGCTGTAGTGGTTGTATGCTCATTTTATTTTGTGCCATTGCTTTGTGTTTTTTACTTTTTAAATTACTCAATGAATTTTATTACATTTATAGTTGTACAACAATCATCACAACCCAGTTTTACAACATTTCCATCCCAAACACTCAGTGCATCTCCCCACCCCCCACCCTGTCTTATTTGGAAACCATAAGTTTTTCAAAGTCTGTGAGTCAGTATCTGTTCTGCAAAGAAGTTAGTTGTGTCCTTTTTTTGAGATTCCACATGTAAGTGATAGCATGTAATGTTGGTGTCTCAATGTCTGACTGTTGGTGGGGATGTAATTTGGTGCAACCACTGTGGAAAACAGTATGGAGATTCCTCAGAAAATTAAAAATAGAATTACCATTTGATCGAGCAATCCCATTCCAGAGCACCTATCCAGGGAAAACCATGACTCAAAAAGATACATGTACTCCAATGTTCATTGCGGCATTATACGCAATAGCCAAGACATGGGAACAAGCTACATGTCCACCGACAGAGGAGTAGATAAAGAAGCTTTAGTACATATACACAATGGAATATTACCCAGCCATTAAAATGAAACAAATAACAGTATTTCTAGGATGGACCTAGAAATTATCATTTTGTTTAGGGTTTCCTTTGCTGTGCAGAAACTTTTAATTTTAATTGTCTCATTTGTTTATTTTTGTTTTTATTGTCATTACTTTAGGAGGTGGATCTGAGAAGATATTGCTGTGGTTTATGTCTTAGAGTGTTTGTCCTATGTTTTCCTCTAAGAGTTTTATAGCATCCAGTCTTATATTTAGGTCTTTAATCCATCTTGAGTTTATTTTTGTGTATGGTGTTAAGAAGTGTTCTCATTTCATTCTTTTACGTGTGGCTGTCTAGTTTTCCCAGCACCACTTATGGAAGGGGCTCCTTGGTGATTTTTTTAATGTCAATACATTGTTCTTTCAATCAACCCATGTCTCTTGCATTAGATATTAAGTATCTTTTGAGGTTTTCTGTAATTAATATTAAACGAACACACAGTTATTAAATATTGAAGAAATTATACTAAATATTATATATTTTATTGGATAAATAATATATGTAATGAAGAAGTTTCATCTGTTTGCTATGCCATAAGTTCATCAGCCATACTCCTAGGAAGCAGCCCCACACTTAGAAACCCACAGTTCTTGAGAGCAAGAATCGGCCAGAGCTCGTTGGTGTGAACAAGTCCTCCCAAGCGTGTGCACAGACTGGTCCACAGCTAACTCTCCCCTTTGGTGCCCCCTACAGAAGCAGAAGGTGGAGCCAGCAAGCAACTCGGCAGACAAGGGAAATCAGCACCGTGAGCTGGCATCCACAGCTGTTGCTGTCCCTGTGTCCTTGGGAAGAACCACCTGATGCAAGAAGGTCTCATTCGAGGTAAGACTCAAGGAGAGGTCCAGGTCAGATTCTGGCACCAGGCTCATTCATCCCTGATGAAATTTTCACTGATCTGTAGTGAAGACACACTAGGGTTCCATAACCTTTCTTGGAGAAGATTGTCTCTCTCTCTCTCTCTCTTTTTTTTTTAACTTGTAATTTTGCTTCTTTTAAAGTATGTGGCTGCCCTTTTGTGTTTTAGGAAATAATAGGGGGAGTAAATGGAAATTTGTTTTCTATTAAAACACTTACTTGGAAAAAAAATAGCAAGCTGCCTACATATCTTTGTGCATATGTGAAACTGTTTACCTGGCATGCCCACACAGGAGCAAACCAGAGGCACAGATAAGGAAATGGAGACTTAGATAAACTGTAGTAGAGTTCCATTATGGAATTAGGTACAGCAATCAAAAAAGAATGAAATAGAGCTGTCTTGATATAGAAGAATCATCAAGGTTAAGAAACCTGGAGTGAAATAAATGTACTGTATAAGACCATCTATATAAATAAAACATCCCAAGTCAGTATTTCTATATGGACCTATTTATGTATATAGAAATATAGAGAAAGATCTTGAAGAAGGTGTAGCAAACGGGCAACAGTGGTTCCCGTTTTGGAAGACACTGAGATTCAAAGGATGTCACAAGAGACTTTTGCTTGATCTTTGTTTGATTTTTTAAAGTTGAAGTATAGTTGATTTACACTAACTCAGTCATTTTGCTGTACACCTGAGACTAACACCTTGACATTTTTTAAATAAGGAAAATGTTTAGCTACTACGTATGCAACTAGAAAATAAAGTTATAAAATTCCAAATCTTACGGCAATCCCCTCTTTTTATTGCTATATTCACCATGCCTGTTATTTTGTCGTTGTTGTTGTTATTCATATTTAATTTTACCAGCCTGTGAATATCAAAATCTGGGCATCACTGGGCTAGAGTAAAGGCAAAGTTTCAATGAACATCACAAAGTGCACAAATAGGTCATTTTCAATAAGCACCACCATAATAATCATAAATTTTAAAGGATAGTGTAAAAACTAGTTCAGTATTTTAAGTGCAATACCTTTATTTACATCGTTCAAATGAATGTTTTAATTCTTTGAAACTCAGTGTTACAATACATCACGTATAATGAGAGTTTGCAAACTTGTTTGTTGCTACTGTCCCTCTAGGTCTCCCCAAAGCACATGAGGTTATTACCGTTTTGCATTTGGAGAAACTGCCTTTTGCCTTAGGCACTGATCTTGAAAAGGGTGCCTAGGCGGCTCCTTTGTGGTGGCACAGGTATTCAAGTTTGCAGAAGTTTATCCTAAAGAATCTGACATACATTTAATTTGACTTTTCCCCTCACCATCCACTCGACTTCTCAGACTCTGCCACAACCCCGAAAAGGATCCAAGTTCAGTTTTCAAGCATTTGTCTCTTATATCATCGTCAGCCCTGTACACTAGACTTGGAATCAACATCAAGGTAAGCCTTGGGGAAAGATCAGATTTGTAGAACTGGAAACTTTGGGCCAATCCAACAGCAGTTACTTGGACATTCAATCCAAAAGCTCCAGGTTGTGGGGGATGTGGGAGTGAGCTGGCGGATCGGTGCCAGAGACCAGCCTGTTTTTGGAGCCATTCCAGGCCCTGATGCAACCAACAGCCATGGGCTTTGTAAAGGACAAACATCTCTGTGGCTCTGCCTGCATCAATCACTGCCTTTTACCAGGTCAGGAGCAAGTTCTGAATTCTTACACAGCTGGGACAATCATTTCCTTTTCTTGCACCCTTTGGACTGTAGATAATTTGGGAGACCCTTTTGTTCCCTTGGGGCTCAAACTCAGGGCCCCTAGAACTCTGTTATATTGCCTCCTAGAAATCAATCAAATTTCACTCTTTTCTTTCTCTTTATTAACCAGTGTAAAACAGATGTTAGCCGGTTCCCTGATCTCATAGGGTCTACAGGAGATCAGTTCAAAACTACACCCCAAACCCTGGAGAAGTTAAAGCTCTCACTAAGAGTTATGTAAATCAGATGTTAAGAGGGATGAAGATGACGGATTTGTGTCTGACCCCACTGCCTACATTTGAAACCTGGTCTCACCATCTCACAGCCTGTGGTCTTAGGTAAGTTATTTAACATCTCTGTGCCTCAATTTTCTCTTTCGTGTAATGGATATATAATAGTATCTCTTAGGGTTTTTATAAGGATTAAATGAGGACATGCCCATGGAGGACTTAAGAGAAGGCCAAACATTACTCTTAACAGTTTGCTATTATTAATGGTGTCATGAGAGCACCTTGGTGACAAAATAGCCGCAGCAAAGTAGTGGCATCAAAATGTCCATCTTGGCTCCCAGACTTTTGACCAGAAAAGGTAAATGGAACTAACAGATATTAAAGCCTTGAACTTAATGGACTGAGCCCTATTGGTGGAATTTCTAGTATCAATTATTTGATATGGCACCTGAGTGGGTAACACTGTAAGCCATCTCTGGTTTCATGTCAGCCTTTTCTGACTCTTGTAAGGCTGGACCACAGTATTTCCAGAGAGATACTGCAACTCCTTCCTTTAAAAGTCATCAGTTGGGTATCCAGTGGCTTTCCTGCAGGATTTCCTCTAGTCCTGTGTGAGCTTGTCCCCTGATGCTCCTTCTTAGACCCACAGTGCTCCATGCTCACCAACTCAGAATCACGGTCATGAATTTGCCACAGGGCTTCTACAGGAGACCTTGTGAGTCATGCCATGGCCTGTGCTATTCCAAATTAGATCTTATTTTACCAACTATAAGGGGAAAAAATAAAAAATCATTAAAAAAAACAAATTAGACCTTACTAAAAAAATTTTTTTGGCCATGCCCATGGCATGTGGAAGTTCTGGGGCCAGGGATTAAACCTGTGCCATAACGGTGACCCAAGCCACAGCAATGACAGTGCTTGATCCTTAACCTGCTGCACCACCTGGGAACTCTTGAGACTTTTTTTTAGAATAAGCATCTCAATAGTCAAAGGACTGATATTACTCAGGCAAAACATCTAAAAGCATCAATTCCAAACAATCTTTCGTTTTCTAAGTTTGACCTTTAGTTTAAAACCAATCTTCCAACTCCTGCTAACCATGGTGTTAATTTCCTCTATATAGTCAAAGGTTCAATTGTATCAGATCAATACTTTCTTATATTAACGTCTTCCTGTGCCTTTTGGATCTTAAACCATCGTGCCATGGAGAGGAAGCCACTTAAATATTTGATAAGGGACTAAGCAGGCTCCAGGTAAATTTAAAACTGCATCCTCACAATGTGGCGTGTATTCTCAGGGCACTTTATTGACTAAATGTAATAACTGATAGCAATAGTGCTATTACTCACACATCAGTGCATAGTATTTTTGCATTGAGACTGTAACAAGTCTCGGTCATATTATTCAGCTGCAACTTGTTTAAAATAGAAACAAAAACCAGGAAAAGAAGGAAAGGGTCAGAGGAGGTAAAGTTGTTTGGGGAATTGTAGAAGCATAAAACAATAAAATCACAAAGAGAGAATTCATTCTTCAGACATTAACTATTTTTGGTATATGGTCATCTGTGCTTGGAAAATGCTGTAAGGATGATGATCTCAAGAAATTGATTTCTTGAAACTCAGAGCAATGGCCTTTGCATTTTGACAAATTTAGGTGATTTTACAAGAAAGGGAAGGGGGAAGGGAAGGGAGGGGTGTGGGGAGGGAAGGGAGGGAAAACAGCAAAAGGCCCACTGGCTTATCATGAGCATCATAATCAGGTCCACCCTCAATTCCCTTTTCTGAGCCCTGGCACACGTCTAGGCTAGGGAATTAGCCAGGAAGCAGCTGCTCGGTGGGGAGAGCGAAAGCTTGACGTGGTGAACTGAGATGCCCACACAAAGTCCTTTGACTAGGACAGAGGAGGGGCAGAGACAAAAGGGAGAGGTGTGGGAAGGGCTCAAGTAAGTCCAAGGAATCCAAAAATTCCCAGTTTAAACTAGGCCTTTTAGGAAAGCAGAAAGATGGAACTTTTCACTTCATCTTGTTTATGACTTTTTTTTTTTCTTTTAATGCTTTTTAGGGCCACAGCCGCAGCACATGGAGGTTCCCAGGCTAGGGGTCTAATCAGAGCCACAGCTGCCGGTCTACATGTTTATGACTTTTAAACAGACATGTGGGTGTGGGCCTCTAGGAGTCCTCTTGCCTCAAACTCCATTCAGTTTAGGGGCAGGTTTGACCTTGATTTAGCCTTTTACCACTGATAAAGCCCTTTCAGACAGATGTCATCAAATCTCCCCAATCACATCTCTTCACGGAAATGGAGTCCCCAGGGTTTCCACAACATATCCAAAATCACTTGGACTATAAGGAATGTTGGTTTACCTCTCCTAGGCGGGGGAGGAGTTCTGGCTGTGGGTTAAATAAATCAAGATCACAACGAAGTCATCATAGTAGCGGATGGAGCTTTGAGCTCGTGAAACTGGTACACTAAAAAGTCTGGGAGGAGACTCCTGCTTTTGAGATGCCCTGACTGCGGGCAGAGAAGAATGAGGGAACATGCAGATGGACCGTGGAGGGGTGTGTGGGCAAAGGCCCAGGAACATCGAAGGAAGTCAGACTTTGAATATCAAATCTACCACTTAGCGTCATTGTCCTTGATTTATAATCTGCTGTCACTTAAGCAAGTGACCTAAATATTTCTTAGTTGTGTGTATTCAGTATCTCCACATTAGGTTTCCCAGAGGCCAGGTGCTAGTTTCAAGTTAGCCTCTTACCTTCTCTTTTGCCCGGAAAAGTACAAAATGTACAGGTTACTCTACAAGGTCCCAAGCAAATGCCCAATCACTCCTTGGGGCAGTGCCACCTTACTTATTAACAGGACTGTGGGAGTACCTGAAGGACTTAGGCCATCAAAAGAAATTATAGAGGAGAGCTTGACACTTTTCCTTCTGAGTCCAGTGAGTTTGGAGACTGTATCGAACTAAATTTAAAACCAAGATGGCTTGCAAGGTACAGAAGGAATAATGTTGCCATTTAAAATAAATCAATCAAACCTTTAGAGAGAAGAGTTTTTCTTTGGAGACTTTGGAACAAAAATTGACCTTGCTGAGCCACGAAATGTCATAGACCTTAAAAGATTTTCTTAGATCAATGATGTATTTTTAATTCACTTTCCTTAAGCAAATCGGTCTTGTCTTATAAAATGGCCAAGGCTTTCTGTGGAAGTCATCCCGAAAAGTGCCACTGTGGGTCAAGAATGAAATCTTAAGGGAGAATCAAGCAAACTGTCATTTTCATCAAATCAGTGTCAGAGAGTGAGGGTCTAAACTGGATTCCTGTGATGTCATTTACACATTCCGCAATGTTTTACCTGTGTGCTCTTGCTTAGCATTCAACTCTACTTCTAAGTATCCACACTTGAGACAAGATGCTTTCAAGACGTCTATGGTGCTTTGCAGTTGATTGAAGTTGCCGTGTCTTAGAGACGAGAGCACATTTTCTTCTGAAGTCTGTGTGTACCTTTCTTCACTGCCTTAAGTAGCCACCTTATATTTCTTTCCTCTGCCCCTCTGTCCTCTTACTCCTCGGCTTTCCATTTCATCTTCTCCACTTTGTCCTCTTTGTCCAGGGCTCCCTGCCCTTTCTCCAGCTGACATTTCTGGCTCCCCATGGAATTACTGAACTGTTCCTACCCCCATCTAGGGAAGAAGGCTTCAGTACAGAAAGCTGCCAGGCAGCTCATGTTTGAAGGTTTCTCTGGTCAGTATGACCCCTTCCCAGGCATCTCCATTTTATGGTTGGAAAATTCCAGCCAGGAGTGACTCCTCTGAGGCCATGGCTGATGAAGCTAAAACCCTAGATTATTACATTGGTGTCCATCTCATAGTCTAAAGCTCTTTCTCTATACCAAAGAGCATTTATCATTTGCATCATTCTTGTGGCAAGGGCTTCCATTGTTGGTTTTAATAAGAATCTCAAGGATACTTGAGCTTTACATTTTTTTTTTCTTGGACTTCAAAGGTGTCAGGCAGGCTTCTGGCTCAATAGCTGTGTGAAAGACCCCAGGCTATTTGGAAGAACTGATTCTGAGTACTTCAAGTATTTTACTAGGTGCCAGGATTAAGAGGCTCAAACCAGCCCAGGGATTTGAAAACCATGGCAAAGCCTTGATGTGATAGGAAGTGACCCCAGAAAGGGGAAAGTAGCTTTCCCAGATGCAGGGCTGCACTGTAGACTGTATGTCCCATCGTGGGACACAAAGAGAGCTAGGGAGTTCCTGTTCTGGCTCACCGGGTTAAGAACACAGCTAGTATCATGAGGATGTGGGTTCAAGACCTGACCTCATTCAGTGGGTTAAGGATCTGGCATTGCCATGAGCATAAGTCTGTGACATAGGTTGTAGAGGAGGCTTGGAGCCCGTGCTGCTTGCAGGCAGGCAGCTGCAGCTCTGATTCAACCCCTAGCCTGGGAACTTCCATGTACTTCAGGTACAGCCGCACAAAGAAAAAAAATTTAGAAAAAGAGGAGGATGATCAGGTGAGAGAGGACCGTTGGCCTAGCCTGTAGGGGAAATATGACAAAGACAAGGTAAATGCAGCACACGTTTCACACCCCAAAACTGTCATCATTATTTAATAATAGCAAACACATCCTGGTAGCTTACTATGTGCTACACTAAATTTAAGTCATCTCACTTAGTCCTCAAACTGGAGTGGCTACTAATTTCTTAGCCTCAGTTTTCCACGCAGGGAAATTGAGGCTTAATTATTAGTTTGCACAAAACTGCAGTGAGGAGGTAGGGGAAGTAGAATTTGAACCCATGCATTGTGAAGCCAGAGCCCACGCCAGTCATCACTATCATGTCTAAGGATGGTGGAAACAGGTGCTGTGTGTAGAATATCCTGCTCAGGGCAGAGGAGAAATGGCAGCTCTCCCTGGAGCAGCTGAAGCCCGGGCAGGGTGGAATCGTCAGCCTCAGATTCCCCAGGGATTGGCTGTGGCAAATCTGAGAGCAGATGGGGAGCCAGAGCAGAGCCTGCAGCAACGATGCTGCGGGGGGTCTGGGGGAAGAGCTAGGGGGGTGGTGTCCCCAGCAGCAGCCGAGCCACCCAGGGACAGAGAGGCAACCTTTGGTCCCACACATGAGCAGTGTGGGAACTGGCTCCCTGAGGGTGACCGCTGGCGTGTTTAGGAGCCTTTATAACCAAACTCGTCAGGGACAGGACACTTTGTTTATTCGTCATCTCGGAATGTTGATGCTGTATGTACCTTGATTTCCCAGCTTCATTGTACACTTGGTAGGGATGGTGGCGGGGGGCGGTGGGGGGAGGGGGGAGGCAAGAGCTGGCATTTCACTTCCTTAGCGCTCCACAGTGAACACCAGTGTGTTTACTTAGAGGTTACGCATTCACCCATATTTTGGAAAGAATGAAACTCTGTGCCCTCATTACTTCTGCCTGCTAAGAACTGGTGCTTCAGAACAAAAATAATTGATCCTTTGAAAAAACTCCCTTGAAGGCTTATTCCAGGTGTGTGCATATGTGCATCTGAAGAAGGAGAGGCATGTGGCATTTATTATGCATCTACTGTAAGCTGGGCACCGTGCCAGACACACTGCAAACGTTATCTCGTTTAATCTTCAATGGCTGGATAAAGTAGGGACTATTATTAATACGGGTTTTGTACGGATGCAAGAACTTATGGGTTTGAACTCACAAAGTTAAGGTATCATGTTAAGCCCAAGTAATTCTGGCTCTAAAACCCATCTTTCCCCCATTTCACCAAATGACTTGCCAAGTAAAGAACGGGTTTTCGTGGGTTACATTTTTCCTGCTCCTCTAAGACCCTGTGGTCATTGGCTCTGGGTCTCCTTGAGTGACTTTCCAAGCACTGGGATTCCTGATGCCAAGGCTGCTGTCAGTGGGGCAGGAAAAAAACACATCCTGGAGCCGTGAAGCTGGTACAAACACACAGGGTGGGTGAAATTGGAAGCAATGGCTCATCCCCCTTTTCCATAACGGAGGAGGAAACACGTTACTCTCCTGCCCTCAATTCAGTTGTTCCTTGTCCTTTACGCAGAGTGTGTTCGATGACGATGCACAGAGAGCTCCAAGCCATCCTCAAAGCCTGGCCTCACGTCACATTACAGGGTACCTTCCACATTCACGGAGGAGAAGAATGGAATATTCTGTCCAGGAAAGTATATCATGTCACTAGAGCTTTCTCAGGAACCCCTGCCCCCTAGCCTTGACCCCAGGTGCTACAGTAAAAGAAAATGAAAATTATGGGCAATAAATAGCCCCTCCCGCCAAGAGATCTCTCTGCCCCGTGTTGAGGAAAACTCCAAGGAAACATTAAAGCAAGTTCACTGGGCTTCTGCTTCTAACATCTTCAACAAGCACCGTAGTCAGGGAGCCTAATGGAACTGGGGTTTTACAGCCCGCTGTGTCTGAAGACAGCAATACTCTCTCCAAAGTGAGATGCTGCCAAATAGCCTTTCCGTATGTAAAGAAAAGCGAGAGGATGAAGAGTTCCCGGGAGGAAGGAGACTCACAGAGGCCCAAGATGGCTCAACCTGCAGCCCCCCCAGCAGTTGGCAGCCCCGACTCCCCAGCAAGACCTGGTCGAGCTCCAGCAGCCCAGAGTCTTTCCCTGCCCTCTGCAGTTAGTCCTGCCTCCTGGGGGGACACCCTTGAGCTTCCAGATAGGGATTTGGATAAAAATGAGCAGGAGGAAAGGCCGCCCAGGAGCGTGCAAGGAGAAGGCTGGAGGGCCGTGGAGGAGACTTTAGAAAGCCTTGCAGCAGGAGGTTGGGGCGGGGGGGCAGTGTTGGGAGAAAGGAGAGTTGGGGAGCATTGGGGGGGGGTGCTTCTCTCCCTGTCTACACAGGGCATCTGAGAAGTGCAAGGACTGGATTTATTTTGAAATTACTAATGACTGCATGGGCTGTGGTCTTTCAGCCGTAACGCGGCTCCGAAACCAAACCTCCCGGGGCCTGACTTCATAAGTATTACGCTGGTGTTTCCACAACAGCTCTTGGGAGGTTGTGGACAGTGTGACAGGCTCCGGAGGGGTGGGCACAGCCTGAGTCAGTCCCCATTTCCATCATCACTGCCAACCCCAGGTCCTGTGCGGCTCTCCAGTGATGGCAAAGTAACCCAGAGCTCTGATGTTTCTTTTTCTTCCAAGCATGATGAAGAGCTTGTGGGAATCTTTGTGGTGGGAAATAAAGAGCAAAGAAGTCTCATTAGCTCGAGAAAATGTATGTTTATGTAAGAGTATGCTAACATGACATCTCTTTCTTTTTACTTAGACTATTGGCTCTTGAACTGGGAGGGACTTCAGAAACCAGCCGGTCCAGGGAGTTCTCATTGTGGCTCAGTGGAAATGAATCCAGCTAGTATCCATGAGGATGTGGGTTCGATCCTGGCCTCGCTCCATGGGTTGGGGATCTGGCATTGCAGTGAACTGTGGTGCAGGTCGCAGACACAGCTTGGATCCAGCATTGCTGTGGCTGTGGCGTAGGCCGGCAGCTACAGCTCTGAATGGACCCCTAGCCTGGGAACTTCCATATGCCGCAGGTGCAGCCCTAAAAGAAAAAGCTCAAAAAGAAAAGAAACCAGCCAGTCCAGACCCTGACTTTGCATCCTGTGATCACCATGTCACAAAGCAGCCAGTGGGGGCAAGTGACACAGCTCCTGATGCCGGTGGACACCAGGACCCAGGCCCTGGGGTAACCCAGTGTTGTGCCACTCCTCTGGCACAGGACCCTGCTTGCCATCCCTGTGCCTGATATGGATGCCAGAGACTTGTCCTCGGAGGTGCTGATCTCAACAGTCTGAGGTACAGCTTGGGCATCTGGACTCTAGGAAGCTCCCAGGAAGAGATGGGAGAACACTGACCTAACACTCAAGCCCTCCACCCCCAACCCATGTGCTTTCTATGGGTGATACGCTGGAATGAATGTTTGCACACTTGGCAGATGCATGTATTGAAACCCTACCCCCGCCCCCAGTGTGATGGTATTTGGAGGCGGGGCCTTTGGGAGGTGATGAGAATTAAACAAGGTCCCGAGGATGAACCCTCATAAATGAGATTAGTGCCGTTTTAAGAAGGCTGGAGAGACAGGCTTGCTGCTTCTCTCTCTCTCATGTTGCCCCGCGGGGACGCAAGGGGAAGTAGGCAGTCTGAACCCAGAAGAGGGCTCTCACCAGGGCCCGAACCTCCTGGCAGCTGATCCTGACTTCCGTGCTCCAGAACTGTGAGAAATAAACTTCTGCTGTTGCAGCCGCCCAGTCTATAGTGTTCTGTTACAGGAGCCCAAATGGACCGAGGCAGGGAACGCCTGGTAGGCACTGTCCCCCTCGTGAATAAAACCCCCATGCTTCCAGGCACTGGCCGGAGGGGCAGCAGCAGGCAGTGGGAGGGGCTCTGAGTGAAACACCAGCGACTTCAGCCTTGGCTTAGACCAGCTCTCCATGTGACCTGGATGAAGTGACAACTCCTCAGCGGCCACAGATGCCTCCTCTGTAAAATGAGGACTTTGAAATGGAAGAGGACCTCCGCCGGTCCTTCCAGCCCGCACATTTAGCAACTCTGAGTGTTCTTCTCAGTTCCAGGCTCCAGTTTCTTAAAACTAGATATTTGCACAGCTTCATTTTTTCCCTTTAGTCACAATCACCCCCCCCTTTTTTTTTCAGCTTCTGCTCTGTTTTCTTCATCGCATCAAGTGGAGCTCTCCATCTACGAAAGCCAGCACCCCTCAGCTTGGCCAGGCTGTGGGCCTAAGCAAAGTCACACAAGCCTTAAAACCCACCTCTCCCTGACAGAACAGCCCCCGGTGCTCAAACAGAAGTCCAGTCTCTGCAGCTGCCTTAGAAAACCTGGTTTCTGGGACCCCCTCTTCCCCAGAGGCATCTGGCTAGAGCTCGCAAACCCCTTTGCCAGAAGCATCACAGTGGGCATCTGTTCTGTGGGCTTCCTCCTGCTCCGCTGGGAACTCCACTCACAAAGCCACCTGCGGAAGCTTTGCCGTTTCTTACTGTTGCCAGCACTAATGGAGAAAAACCGAGTCTAAGCAGGGCGCTGCCTGCCGAAGCTGCCTAAGCTGTCAGTCATCCAGGGGCCATCGTGAAGCCAGGTTCCGTGCAGAAGTGGGCAGAAAAGCTGTCTCTTCCAGCCTCTGCTCTGCTCTCCCAGGTAGTGTTCCCCATGCCCGCAGTCACTAAGTCTGCCCCAAAGCCATTTCCTCCGTCTCCCAGCCTCACTCCCTTCCTGCTGGAGATCAAAAGAATCAAGGTGAGCTGGGTGGGAAAGAGGCAGAGTGTTCTTCCTGTCTCTCCTTGTTCAGTATACACATAAACACATACACACTCTACATAGATATATATTCATGTGTATGTATACATTTAAAGATACATAGTATATAGATAGAGATAGTGTGTGTATATATATATAGTGTGTGTGTGTGTGTGTTTATTTGTTTGTTTGTTTATAGGGGAGGCAGGGGCTCTGGCTCACCAGTTCTGCAAGAAGCCACTTTAACTCCCGTCTGCTCTGGCCAGCTTCCCCGCTTCATGGTGTGGTAAGATCATTCCCTGTGCGCTTTCAAAGGAAAGCAAATATCTCATAATTTGAAAGAATAACCATTACTTCTCAAGAGTTCTGAAAAGGACTTTTTAAAAATCCAATAATTCTACTCTAAAGAAATGCAAATGCAAAGATATTCACCATGATGTTTTAAAAAACAGATAAATCCTTAACTCCAGTAAGAATATACACGTAGGAGTTCCCAATGTGGCGCTGCGGAAACAAATGCGACTAGTACCCATGAGGATGCGGGTTTGATCCCTGGCCTCGCTCAGTGGGTCGGGGAGGCAGTGTTGCCGTGAGCTGTAGTGTAAGTAGCAGGCCGGCTCAGATCCCATGTTGCTGTGGCTGTGGTGTAGGCCAGCGGCTGTACCTCCAATTCAACCCCCTAGCCTGGGAACTTCTATATGCCTCAAGTACAGCCCTAAAAAAAAAAAAAAAAGAATGATCTCAAGCCTTTCAAAATGATATTTAAGGCATTTAGGAAGTATACTTAATGAAGTGGAAATGTTTAAAAATAATATTTGGTAAAATGCTTACAGTGTATAGTAGTGTCCCAATTATTTAATAACCTCAAAATCAGAGAAAAAAGACTGCAAAGAATTCTGTCAATATGCAAATAATGGTTACTTCTAAGTGATAAATTAAAGGGTATTCTTATTTATTTCTTCATCTGTCTTCAGAATCTCTCTAAAATAAGCATGTAGTCATCCAATCCACACAAAAAGTCTGTTTATTTATTTATCTAATTTTTAATATAATAGTCTCAGAGCTGGTAGCCTTTGTTCCCTAAAAAGAACGAATTCACGCTGAGAAAACCAAAAGCATTTCCACCCAAGTCCTGAATGGAGGAATCACCGGGTGGGCTCTCTCCATCTCCACAGCAGCCAACATTTGTTGGGCCCGTTGGGATCAATGCCAGGCTTGCAGTCCCTGCCTTGCGTACATTCATCCACTTCCTCTTCTCCACACGTCTTTGCGGAGCATATAATGCTGGAGGTAGGGAGTGTTATAATGACTCATCCACCAATGAATAAATCAGTTTACAGAAGCAGAATCATCTTGGCCACCAGCTGCAGAGCCCCATATTTCGGCTCCAAGGCTATACCAGGCTGCTGGCCGCTTCAGTATTCCCCCCAAGAGGAAAGAGCTTGCAATTAAAATCGAGGTGCCTTGAAGGTAAAACCAACCTGCACAGAGGAAGCAGAGTGAGAACAGTGACCGGAGAAAGCACAGCCACAGGAGAAATGAAGGGGCTACTTCCCTCCATGTTTACACCTGCTTCCCCGGCACAGGTGTCCCCAGCATGAGAGCCTGAGGAGCTGACTGTCTTCACTGAACCTTAGGGGTCGCAGTGCCTCCCGCTCCCACTGCTCAAATAAGAAGCTAAGGGAGCTGGACCATTGCCTCCATTAAACTGGGAGTGCCTCTCCCGGAATCCTAACATCAACACCACAAGCCAAATCACCCAGTGTGGAAGGAGGACAAAAGGGGTCCCATGGCCGGTGCCAGATGGGAGGGGCCCCGCCAGCCCCAGCTGGGGAGCAGGTTCCCCACAAATAGAGGCATCCCAGGGCTCCCTGCAGCTCCAACTGGTAGAAGCAGGGGTTTCATTGTTGTTGTTGTTGTTTTCTGGCCCACATTTTGAAGTCTTTCCAGACTGATGGACTAAAGTGGAAATTACAGTCCTATCAGGTCTCTCCAAAACAGATGCCGCATAATCACAGTCATATTAATAAAGCTGGCAAGCAGGAGTACGAAGAATCTGAGGAAGGGGAGGGAGAGCAAGTAAACAAAAAAAAGTAACAACTTCCAGAACGTCTCCACCAATTGAACGCGCATGCCTTGAAACAGGTTTCCCTGAGAAATGTGAGGTTGGTTTTTTCCTGTCCAAACTCCAAGAATTTCCTTTTCTTTTATTTAACATTTTCTGTAGTTTGGTGAAGGGAGCAAAAAGGAGGGATATTTTCTCGAATCTTTTTGGACTTCACCACGTTCAAGGTCTTATTTATGCGTGGGTTTCCAGCTGTGCATGACATAAGTCATTGAAAACTGGCACATCTTCCCATCAGCAAACACAGCACAACCACAAGCTTGGCAAGCAGTTCATGTTGCCAGATGCCTTCACTGTTTCTTAAACTATGTATTCAAGGCACTCCACTATTTTTTCTTGCTGGAAATACTTTCAAAGAAGAACACAATGTTTTGGGTTGCCTGGCCAAAGTTTAGCTGTACTTTTGCATCTTCGCCAAACTTCCTGTTTTTAGCAAAACAGTTTATTATCTTGCTGGTTCTTTACCCAAAAGGATTTGCAAGCACAAATAAGTACTTGGTTTCCATGTCTTTTCAGAGAAAGAACTCATTCACTTTCCCATAATTATCCTGAAGATGCAAGAACAGAAACGTATTTAACCTTTGGGAGTGCTACCGAGGTGCAGAAAAGGTTTTAATTATTCAAAACCTCTGCAATCTGAACTTTAAAGAACTGACATTTTTTTTTGTTTGTTTGTGTGCAAGGAAAATAATTCTTTTCAGGTGGTTTGGCAAGATCACAGATTTGCCACAGGTGGCATTGTAGGAGCAAGTTTGGAGTGATTTGGGGTTTGGAAGCCAAAGTTAGACGAAAGAGATTTGTTGATTCATCAGAATGAAAGCATTTGACCAGACACTGTTATGCATAGTTCATCTCCAATTACTAAGCTACACAGTCACCTTTTTGACTTCACCAACAAGCAAAACAAAGCAAAAACTAGACAGTAAGCCAATTAACCTGTTACCTTTATCTAGCAGCCAACTAGCCTATTAACCAGTAAATAGTTTAGGAAGAAACCTAAATTCTCCACTTCATTAGGTTGAGGTAGCCATATATAGTCTCTGTTTTATTGTACAAAAATATTTTAGCTATAATTAGAACACGTATTATCGACACACACACAATCACACACAAATATAGTCATTTAAACAGGCTTCGGTGGTAATGACCTGTACTCTACCAGAGCGGCATTGATAACACTGTGGCTACTTCTTCGGTAAAATGCATTTAATTTCTAGGCTAGAATGCATGTCAACTTAGATGGATAGACCCCACTACAATTCCTCCACATCTTTCAAAAATTATATCACACTACCTGCAAAGACCAAGGAACTGATCATATCTATTTCCAGTATGTTCGTGCTTCAAAGATCTTAGAATTCTTTGATGGTGACCTAGCAACCACTGTAAAATAACAGCTCCTTAAAACAGAGTGAGTCAAAGAGTGAGACCCTCTAGAGGAAATGGTTAATATTAATGAGAGAGGGCAGTGTGGTCTGACAATAGATCAGCCTCAGCTCTTTGGGAGGAATGCTTCTAACTCAAGCAAGATAGGCTCAACTTATGTCTTTACATTTGTGAACTGTTCTCGGATGAAAGCAAGAAAAACACAGCATCTATTGGATGGATGGATGGATAGATAGGGAAATGATAGATACATGTGTGTTGTCTTTTGCATGTCATTTCTATTCTTTCCTTTAAAAAAATCGATGTTTTGATTCTCTTCAGCAAAGACAGGTCCAAGAAAAAAAGAAAGTCTAAGTAGCGATGCAATGGGCCAGAACACATACACTGAGGAGAGAAGTTAAAAGTGAAGGTCTTTATAACAAATTATCACTCAATTCAAGCTCTGCCAGACATTGCAGCTCGGTTAGTATATGTCTACAGGAGGTAGCCTGAGATTTCTTGTAAACTCTTCTAAAAGGTGAGAATGTGTTTTTATTATTAACTATAGGGCATGTGGCTTTAAAGAGTTATTTTTAACATTTAAACATAAATAATATCAGTATTAAATATAGGATCAAAGAAATACTGTTTCCATGTGGAATTGCCAAGTCAGAGAAGCATGGCTGCAAAATACAAGTTTCCTTTGAAGGGGATGTTGCTATCAATATTGCTTACTCAGCAGTCTAAGAATATCAAAATAAAGGGCACATGTAGACATATATTCACATGCAGGGGAAAGCAATACCTGCTTTCTGCCTGGTGTGAAAATGGTTTCAATCCTCCAGCCTTTAAAAACAAAACCCAGCATTCCAAACCAAAACCTTAAGGTCCCCTTCACTAGCTTTTTTCAGAATGAACATATTTAAAGTAATGTTTGAAGCCTGTGGTATCAGAATTTATTTCTACAAAGTTAGCTCTATTTAATATCCTTGGATCTAAGCTTAATTTGCTAAATTGTGCTGTTTTTGAAATTTATTGCAAAATTATTGTTCTCCAGGGAAATAATTACCGTTCCTCTAACTTCGATGGTTTTGCTTTCCTCTGCACATGAATTTAAAAAGCAACTCTGTGTTTTGAGTAGGTATCAATCCAGACAAGGTGACTCTGATATTATATCTGAACTTAAGAGAACCTGTTCTGTTCACTTGAATATCCAATTTTCTGAATGAGAACAATAGAATATTAAAATTAAGAAAAGAATCCTAGGAAATGACTGAATGTATCTATTTATACACTGCTTTGTTGCAAAAAAAGGATTCTAAGCAGCTTGGGAGCATATGTAAAATATAGCGACAGAACATAAATTAGAAGTAGGCATAAAGCAAAAAAGAAAACACTATGGTAAAGACATAAATAGTTTCAGGAATGGATCGAATATAAGCTCGTGGACTTCTATAAATGAAGCACAAATTTGACTCTTAGATGCTTAAGTTTCAAGGTAAAAACAAAAGCCTGCTCAAGATCATGAGTAGCAGGTTCTCAGGACTTTATCATAAAGTTCAAACCGTTCTGTAAATTCTTCCTTTGTGAAGTAGACAGTGGTGTCCAGTCTTCCCCTCTGACTGTTGTGTGATTGCCGGGGAGGCAAAGGTCAACCCCACTGCATCTGTTTTTTCAGTACTTTAGCAAAGCATCCTGATTATTTGGAGGGGAGTTGCCTGTCCCCTATTTGTGCAAGGGTGCTCTGTACCCAGCCCTGGATCTTAGGCAGACTGTGCAGTAACAAGAGAGGGAAATGGCTGTGGCAGATTCCTTTCCAAGTGGTCGTGTGCTACCAAGGAAGTGAGTGGTTTATGGGAATGCCTTGGTTCGCACATCAGCCTCGTTCTCCCCATCAGTTCTTTGAGTCATTTAAAAATCAGCTAGTAAATTTCTTTTCTGCTTAAATTAGGTTCTGTTGCCCGCAACTACAGAACACTCAGTGAAATACAGGCAGGACAGGCACTCAAATGCAGATGGATTGAATGGTGCTTCTGGGCCCCATAAGGTAAATTTAGGTTAAGTGGAACCCAGCTTGCAGCCATTCTGATCCTACTCAGTGCAAACTAAATCCAAAATGGAAATAGTCACTGGTGAAGAGCACCTCTGACCACAGCAATAGTCTCCACCAAAGCATATGGATCTTCTTTCCTCATTAAAATTCTTTGTATCTTCTCTTTCCTGTGTAGGACACAGGTGTATTCAGGAAAAGGTTTGGCGCACCCTGCTACAGTACACCCACTTGTGGGGTTAGATGTAAACAGTGTTATTGATATTGCAGCACCTTCTGTTTGTCCTAGTAAATGATGCCTAATTTCAGCATGGCTAAAACCTAACACGTGAATAATGCTTTATACATTATAAAGAGTTTTGTGCTGCTGATGAAAATTACTTCTCCCTTGAAGAGTTCTGGCCTGAAGAGCTAATGGAACAAGAACCAGGTACCCAAGGAGTTCCCTTCATGGCTCAGCAGTTAACGAACCCGACTAGGATCCATGAGGATTCAGGTTCAGTCCCTGGCCTCGCTTAGTGAGTTAAGGATCCGGTGTTGCCATAAGCTGTGGTGTAGGTCACAGATGCGGCTCTGGCCCGAATTGCTGTGGCTCTGGTGTAGGCCAGTGGCTGTAACTCTGATTTGACCCCTAGCCTGGGAACTTCCATATGCCAAGGATGCAGCGCTAAAAAAGAAAAAAAAAAAAAAAGAACCAGGTACCCAGAACAGTCCTGAGGCCACGTGGCATGTGCCCAGTGGTGGCTGGCAAATATGTCACAACTTATTCTCTAAGAAAGAAAAAGAAAGAGCCCTGAGTTATGGTGCTTACAAATATATGTGGTATGAAGACTTCTACCATGAACAATTTCAAGCTACCAATGTGATATCACTGACCATGGACCTGGGAAGAGAATGCACACGGGGCTCTCAAAGCGGGCACCAGCAGGCTCCCGTGCACCACTAGAAGTGAGATGGGCTGGGACCTGGGCCCCTGCACTGGAGTGCTTGCATCCTCACCAGGACAGATGTCTCCTCGAGCAACAGAATACAAAGATTAAAGATTCCAAGGATTGGTAACAGAAGGGTCCCTTTCCTCTAAAGGAGCCCAAGGTGGAACCATGAAGAAGGTCCAGTAATCCAATACTTTTAATACTCTTTTTTGTGTGTGTGTGTTTTTAGGGCCATACCTGCAGCATATGGAGGTTCCCAGGCTAGGGGTAAAATCAGAACTATAGCTGCCAGCCTTCGCCACAGCCACAGCAATACCAGATCCAAGCCGCATCTGCAACCCACACTACAGCTCACGGCAACGGCGGATCCTTAACCCACTGAGCGAGGCCAGGGATTGAACCCACATGCTCATGGATACCAATCAGGTTCGTAATGTGCTGAGCCACAGTGGGAACTCCCCAATACCCTTGTGATTTATATTCTTCTAGAAGGAGCAGTAGAAGCCTCCAAAGTGGGGCTGATCTCCGTAAATCAATCAACTAACGCATGGGTAACGGAAGTCTGTCTCTCCACCCATCTCAGGATCTTTCTCTGGAACATGAATGGTCATCCTATACAAAGAACATCTCAAGTTTCCTCCCAAGAGCAAGTTTCCATTTAAAAAGGCAGGGTGAAATACCGTCTGTAAAAACAGACCAACAAGCTGAAGAAAACCTATGCTATTTTGCAGGAACAATAAAATCACCACTCGAAATACCTGAAGTCCTAAAGTACACAGGCCCCAAATCTAGCTATCTAGATTTGAACCCTGGCTCTGCATTTTACAGGTATCATCTGTCCTTGGGCAAGTCATTTGAGTTTCAAGACCTCCAGCTGTTCCTCTGCAAAAGGAAAATAAGAGGGTTTCCATGAGAACTTAGATGATGCAGGTAAAGGACTTAGCCTGGGGTCAAACTTGGGGTATTTCTGTCCCATTATTAACTCTTTGATGGCCGGCTGTCCTCGTCACAGGTCTCACTGTGTTTGGGTTCCCTTCCTAGGATGCAGGGGCAGCCAGTCGAGTTCATTCGCTACAGGAAAGGGGATGGTGAATGGACTGTTAAGAGGAAGCCGGTCCTGGCAGGGTGCTTTCGATGGGCAAAAGGACATGATGACAGGTGCCGATGAAGCATTCGTCTCCACCTCGTGGGAAAGAGCACAAGCCTGGAACAGGTGTCATCAGCGGGGCCCCCCGAGAGGGGATGGCCAAGAGGATGAAACTTCCATTATCAGGGTTTGGCTGAAAACCGTCAGAGCCACATTTCCAGTGGAACTTGTAACGGCTTACTCATCTCAAATAACTTAAAGCATGTCATCACCACTCGAGGCCACAGGAATGAATCCTGCCACGGAGTGGAGATCTGTTTTCTTCCTTAAAGCCCTCAGAGTGTTCTGCTTCAATTCCCTGTATGGGATGGAGATATATTAAATACAAAAAAAAAAAAAATGACCATAAAGTGAACATTAAGGTTGAGAAATGAGGTCCAAGGATGCCAAGAAATTCAAAAGTAAGTGTTCCCCCAGCAGCTCTAATTCAGCCATCTTTGCAGTAATGCGTCCTTTCCCATTTCGGAATCCTCAGTGGAACGCCCGTTTCATATGGACTTGGATCCTTCAACTAAGCCAGGGGGGGAATGCCTGGGGTCCCTCTGTTACTTCTCACTTCACCAGGTCGTGGGAAAAAACTGTCCCATACCCTTCCCCCGAGCCCTTGAATGGGGCCAGGCGTGGCATGGCATGCTCTGGAGCCTGGAGCCGGGGCAGGGAGGGGGCAGCCCAGCCCTGGGAAGCTGGACCAGTTCCCTTCCTCAGCCGCTCCCTGAGAGCCAGGAGGCTACTGCTGGCTCCACACAACAACTGTATCCATGCTGATATGCAGGATGCATTAGTGGTTCCACACAACTGATGCACTCAGGCACCTCTGGGGTACATTAGTTGAAGAGGCTTCAGCAGCTGGTGGCTCCTCTTCGGGCATAATTTATCTATTGCACTTTACTTAATGTGCAAAATTAAATTTATGCTGAATCCATGGTATTACCTACTGTGCATGAGCAGCATGAAATAATACCATAAAGCAAATGAGCACAGACCCATGCTCTTAATTGCTAATGGCTTTCAACACACTTCATTGTGGTCTAACCAAACTTGGACTCTGCTCTACACTAAGAATCCTGTTCATATCAAGGTTGAAGATGCTTCTCCCTAAGAACTTCTGGAGAACCAAAGGACCAAGCAGAAATGCTTTTGAGCCAAACTTTCTAGAGCCTGTGCCTTTGAGATCACAGATTCTGTGCTTTGCACTAATGTGATCAATACAGTTTCTACATAGGACATGATTTTGCTGACAATGAACAAATCAATGTCAACTTTATAAAAGTGGAATATAGGAAATAACCCCAAGATTCAGTCCAAGTTCTACCAGTTTGTTTCCATATACTAAAACATAGGGATTGGAATGGTTGACTTCCACCCCTAACAAGAAAAAAAAAAAAATCTAAGCAATCAAGTATAGTGAGCCTTACAAAAACAAATCTCTCAAAGAAGCTTTAAAAATGTGGTGTAAAATATACTTTCACATGCTAAATTTGCATTGAGTGGAGATTAATTCAAGTATGACACCTGATTTGAAAAAGAAATTTGGTGGGAAAAAAAAAATTTGGTAGAGGAATCAGAAAGGGAGAGAATAAATGTACAGGTAATGCAGAAACTTAAACACAATAATATTCCAACAATAAATAATTATTCACTTTTTGTTTTTTATCATTTCAAAGAATGCTTTGTACAACTACAGAGATCATTTTCCATGGTGAGGGGGAGTTATTTGCTCTGTAATTTTCACTTATACTAGAAAATAACTATTTTGGAGATGTCATGTTCCTCCCTTGAAAAAAAAATTTGTAATTTTCCCCATGTAAAGGACAGAGGAAAAATAAAAACAGTGACCGTAATAACTTTTGGATGTTACTTTTACCTATTTTTAGTAGTTTAAAATTTTAGAAAATATATCAGCGTTTTAAAGCACACTTATTTTGTAAAAATAGGAAGATTCTGTTGGGAAAATACAGGGTGATGATTTTGTTTTTCTACTCTTCCTCATTTTGTTTTCCATAAGAAAATCAGAATAGTATTCACCAAGTATTTTAATCTGACATTTTAAATGTTTTTTTCAATTCTGGTTCTTCTTGATTTTATGTGGTGTATGGCTGAAAAACCAGAATGTAGAAATCAGTTGTTTGCATTCATACATAAATATATGTACATACATGTACATGCATTCTTTCAGGAATTATCATATTGAATAGATTTAGTAAATATACATGTAGAAATAGGTTTTCCCATTATTTCTGGTTTTGCATGTGTAAGTTACATTGTTTTGCAGAACAGGCTAATAAATATACTTCTAGAAGTGAAATGCATTAGTAGCATGTGGATCTTTTTTTTTCTTCCAGAAAAGATATGTTCAGTCAAATTCAAGTCAGTAGTAAATATTAACTGAGCAATTACTAGATGTAAGGCTCAGATCTGAAAAAAATAACTCGGTTCTTGCTTTGTGGGAGCACACAGTTAAGTGACAAACGTGCACACAAATAATTCTAGTGCAAGATGCATCATAGTAAGTCAGGATAGGGTTCTGTCAGAGTGGGTGGGGCTCTGGGGAGGTGTGGAGGCCAGAGCAGATTGAGAACTGAGTCTTGGAAAACGAATTTAACTTTGGCTGGAAGACAGTGGGGGGTGCGGGGAGAGCAGAGTGAATCGCACAGCAAGCAGAGGCAACTACTTGAAGATCGACTTGGATGAATGAATGGAAGGTCAAAGCACCGGACTGAAATGCATGAATGCACCAAAGGCACACTCATAGCCTCTAGTGGGGGCTGTCTTTGACTGCTCTAGAATGGGACTAAAAAAAAGCAAAAAAAAGAAAAAGAAAAAGAAAGAAAGCAAAAACAGTGATGTTTCCCTTTTCTGGCCACAATGTTGTATTCAGATCCTCAAGATCACAAATTTCCTAGGTTTGAGAAGAAAAATTCTATTTCTTAATCCGCAGAAATGATAAACTTTTACCCAGTGGCTTGATCTTACCTTCATCTTAGCTAGACTAGCTGCAAGGATGGCTAGGAGAAAGGAGGATATAATTAAGCTCATTTAAAAATCCCATCTGTGGAGAGGGTGTGGAGAAAAGGGAACCTTCCTACACTCTTGGTGGGAATGTAAGCTGGTGCAACTGCTGCAGAGAACAGTAGGGGGGTTCTTTAAAAGGTTAAATATAGAACTACCATATGATCCAGCAATCCCACTCCTGGGCATCTATCCAGAGAAAACCGTAATTCAAAAAGATACATGCACCCCAGTGTTTGTTGCAGCACTATTCACAATTTCCAGGACGTGAAAGCAGCCTAAATGTCCAGCAACAAAGGGCTAGATAAAGAAGACATGAAACATGTATACAATGGAATATTACTGAGCCATAAAAAAAATAAAGCCATTTGCAGCAATGTGGATGGACCTAGAAATTATCATAGTGAAGTAAGTCAGAAAAAGACAAATATGTGAAATTAACAAGAAATGATACAAAAAACTTAGACTCAAAGATTTTGAAACCAAATTTATGGTTACCAAAGGGGAAATGTAGGGTGAGATGGATAAATTAGGGGCTTGGGATTGACATGTACGCACCCACTCTCTATAAAATAGGTAGGTTAACAAGGACCTACTGTGTAGCACAGTGTAATCTGCTAAATACTCAACACTGTGTTATATCCTCTATGGGAAAAGACTCTGAAAAGGAACGGATGTAAGTATATGCATAACTGAGTTACTTTGCGGTACACCTGAAACTAACACAACTTTCTAGTCAACTATGCTCCAATAAAATTTATTTTAAAAAAAATCCCATCTGTGATATTTCATTAGATAGCTTTTGGTTCATTCTATTTTTTCTAAAAGCAGGAATTCCTTTCCTCCTCCCCTCCCCACCCTCTTTCTCTCTCTTTCTTTCAACATCAAGGGGCATGAATGTGAGACACAAAATAAGGCTGGAAGAGACTTTCTTTTAATTATTTGCATGATACAAGTCTTAATCAAAGAGGCTTACCATCTTCTAGCGTCTATGATATTCTCCCACTGTCCTCTGCTCTGGGACAGGATGCTTGTTTACCATGTCGCCCCAGGGTTGTCCTCCTATCTCATTCAACACCAGAAGGCTTGGTCAAAGGAGAGGTCAGTAGGTGCTTAGAATCTTTTGGAGATAGAGCTTAGTAATCATTTCCCACACTGAGGTTATCTGCTATCTGCCAGGGTTGTTTTCCTGAACGATATCTGATCAAACTACACTGCAGTCTCTAAAAGTACCCAAGGGGGTCTTCCCAGCTCTGTCTTCTTTCTCTGTTTCCTATCAGTCAACCTAGCCAAGATAATGCCTGATCCAGATATTTCTTAAGTATCAGCATAGACCATGGTGATTGGATCTACAATGAAGTAAAAATCTCAGTTATATTCTCTAACCCAGCTCATTATCCCAGATGGTTCTACTGATTTCTGTTGCCTTGTCCCTGATGTCAGGATCCCAAGGTAACTGCAGAAAATTTGCTTTTCTTTCCTTCCTCTTGTTTTGACCCAGGCACACTGTTCACAGAAATTCAAGTGATAAGAAAAGGAAATAAACTACCTTGGAATTTGGTTGTTTCTCTGACCCATGACAGGGAAACTTCAAACTCTAATTTCTAAGATGTAAAATCTTTGAAAACTGGAAGCAATGAAATTCCACTAATTCTGTAAGACAAATAAATAAATAATAAATAAATAAATAAATAAATAAGTCACCCCCCCACAGTAAAATTGAAAATATGTCTATGAAGAACATTGTTCTTGTACTTTCCATTCATACTTTCTGACACCGTCCTTCTATAAAATTAAGGATGGACTTCTTTTTTTCCTTTAGAATCATGAGCATCCCATGCGCAAACACCTACATCTAATATTTGAAAATTTGCAGAACCCACCTGAGCTGACTAAAATCAACCTTCCAAATTCTTTCCATACTTTTCCTAGACAGTGAGAAGGGTTCAGCAGGGAGCTAGGGCTCGGACTAAATCTGACCCTGAGTGGGCTTCTCCAGGCATCCATCATTGCACTGGATGATACAGAATCGCCACCAGCCATGAAGCAAACCTCTGGCTTTCCCCCCCACGACCTGTCCCAAGATCAGCAAGCACATTCCTGCCTAAACCCTTCACTGCAAATCGCCACGGCTCCTTTCATCAAGTTAATTATAGAACCGAAGGGCTGGAAGGGGAGCCCAAGACATCATCTGTTCCATCCCCTCGGCTTTCTGGCACGGCCACATTTAAATCATCCCAGACAGATGGAAATCTATCCGGTTTTTAAAGACCTCCAGAGCGGGAGATTCCACAAGCCCGTCAGTCACTTGCTCTGCTGTTTAACAAGCCCTGTCAGAGAAGCCGTCTTTATCTCCAGTTTAAATCTCACACACCCCAGTTCAAGCCAATTTCTTCTTGTTCCGTGCATCAGCCCTTCACATACCTGAAGATCATTACTGCGGCAGCTTTCCAGCTTCTCTGAGCTGAGCTGATCAGTCCCAATTCCTTCCACCTCTTCTTTAAAATCCGACTTTCCGACTGGGAATCCTCTCTGTGAGTTGCCGCTCAGCTTTGGTTCCTTTCCACTCAAATGTTCACTGGAAACATAGGTAGTGATTTTCGTTTTTAGGGCAGCGCTTCTCAGATGATTAACTCTCAGGACGCTTTCTAGACTCTTAAAAATTAAAGACCCCAAAGAATTTTTCTTTATGTGGGTTATATCTGCAAGTATTTGCTGTACTAGACATTAAGACTAAAAATCTTTACAGCCCAGAGATACTCAAGGACACAGTTTATTATCCATCAGGATGTTGATGCCACCACATCATGTGGCCTCTGGAAAGTGCCACTGTATTGAAGTTCCCGTCGTGGCTCAGTGGTCAATGAATCCGACTAGGAACCATGAGCTTGCGGGTTTGATCCCTGGCCTTGCTCAGTGGGTTAAGGATCTGGAGTTGCCGTGAGCTGTGGTGTAGGTTGCAGACGCGGCTCGGATCCCGCGTTGTTGTGGCTCTGGCAAAGGCCGGCGGCTACAGCTCCTGTTAGACCCCTAGCCTGGGAACCTCCATATGCCGCGGGTGCGGCCCAAATAAGCCAAAAAGACACACACAAAAAAGAAAAGAAAATGCCACTGTATGATCAGGAGAGAATGAGATGAGAAAGCAAGTAACATTTATATTATAAAAATAGTGTAGGTGTTCCCGTCGTGGCTCAGTGGAAATGAATCTGACTAGTATGCATGAGGACACATGGTTGATCCCTGGCCTCCCTCAGTGCGTTAAGGATCTGGCATTGCTGTGAGCCGTGGTGTAGATCACAGATGAGGCTGGGATCCCGCATTCCCGTGGCTGTGGTGTAGGTCAGTAGCCAGAGCTCCAATTTGCCCCTAGCCTGGGAACCTCCATATGCCACAGGTGCAGCCCTAAAAAGACAAAATAAATGAATAAATAAATAATAAAAATAGTGTAGACTTTGCAGGCTTCTGAGAGCCTTTGGGCTCCCCACGGTCTCTGGACCACACTCCGAGAGCCTCTGCTTTATGGGAAGCATGGCCCTAATTCTTAAGGCAGAGCTGGATGTATATGCAATTGGCAAGGACTCCAGTCTAGTCTAAAGACAGCCGTGTCAAACCATGCCACATTAGAAGGCAAAATAAAGGCTTTAACTGTCGAAAAGTCCATGCTCTTGACCTTAGAACAATAAGAGAAACTGATTTTGCAAAGAACCAACTGACCTTTGTTGATATTTTTATGAGAAAACCTGGTCATATCAAGAGCAGAAAGGCAGAGGGAGTTACTGTTGATTGTGCCTTAATAGTCAAGTCAGATTCCTAAGGCATAATCCTGTTAATCACACACAAAACCGTTCTGTTTATTGACTGTTGACCTGGGCACAAATAAGTTGTTTGCTGTGGAACGACCGAGCCCCTTGAGTCCCTTGTTTACCGCTGTTTTTACAGTTGAGACCAGCCCTGTCTACTAGATCCTCCCTTACAGTTTTAAAGCCCCCTCAGGCGATGGTGGGGCTTCAGGAAGGAAGATGGCCTGGGCCACCCCCCTTCACAGTTTCCATCCCCAAGTGAATGACTTCTTTTCTTTTACACTCCGTTGGCTAATTTTATACTGTTCTCTTTCATACCTGAGAAACTGTTTCCTTCCTCCATAATCTCGGGTTTTAAAACTGTTAACCTAAGTCTGGTCTGACATTTGTATGAGGGCATTATAGATTTATCTGTCAAGCAACAAGTATTTATTATCTATTTCAGAGCCCAAATTCTACTAGATATGGTAGATAAGTACCCCAGAGGGTTAATTCTGATTTTCTATCTCGAGGGACTTAGACTCTGGTCAGAGACAAAATAAAACAACAGCTCACTGTAAATGACAATAGGACTGAGCTCTAAACTCCACAGTACAGATGGAATCCTGTAGGAGTTGTCAGAAAGAGTCGCTCTGTTGGGGACACTCCACAAAATAAAAAATGCAATATATCGGAGTTCCTGTTGTGGCTCAGTGGGTTAAGGACCTGATGTTGTCTCTGTGAAGATTCAGATTTGATCCCAGGCCTCACTCAGTGGGTTAAGAATCCGGCATTGCTGTGAGCTGTGGTGTAGGTCGCAGACAGAGCTTGGATCCCTGCGTTGCTGTGTCTGTGGTGCAGGCCGGCAACTGTGGCTCTGATTTGACCCCTAGCCTGGGAACATCCATGTGCCCTAAGTATGGCCTTGAAAAGAAAATAATAAAGGAATATTTCAGTTGTGTTCAGATGAATTTCGAGTTGGAGCTTGAACTGCATTTTTTCGGAAAACCTGCAGGGTCCTTCATATAAGCAGGCTGGCCCTGGCGCTCGGGGTCCTGGGGCCAGAGTTCAAAGGCTGCTCGCCTCCCATCCCCACCCCACCCGATGCTTGTCCATTCTTCCCAGCCTGACTCCATCCTGGACATGAAGGCTTCGCATGCGTGAATGGGAAACCACAGCAGGCAACATAAACTCAGTCCACAGCCACCCAGGCACCCCTGAGACCCAGCAGTGAGCACGCTGGAAGCCACTTACCCCAGGGAAGAAGATGAAACAGGTGCTGAGACAGAGACCCATGCAGGACTCGGAAGCAAGCTCAAGCCTTCTGGGCAGAAAATTCCAGATCCCTGGAACCTGAGAGGTACCCAGATGGGGCTGGTGGAGGGCGAGCTCCAGGTGAGCCTTCCATTGACTGCTCAGAATCCTCTCCTTGAAGTGGGGAAGCACCTGGGCCAAAGCAGGGTCTCTTAACATTCTGGGCACAAGGCACATCCTGCCCGTGCCTAAGGAGGTAGCTTCCAAGAAAAGGAATGCCAATATAGAAGTCCCTCAAAACAGACATTCCTTATATTCAGGGACTGTCAGTATTCCCTCAACTTCTTCAGTCACACAATTTCTTCTTCTTCTTTTTTTAAATAAGGATAGTTAACTATTTTTTAATCTTTTTTTTTTTTTTTTTGTCTTTTTAGTACCGCACCTGAGGCATATGGAAGTTCCCAGGCTAGGGGTCAAATGATAGCTGCAGCCACTGGCGGATGCCACAGCCACAGCCACGAGGGATCCAAGCCACATCTGTGACCCACACCACAGCTCACAGCAAAGCAGAATCCTTAACCTACTGAACAGCGCCAGGGATTGAACCTGCAACCTCATGGATACTAGTTGGCTTCTTAACCTGCTGAGCCACAACGGGAACTCTGGTTTCTTTTTTGTGCTTTGATTCAATTTTCAAAGTAAGGACTATCATAAGTTTTATTTTACTTATTTTACTCTTTATAATTTATTCAGAAAAAATTTTAAAATGCACTTTCCTCAGAATTTTCAGAAGTATCTTTTTTTTTCTTTTTGCCTTATCTAGAGCCGCACCCACGGCATATGGAGGTTCCCAGGCTAGGGGTCTAACAGGAGCTGTAGCCGCCGGCCTTCGCCACAGCCACAGCAACGCTGGATCCGAGCCGCGTCTGCAACCTACACCACAGCTCACGGCAACGCCGGATCCTTAACCCACTGAGCAAGGCCAGGGATAGAACCCGCAATCTCATGGTTCTTAGTCGGATTCGTTAACCACTGAGCCACGAAGGGAACTCCCAGAAGTATCTTGATTTAAGAAAATGATTCAGACCTGGAGAAGTAAAATTTTTAAGTCAACTAATATTTCAAACTTACATCAGGGTTGAATGAAAGATTCTTTTTATAAAGTTGATCTTTGATTCTCAGACTGTTTTTAAGTGGAATTATTCACCCCCTAAATTGACTAATTTAAATTTAAAATTTATTCATCAGGCTTTCTTAATTTCTTGATAGTCCTTAGACTTCTAATCTCACTGCATTTCTTTGAAAACATCCTTTTGCCTGTAATTTCCCTTGAGGTGTCCTGGCTCTATTCTCTCTCTTCCCTTCATCATTCTGAATTAGTGAGATTTTCCTGTCCCTGGTAAAAAAGAAAGAAAGAAAGAAAGAAAGAAAGAAAGAAAGAAAGAAAGAAAGAAAGAAAGAAAGAAAGAAAGAAAGAAAGAAAGAAAGAAAGAAAGAAAGAAAAAGAAAGGAAGGAAGGAAACATTCGGAGCATATAGACACGGAATATGGAACCAAGAAAAGATATATTAGAAAAAATGACTATTTTTTTCTTGAGTGCCGCTTTGTGGCCCATCACAGCATGGCCAGCATTAACAATAGTTGGAAAGAAATTTATTACTGCAGCATCTTATGAAGGGACCCTAGGGAATGTACAGTCATAACATAGAGCAAAACTTCTTCAACAGCCCATTTCCTACTAGAAAATGGGCAAATGACTTGAACAGACACTTCAGCAAAGAGGATATATGGATGGTAAATAATACATGGAGAGCTGCTCAATGTCATTAACCAATAGAGAAATGCAAGTGAAAGCTACAAGAATGTAATATGACTGCATACATATTAAAATGGCTAAAGTAAAAATACCGATAATACCAAATGCTGGGTAGATGCAGAACAACTGGGTCTTTCCTGCATTGCTGGCAGGAACATAGGATGATAAAGTTATTCTCTAAAATAGTTGGACAGTTTATTACATGGTTGAACACACAGTTACTGTATAATCCAGCAATCATGCTTCTGCATATTTCTTCTAAGGAAATGAAAAGTTGTATTTATAAAGAAACCTGTAGATGAATGTTCATAGCAACTTTATTTATAATAGCCCCAAACTAGAAGCAATCCAATGGTCCTTCAATGAATGAACAGATAAGCAACAATACACATGTACAATAGAAAGCTACTCATCAATATAAAGGAATGAACAACCAGTACATGCGAAAACTTAGATGAATATCAAGGGCTTTATGCTGAGTGGAAAACCATTCTCAAGTTGTTACAAACTGTATGAATCCTTTTATGTAATATTCTTTTTTTTTTTTTATTTTTGGTCTTTCTAGGGACAAACCCGTGGCACATGGAGGTTCCCAGGTTAGGGGTCAAATTAGAGCTACAGCTGCCAGCTTACACCACAGCCACAAAAGCACCAGATCCTTAACCCACTGAGCAAGGGCAGGGATAGAACCTGCGTCCTCATGGATGCTAGACAGATTCTTTCCACTGAGCCACAGTGGGAACTCCCATTTATGTAATATTCTTATAATGAGCAAATCATAGTGATCAGGTTAGAGTCAGATGGAAGTTATGATGTTAGGGAGTAATTTGAGGGAGTTTTTTCTTTTTCTTTCTTTCTTTCCTTTTTTTTTTTTTGCCATGCCTACAGCATGAGGAAGTTCCCAGGCCGGGGACTGAACCTGCACCATAGCAGTGACCCAGCCACTGCAGTGACAATCCCAGATCCTTAACCCACTAGGCCACCTGGGAACTCCAAGGAAGTTTCTTCATGGTGCTAGAATGATTCTCTGTCCCAATTGTGGTGAGTGATAAGGTTATAAAATCTATTACCAAAAAGAACAACCATCCAATAGTGACCTGAGCAGAGCCTTTTTCGCAGGTCAGTCATTGCTTGATTACTTGATCACTTGGGATTTCTTTATCATGCCTCTGCTTCTCACAGTACACTCACTGCACTTGGATGCCTAGTACAGCCTGCTGGAGTTGGAAGGGCAAAGTCATTCCCTCTCGTTTCCTCAGAGGTGACCACCAGCTAGGCGGATATTGAAATGGGCAGGTGGAGAATTACCAGGCTCTGAGATTCTTAGTCCATTGCTTTTCTCACCACACCTCCTCTCAACAAGACCCCAGGCACAGAAGTCGGGGGAGAAAGTGAGCCCCAGCAGTTCCCATCGTGGCTCAGTGGAAACGAATCTATAATCCATGAGGATGCAGGTTCAATCCCTGGCCTTGCTCAGTGGGTTAAGGATCTGGCATTGCTGTGAGCTGTGGTGTAGGTTACAGACGCGGCTCGAATCCTGCGTTGCTGTGGCTGTGGTGTGGGCCGGCAGTTACAGCTCTGATTTGACCCCTAACCTGGGAACACCATATGCCTTGGGTGGGGCCCTAAAAAGACCAAAAAAAAAAGAAAAATGAAAGTGATCCCTACTCAAAAGAACCTTCTTGTGGTAGTGAAGATAGTTATTCTGAGACCCCTGGAATTGGCTTTTCCAACTGGACTCGCATATCATCACAGAGATTGTCAGACACTGAAAGGGACCTCGCAGGTTGGACTTTTCATCTGCTCAATATGATCTTATTGCTTTTACATTTACAAAAGTTGAGTCTGTTTCTCAAGGGTAAGGACATAAACTCTTGCCAGACTGTAAGACACGTTATCTTGCCAGCCTGTAAGATGCGTTATATTCTCTCTTGCTAGGTGCAATTCATGTGGTATTTTTCCTTCATTCCTGACACAACTACCCTAAAGTCCAAACAAAAAGCTATCAGCAGATCTGGGTGGCCTCCAATAAAGGGTGCCTTCTCTTTGTCTATTTAAAGTGCCCTTGTTATTTTGTGAAAAATTATGTTCTATTAATAACAGATGCCTGGTATCTTACTGCTGTAATATACTGTAATTAACAATGCAAATGTGAAATAAAAATCTCATTATTTATCAGATAGACATGAGCAGGTGATTATTATGTACTTAGAGGTATAAAATGCATAATAAAAATGCACAGTGATAATTTTTCCAAAAGAGCTTCCATTTCTGGGCCACAGGCAGAGTTTTTAAGGTTAAATATAAAGACTATCTTCTTATTTCCTTTTCTCTGTGTATAATATCATGTTTTCTCCATCCATCCAAGCTCAGTTTGAATAACTTAAATTTTATAGCATCTTGTTTAAACTTGAGGCTAACAACAAAACTGCTAGAAAGCCTATACAAATGATACATTTCTGTTTTTCCAAAATAGTCATATAACTCAGGAAAATTAGACAGACCAATTTTATTAACCATTTTTTAAGATTCTATTTGAAAAGAAAGCACTCCTGGATGGAGAGCTTGTATATCAAGTTTCAGATCTAAGTAAAGTTTTATAGCTGCGCTGTAAAAATAGTCATTTATAATGGAAACACTGCCAGATTTTTAACTATAATCCTGCCAGTGAGTGACTATAATAATCCAACTCTCTCCCGAGGCTGCTCCTCTCTCCCTATGGGCAAAACCTTCCTTTCCAACGTGGTGTGAGACCCTAACAACAGCCAGAGAGCCGGGTACCCTTCCTTGCCGGCCCTGGTAAACTATGGGAATAAACTAGTAG
This sequence comes from Catagonus wagneri, assembly GCA_004024745.2. NCBI lineage: Eukaryota > Metazoa > Chordata > Mammalia > Artiodactyla > Tayassuidae > Catagonus > Catagonus wagneri. The sequence continues at coordinate 22,269,328 of PVHT021183519.1, forward strand.
AGGAGACCATCCTTGCCCCCATCCATTATCCTTTTTGCATCCGAGATGACCTAAAAATACAGTTTATTAAAGGCAATTGCATTGTTTCTTAATTGAATTATCTTCCTCTTTGGCCCATAACACCGTAAAGATTTACCCCCGAAATAAGAAGCCCTTTTTAAATTTGCAAATGTTCTGTGTCAAGGAAGGGAATCTTTCAGAGCCAGCTCATCTCAAATCAGAACTGAATCGACTCCTGAGCACTGCTGGGTTGCAGGTTAGCCTGAGTGGGCTCCCGGGCCAGCCTGTCTTAAAGGGCCAGCATCTCAGACTGGCCCTGGCAAGCCCGCCAGCCTCCAGCCTCCTAGCATGTCAGCTGAATGAATGGTTTCATTAGGGAGGGGCTGGAATGAAAACAGACTTCTCTGGGTGACAGTGACAAAAATCATAAAAGGTCCTTGGGTGGCCACATTTCTCTCCCTGTGTCACCAGCCTGGAATTGCAAACATGATAAAGCATCCCATTCAGGCACAGGCACCTTGTTGGATTCATTGCTGCCATAATCATGAATTAAAGACCTTTTGAAAGAAATGCCTGTTTCTACTTCCAAAAACTGTAGAGAACCTCGAACAAGTCTCCTGTGGTATAGCCATGTAAATGGTCTAATGGAAATATTCATAAATGAGAAATAATAATGTTATTGACATAGCCATCATTTTAGATGTTATTAAAGTAAGTTTAAAAGTTCCTGAAAGTAGCCTTTTTCCTTCCTTAAATGACTGAAGACTTTTTCGAGCTACTCAATGTTCTGTAAGGTATTTAATGTCTGACATTCAAAAAAATTTTCTCGAGAGTTCCTGCTGTGGCTCCATGGGTTAGGAAGCCGACTGAAGTGGCTAGAGTCACTGTGGAGGCTTGGATTCGATCCCTGACACAGCACAGAGGGTTAAAGGATCCAGCATTGCCGCAGCTGTGAATTAGGTTGCAGCTGCAGCTTGGGTTCAATCCCTGGCCTGGGAACTTTCATATGCCTAGAGTGCATTAAAAAAAAAATTCTTAATTATTGGGAGGTAAATTTATGCCATTTTACTGTTTGGTGTCATCATCCATTACGCTCAATAGGAATAGCTAGTTTCTTATTTTTATTTTGGAGAACATTTATTAATTACTGCTCATGTCTTCATAGGAAAGAATTTCCACAGAGTTGCTTTCTTAGTGTCTCTTTATCCTTTTTTCATATTGGTGAGCTGGAGAGAAGGTCAGAAGCCGGATGGCGAGCCCTTGCTGGTTCCCTCTTGAGGAGTAATCTTCTTGCCGAGTGTTCCTGATCCGGAGGACATGCACAGCCTAGGCTCCCCTGGACCTGACCCAGCGGGCAGAGGCTAACAGAGGTAGACTGTTGCCCATGGACCTGGTCCTCATTCTCAAAGCTGATCCATTCATTCCATCTTTCTGGCTTCTCTCTCTCTTTCCTTTTTTTTTTTTTTTTTTTTTTTTGGTCTCTTTAGGGCCACACCCATGGCATAAGGAAGTTCCCAGGCTAGCGGGTCAAATCAGAGCTGTAGCTACCAGCCTACACCACAGCCACAGCAATACAGGATCCAAGCCTCATCTGCAAACTATACCAGCGCTCAGGGCAACCTCGGATCCTTAACCCACTGAGCGAGGTTGGGGATTGAACCTGTGTTCTTACGGATACTAGGCAGGTTCATTACTGCTGAGCCACGATGGGAACTCCCTTTCAGTTGGTGCTAAACTGGAGCAGGAACAAAAACAGAAACCATTTTTCCTCCAGCTGTAACACAGATCAAGTGCCCTACAGTTGTGGCTGAGAAAACCCCACTCTGTCCATTCTTCAGGTAGGAAATCTTTAAAGAGAGGTTTCATCATATTTGAGGTGCTGCTTCCTACACAACAAGAAATAAATCAAAACCCTCTGGCGATTTACAAGTCCAGGCATTTTGTAGCCTGGGGAAATGTGGCGGAGAGTTCTCCGGCTCTTGCTAAATAGATGAGATAACATCTTTGAAAAAGATGCAGATTCCATAGAAGACATAGGTTCTGGTCTTGCCCCGCCCACCATGCAAGCCTCCCATCACCAGCCAAGTGCATTCCCTCAGCATCTTGCCAACCCAGACCCAAGCACCTCAGCAGCTGTTCTCCTGAGGGTGTGATCGCTTTTCCTCAGAATACTCAGAAAGAGATATAAAGGATTTGTTAAACATAAAGGATTTCCTCAGAATGAAAGGATTGCTAAAAATTTTTCTTAAAGATAAGCAGTATTCCATCCTCTGCCATTTTCAGCAGGAACTAAAACCACAGGATTTCTTAACCTCCATGTAATCTCAAATGTTTAGTTAGCACCCAGTAGACTATAGGCAAACGTGATGAAAGAGATACTGTCCATTTGAAAATCAAGGGAAAGAAAACCCAAATTTTAGGAGCAACTACAAAAATAAGAAATATTTGCTCTCATTTAGAGAAAGCTATGTTCAAATACTTAACCAAAAAAAAAATATATCAGTGTTATAGAATGGGGTGTTTTTAAGGACAATAAAAATTGTTTACCTTGACTAACACTTGACACAGAGAAATAATTCAACAGAAGGAAAAAGGTGAGCCCTGGAGACATCAATGTGGTACCAAGAAACGACAGCCTAGACAGCCTAGAGGCCATCTGATTTTATTTTTCAGGGTAGATATTTCTTTTCTTTCTTTCGTGTGTGTGTGTGTGTGTGTGTGTGCTTTTTAGGGCTGCACCTGTGGCATATGGAGGTTCCCGGGTTAGGGGTCAAATCGGAGCTGCAGCCATTGGCTTACACCGCAGTAACTCAGGATCCGAGCCGCATCTACAACCTACACCGCAACTCACAGCATTGCTGGATCCTCAACCCACTGATCGAGGCCAGGGATGGAACCCACATCCTCATGGATCCTAGTCGGGTTTGTTAACACTGAGCCACGAAGGAAACTCCAAGGTGGATATTTCTTAACAAGCTTCTCTAAGGTCGTCTTGACCTTGAGTTTTCCTCTCAGAGCATTTTAGAATCTTAGCTTTCTTTTTTTTTTTTCCTCTTAATGGATTTTATTTCAATTATAGGTGTACATAGAATCTTAGCTTTCTTGACACACAATTTGGGACTCAGAAGTCTTCCAAAAACTAGCATTCACAGATCAAGAAGATGAGGTATACCAGTATAACAGAACATTACTCAGCCATAAAAAAGAATTAAATCTTGCCATTGTCAAGATGGATGGATCTAGAAGGTATTATGCCAAGTGAAATAAGTCAGAAAGGGAAAATCAAATGGCATATGATCTCACTCATATGTGGAATCTAAAAAACAAAGCAAATGAACGGACATAACCAAACAGAAACAGAGTCACAGATACAGAGAATAAACAGGTGGTTGACAGAGGGGTGGGAGGTCTGGAGATGTGTGAAATGGGTGAGTGAGATTAAGAGGTACAAACTTCCTGTTACAAAATAATGAGTCACAAGGATGAAATGCACAGAGTGGCGGAATATGGTCAATAATAGCGGAATAACATTGTATAGTTACAGATGGCAATTAGATTTATCTGGTGATGGTTTTGTAATGCATAGAAATATCAAATCACTATGCTGTGCATTGGGGACTAACATACTGTTGTATGTCAATCATACTTTAAAAAAAGAAACCAAACAAACAAACTCAGAAAAAAGAGATCAGATTTGTGTCCACCAGAGGCTGGGTGTGGGGGTAGGGGAAATCGGATGAAGATGGGCGAAAGTACAAACTTCCAGTTATAAGATCAAGAAGTACTAGGGCTATAATGTACAGTGTTAATTAATATCATTAAAACCACTCTATGTTATATATGAAAAGTTGTTAGGAGAATAAACTCCAAAAGTTCTCATCGCAAGGAAAACGATTTTTTTGTCTTTATCTATATGAGATGATAGATGCTCCCTAAAGTCATTGTGGTAATTATTTCATAATGTACGGAAGACAAAGCATTACACCATACACCTTAAACTTGTACAGTGCTATGTGCCCATAGTGTCTCAAAAAACTGGAGGAAATATTTAAAAACTGACCTTCACTTCATTGCAGTAAGGGAAGTGCGGGCATGAAGGAGGTGGCAGTGTGTAAACTCTTTGTAAGGTGGCTCTGTCATCACGTGAATGGTGGTGTAACTCGGAAGGGCCTGTGGACGGGACTGGCTGTAGGATTTGGGGGGGCCCCAGTGCGAAATGAATAGGCAGGGCCCCTTGTTAAAATCAAGACTTTTAAGATGGTGACAACACAGCATTAAACAAATTTGAGGCTCTTGTGCCCACACGTGTCACTCGTGCACTGAAGACTGCCCTTGGGGGGGTGGGCCGCCACACAGACATGGGGGTGGTAATCTTTGTTTTTTTAAGGATTCCAAAGCACTTTAAAGTCACCACCACCCATCAGTTTCCTTTCAACATTCTTGGCATCCATTTGCCTAGAAGGCAAGTCTTGTCTTTAGACTCTCACAGGTGTGTAAACTGAAACACACAGACATGAAATAATTTCCCCAATGCTAGACACCTCAGCTAGAGGTGGTGAAGCCCTGAGGTGGTCACACAATTCCAGAGCCGCCTGTAGCCCTGTCCTTCTACTTAGCCCTCCACTTACTAACAGCACCTAATAATCTTGGTGCCAAGTCAGCTCTGCTTCATCTTTGGCACCGATTTTAACTAGAAACCGTATCCGGTGATGATGGTGTCAGAGGACAGCCTTGGTAAAGAGCTGTATGACTTCCCTCTACATGACAGACTGCGTCAATGGCCCTGGTCTTGACATTATCTCTGAGAGTAAGAAGAGCCTCCTTTTCCAGAGGCCAGGTGTGCTCTGCAAGAACCTAATTTAGGGATTACCTCAGCTGTAATTTCTCTTTTCTTGAGGTAGTTCTATTTCTCCGTCTTGTTTTTTTTCTTCCCATTGCTACACACACAGGCACACGCAAAATCTGGCTCCTTTCAAAGCAAGCAGCTAAGCAGAAAACACGATTCAGTGTTTAGCCAATGTTTTTTTTTTTTTCCTTTCTGCCCCTAGTTGTTAATAAACGTCTTTAACTACTTACACACCTTAAATTAAGAATGAGGAAACCATCAATTGAGGAGTAAGTCATTTCTAACCTTGTTCGTTTTAAATCCCCCTTTCCATGGCAGTGATACAGTTTTCCTGATGCAAAGGCAATTATGAAGCCCTCTGTGAATGCAGGTGTATGAGGTTTAGCGGCAGGAATGCACAGGTGTAAAGCAAAGACCATCATGGAGCAGAAACCCCCACTTCCACCTCCCTGCAGCCATTTCCACAGATGTGTACTTCAACGTGCCTCGCTGATCACCCCTGAAGACTGGTGCTCGGTACGTGGGGCTTCCTTGCATTAGTCCCTCTACTTTTGTGCATGTTTGAAGTTTTCCATAGTAAAAATTTAATTTCGAAAGAGAATAAAACTGATTCAAGTGCCTCCACACTGCGGTTGATGCCCAGAAGAAAGCCGGATGGCAGAAGAAAGCCAGTGGTTCCCCCAAGCAGCTCAAAAAGACAGCTCCTTCTTTTCCTTTCCTCGCGAGCAAGTAGGAACCATTGCGGGTGCAACTGACCCCTCTTTCCTTATCAGACCACATCTTCCCTGCGTGGTGACCAGCGTTCCCCGGGCAAGATGAAAACACTGACAATCAGTCTGAAGACCGTTTTGTAGGTTCAAAGTCTAAGAAAAGGGGAAGAAAAATGGCAGAAGGAAGGGGGGAGAAAACATAATTTTTGAGCTCCACTGATGGCTGGGCCCTGAGTGAGGGATCTAGCTCATAATACATAGGTAACTTAGGGCAGGTGTCAGGGATCTAGCTCATAATACGTAGGTAACTTAGGGCAGGTGTCCGTCCCACTCGGAGCTGGGCAGTGGGAAGGAGGTTGAGAAAGAGCCACTTGTCTCAAGGCTCACACTCAGGCAAGTCTCCCATTTTGACATTTGATCTTATCTTCAAATGCATTTAAACATATGGTCGCAGTGTTTCTGGGTGTTTCACAATTATTAATTTGTTAAACGTAAATATTTGAAGTACACCGATGGCTTTTAATCCCTGTTTGGGCTCTGCTTGCTTTTTAATATACTGAGGGTGGCCAAAGCAAAACAAAGAAAGAAACAAACAAAACAGACAAAAAACAGCCAAAAAAAGGAAGTGTCCTGGGCCTCTTTCAGCCTCTGAGGCCCTGTTCAGAAAAGAAAAGGAGCTGATTTTCTCAGTAAGTAGAGGTCACTTATGTTTTTCTCCTTTTATTTCTAACACCTCCTGCTGTTTGTAATGTTTTTTGTTTTCCTAGGGCTGCTGGACTCTTGGGAAATACATGAAATGACCAGTGAGGGCCATGTTATAGTTAAAAAAAAAGAAACAAACAAACAAACAAAACTTACTTTGGGAAAACTGAGTAGTGCCAGGAAAAATAATTTTCAAAATTCCAGAGAAGAGCGAATGAGACTTAAATAGCTTTAATTTTTCCTAAATGTGACCAAAAAAAAAAAGAGTTTGAGGAAGATGCCACCATAACTGTGTTTTCAGCATGTTCCATGATGGGCTTGTTTGTCATGATGTGCTGCCCTACATCCCTGTCCTTCAGGTAAGAACCTAGACCTGCCTCTGCTTCCTTCCTCTTCCTATAAAATGCTTTCTTTGCTTTCAAAGTCTCCTACAGTCTTCCTGGTACCATCAGAGAGTAAAATTAATCATTCAAAAATATCCAATTTCCAATCACCACAAGTTAGGAGAGGAAGGGTGAAGAAAGGACTTCTGTTAAGTCCGTATACTATCAAATAAGTCATGTTTAATTTTGGCTTTTCTTTAGTTGCTTAGTTTTTCCTCCCTTTTCAAGAACTGTTTCATCAGTGTTGTTGGGAGAAATGGTCAGGAATTCAGGGGAGCCTCATTTGTCCCCAAAATCTAGTTGCACTGCTTTGCAAATCCTTGAAAGGATACTAATGGTTTAGTATCAGCCCCAGGGGTTTCGTTTCTGAGCCTGCATCTGGTAAAGTTCTATTCATCCTCCAATGGAGGCATCAAAGCTGGAAAGTGGCTGAGAATAAGAAGGCAGCCAGAAGAGTCAACCAAGATGGCGCACTTTCTCCTTCATCCAGGGGTGTGAACTGCAAAGTCAGTGGTCACACCAGAAACACCCTGAAACCTAGCACCCAGCTTTTGGAGTGCAATTACTTCCAGCATAGACAGTGAGAATCAGACCCAAAGTTCAAAATCCAAAGGGACTCCGAGCACCCGATTTGGGCTTCTTGGGGCTTACGTGTAATGATGAAATAACAAACTTTTATAAAGATCATTTCAAAATCCTAAACATGTTCCTATATTATTTTAATTGGTTAAAAAAGTAAAACTGAAGTTCAATTTTCAATTTATTTGGAATATGTATTTAAATATCTGGACCTAAACTAAAGTCAAGGAAGAATTTGAGTAATTGACACTTTAAAAAATAATAATAATGAAATCACCCTCCTAGGCTGTCAAGTAGTTTTGATCCTCATTAGAAATTAGTAGTTTAGTGAGTTGATGTGGAAATGTTCCTTATTATCACAGTTTTATTGCCTACCTCAGTACATCTGTTCCAAAATTCATATAGAAATGGCCAGACATTTCAATAAGCCGGTATGTCTTGGAATTTTCATATAGTTCCCAATGCACTAAAATCTGGTTGGAAAGCTGGTACTTTGAAATTTACAATCACACAGACTGAGCAACATCTGGACAGCTTTGCTCTATTGCTCTCCCCGTTCCTTTAGATTTAGACTCAAGTTATGATTTGCACGAAAGGCCAAAAAACCTTGTGTGTGGCAGGTGTGAGTGCAAGCTGACAAAAATTTAATACTATGTTCAATTCACTTTGATACAGCTTTTTACAAAACACATGGAACACTGCTTCCGCCTCTTACCAAATAACTTTACCAACAGGGAAAATGACAGAGTGAGGGAAGGGACTTTCTTTGGGGAATGGAGCAAAAGACTGGGAAAAAAGTATTTGTTATCCCCAGTAGGGTCTTGAATTAATTATCTCTCATCACATCCCTTGATACAAGACTGTGTGTGTGTGTGTGTGTGCACAAGACCAATTTCTAATAAAAGAAGAGAAACATCTAGAATTCCCAACTAAAATATCCACAATTGGATCGGCCTCCGTCCCCAGTCTTTACAATTTCCTCTTAGCTGGCCCTATTAATGAGGGACAAAGGAAGAGGGGAAGAGACAGAGGACAACCAGGAGAGAAGAAGGAAAAGAAGTGACTGACATGTCTGAGCAGATGTCATTTTAACTAAATACTTCCTGATGACAACCAGGCAGCTCCTATGATTCTGTGTAACTGTCTTTATCAAAGCTGCAGAAGCTTCTGTCCTCTCTAAGCGGGACTAAATGTCATATGGGGGCAGCCTGGCACTGGGGCTTCACTGTGGGTTGGAGGTAGGCAAAGCGCTATTTTTCGAGAATAGGTTAACTCAGTCTGGGTTTTCGCCCTGACCTTCCCCTCACCCCTAATAACTTCCTGGTTCCTCAGTTACTGGTGATTTATGAGCAAGAACAAAGAATGATGTGTCTGTCCCAAGCAGCAAGGGAAACTAGAAAACTTATCAAGGGGGCAAAAGGAAAAAAAAAAAAAAAGGCAGAAGGAAAGAAAAGGGAAGGAGTCAAAGAGAAAATACTAGTTTCGGAATGAGGTACCTGTTTCTAGTCTGCTGTAGTTACCTAGTCACTGAAGAAATAAAACATGGAAATCCATTTTATAAAAAAATCAATGTTTTAAACAATGTGAAGTGCTCTCATAATTTAAAATCTCTCTACGATGTCTGTGTGCAGAAACTTGATCACCTTTAAGGAGGAGGGCTCCAATAATTTTAAATTGTTCTTCACTGAGAAGGCACCATCCTCTTCCAAATGGAGGCCATCTTGAAACTATGAGGCACGCGGATCACTTTAAATCCCCCCTCACCCATCCTTTGTTGCTTTATGCTTCCTCTTTGTCGTTTCTCAATGTTTTTAGACAATGCCATTCCCAGCTCTAAATTTAAAATTAAATTTAAAATTTCTTAAATTTATAATCGCGAATGAACCCACCATAACAACTGATTCTCTTGTGCTTTTTTTTTCTTGAAGAAGTAAACACAACTTTTGCTCAGATGGACGGTGACAGAAGTGCGGGGTTTTATTTAGGAAGCCCTCCCAAGAATGTTTTGATTTAGTGCTTGCAAAAAAAAAGAAATGTAAAATTAATGAATAAGGATTTTATTATTTCTAATCTCCAGTTCCATAAAGAATATAATTTTATATTGTATTCCAGTCTCATTTACAAAGACCTCCCATAATTAAAATGCCTCAATCTTCTTCAAATTAGAAAAGCAAATTGTTACATATCCTAAGTAGGTGCTTTTCTGTTTAATGACAGTCACTCAGATGATTTATGACACACATTATTTTATATCAAAGTACAATGAAATAGGCATTACCAAAGGTAATCTCTGTAATGTCTGGAAAGGGATCAGAAACCTCAGTGCAACAATGAACGCAGTATTTAAAATGCAAAATCCAAAGACATTATTATGGTTTTGATTTCTTATGGCACAGCTTCGCCTGATCAGTTATATTACCAGCGCAGCACAAAGGGTGTTTGCGTATGAATGCCGTGAAGATAACAGACGGGAAAAATGAAATATAAAGTCAATTTTCATGCAGAAATTGTTATCAAAGGGATGATAAAGTAAAACTGTATAATCATAAGAAAAAACAATTGATGAAGAGCAGTCTAAAATAGACCGAGTCTGCTATGTCTGATTCCGGCTTTTCAACTCTTGTCCTATTAAAATATGTCATAAAGTGTTGAGATAATGTATAAACAAATGCAAGGAGAGCACTGTTGATTATTATTTAGACACTGCCATCCAAGATCATTCTTTGCAAATGGAATCCAGCAGCAGCTTAAGTGAATTGGGGTGAGTTTTTCTTTTTTTTTTTATCAAATTCAGCCAACTTCAATGCAAAAAATTATTGTGAGTGTTAAAACTCATTGCTGCTTCAGTGTATAATGCAGGTACCAAGAGAAGAGGAAACACACACACACACACACACACACACACACACACACACCGCAAAATTCTTTAGCATGCACAAGTGAAAAGTCATAATGTTGGAAAGAATATGACCCACTAAACTTTATCTTTCTGGAATAAGTTGTGAATAATAGCCCAAACAGACTCTGCATTGAAGGGTTACCCACTAGAATACAAGCCTCTCTCCCCCAGAATGCTATTTATCATGCAGTTTGCAAGCAGAAAGGTGGCTCTTCTGAATTCTTTTTAAGACATTTTGCTTTGGGCCTCAGAAATTAAACAGAGAACAGCAGGGAAGGGGTTTACTATTTAATGCTCTTGGTTGTAATTTTTTAATTAGCCATTAGGAAGATGAAGGCAGGTTCAGACAGGGATGAAAAGAAAGACTTGGAAGAAATATGACTTTCTGCAAAGAGCCCATGGAGATTACAGGAAAGACCAGGCCTCCTGAGAGGTTCCCAACAGAGAAGAAGCTCGCAGGCCACTTCCTCCTGTCCCCTGGGCAAATCGAAACCTAGTTATTTGAAAGCAAAGGATTTAACTGGATTTCCTAAAAAGATGTCTGGTCTCAGGCTCAGGTCCTTACAACTGAAAATGGGAGATGACTGGAAAAAAGACAAAAATGCCAAAAGCCCCTTCATGGCTCAGAGGTTAATGAACGCGACTGGCATCCTTGAGGATGTGGGTTCGATACCTGGCCTTGCTCAGTGGGTTAAGGATCCGGCGTGGCCGTGAGCTATGGTGTAGGTCACAGACTTGGCTCGGATCTGGCATTGCTGCGGCTGTGGCGAAGGCTGGGAGCTGTAGCTCTGATTTGACACCTAGACTGGGAATCTCCGTATGCCGCGGGTGTGGTCCTAAAAAGAAAAAAAAAAGCCAAAGGCACAGATGTTGGGGTACCAGAGCTTCTGGGTGTGTTTCCACACTTTCTGGAGGATCAAAGGGAAGAGGGGACACTGTTCTCTGTGTACCACAGGTCTCTGAGCTGCTCCCTATTTTCTAGAGACAGGACTGGTGGGGTAGTGGAGAAAGGCAGAGAATTAAAATGAGAAAGGCCCGTAGACCCCAGAAGGTGGAGGGTAGGTGCCTTTGAAAATAGTCAAATCAGGTCAGATTAATTCCAAGGCAGATCTGCTGGAAACCCTGATTGACGACATATTCCTGGAAGACGGAACAGAGAAGCTGTATTATTTGCATAGAATGCACATCTTTAAGTGATTTTAAGGAATAAAAAATATCGAAATGGTATTAACAGAGGAGACTCTAGTCTTTTTAATGCCTGGAATACCGGAAACCCTCGAGTCTGCATTGCTCATATCTGCTCCTCCTCTCTTGCCCATCTCAGTAACTGAACCATTCATTCAGTCTTTGAAGAGTCACCTTCAACTTCATTCACCTTCTCCATCTAATTAGAAACGAGGTCTTGCCTAGCAATCTACTGCGTACATCCACGTCCGTCCTCCTCTCCCCAGCCGCACTGCCGGGATTCAAGCCTCCGCTGCTCCCGCTTTCCTGCTGGTCCTCCTGCCTCCTGCTGGGAGACGGGCCCCTCTCCCACCACCCTCAGTCCAACATCTGCTTCTAATCCTCTTACCCAGAGATCCCGATTCGGGAGATGTTCCCGTCTCCCACCATCCTCATTCCAACATCTGCTTCTGATCTGCTTCTGCTTCAGGATCCAGAGATCCTGATTCAACAGATCTGGGGTGAAATCCAGGGAGTGTGCATTTTATATTGCCAGCTTTTTGTTATGAACGTTTCTGAACACACCCAAAGGTAGAAAATACAGGAAATCTATTGCCTTATGCCTCTCCCTGTCTCCAGCTTTAGCAACCATCAATACTTCCCTATACCCACTCCTATTTTTTTCCTCCTTCGATCCCCATACTCCCCCCCACCTTTCTTTTCTGTTGGAATATTGCAAGACATTACATCATTTGATCCCTGTATTCCTTTTTTTTTTTTTAGGGCCATACCCACAGCCTATGAGGGTTCCCAGGCTAGGGGTCGAATCAGAGCTACAGCTGCCAGCCTACACCACAGCCACAGCAACACCAAATCCTAAACCCACTGATCGAGGCCAGGGATCGAACCTGCATCCTCATGGATACTAGTCAGATTCTTTTCCACTGAGCCACGATGGGAACTCCTGATCCCTATATTCTTAAGTCTATACCCCAGAAAAGAAAATTTAAGGACTTCAAATCTTTTGCTCTTTGCAAAACTACAAATGTAATGATAACTCCTTAATATAATCAATACTCAGTCCATATTTACGTTTCTTTAATTTTATTCAAAACTTTTGTGTTTGTTTGGCTTGGGATAATCTTCATTTAAAATGCTTTCCTAGGAGTTCCCTTCGTGGCTCAGTGGTTAACGAATCCGACTAAGAACCATGAGCTTGCGGGTTCGATCCCTGGCCTTGCTCAGTGGGTTAAGGATCCGGCGTTGCCGTGAGCTGTGGTGTAGGTTGCAGACGCGGCTCGGATCCCGCGTTGCTGTGGCTGTGGCGAAGGCCGGCAGCTACAGCTCCTGTTAGACCCTTAGCCTGGGAACCCCCATATGTCGCGGGAGTGGCTCTAGATAAAGGCAAAAAGACTAAAATAAAATAAAATAAAATAAAATAAAATAAAATGCTTTCCTAGGAGTTCCCACCATGGCACAGCGGAAACGAATTTGACAAGGAACCACGAGATTGTGGGTTCGATCTCTGGCCTCGCTCAGTGGGTTAAGGATCCAGCATTGCCATGAACTGTGGCGTAGGTCTCAGATGCAGATCGGATCCTGGGTTGCTATTGCTGGGGTGTAGGCCGGCAGCTGTAGCTCCGATTAGACCCCTAGCCTGGGATCCTCCATTAGCCTCAAGTGAGGCCCTGAAAAGCAAAAAAACTAAAATTGGTTTTGAGAAGACAAGCCAGGTGTGAGTTCCAGAGACCACAAGACTCTGCTGAAGTTCTGCAGCAAGATACCAAGGGCCCTGTGTGGTCCCGAACCCACCTCTACCTCCAGCCTCTTTCCTCATCGCTCATCCACCCTGCTTGTTTTGCTCCCTGCACTTCAGCTATGCTCATCACCTTTCAATTCCCCGAAGGTTTCAGTGCTGTTCCTCACTTCTGAATCTCTGCTCCGTTGTCCCCTCTGCCTGCAGCACCCTGCCCACTTTCCCCTAAATGTCGTCTTCGTGAAGTCTTTTCTGCCCCACTTCCCCCCAGCCCCAACCGAGTTGAATATACCTTTCCTTGTGTTCCTCAGATACTCTGGGGCTCCTCAGGTTGGCCAGCTGCCCCCAAGAAAATGCCACTTTCCAACAGACTGTTCCCTAAAGCAGCTGAAGATTATAAATGTTCAATATAAACTGGGCCTTTTATAAGCAGACCACTGTGAAAACGGGGTCCTATGATCAGCTTATTCTTTTTGATATACGTTGTCAAAGGATGAGTAGATTCTTTGTACCTGGGAAACCTCCCCTCTTAAGGCTCGGCCACCCCACCAAGAATCAGGACCACGCCCACCTGGCTCCAGAGAGAATGGCTCCAGTGCCCGACTCTCCAGCACAGACCGGGGCCACGAGCTACAGTGCCAAATCTACGGCTGCACGGACTGGAAGCCACTACCAGAAATATATTCTCCCCCCAAGAGTGGAGGAGGGGGATGAGTGTCCCCGGGATCTACCTGATGTTAGTAACATCCTATTCACCCTCCTCTGAAACAATCGGAAACTGAAGCTTTACTCCCTTCTTTGGCTAAGGGCCTCACCCTCTCTTCTGCATGCCCAGGGCATGGGGATGGCAAGAAATCCTTGTCTTTGGGTTGAGATCTAAGCAAGAGAAAAGAACATCCATCTCTGGCGATCAAACATCGGTCTGTAACCATGTTGCTGCCATGATTGGCTTTGCCAGCGACTTGGTCCCAGTCCCACAGTGGTATTCCTGGAACCACAGCCATCCCCTTACCCACCACCCACCCCCATCCCCGCCTCCTCAGCCTCCTGGTGAAGAGAAGAGCACAGCACAGGGCCAGGTCTGTGATGGCTGCACTAGAGGCAGCAACTCAAAGAAAAAGAAATGCAAAGTGATGAGCTACACCCCATGACATTTTCTTCCCGCTGGGTCCCCTCCTCCCCCTGCGTGGTCCCTCACCCTCACCGTCCATGAACCCCGGTCTCCTTATTTTTCTCCATTGATGAGACACTTCAGGTGGTCTGTGTCTGGGTCTCCTTCTGAAAGGTGCCTGAACCTTGCTTCCATCCTTGTGGTTATTCAAAAGTCTGTAAGGATTATCTCTGTCTCACGCCGTTGGCTCTCAGTCAAAAAATAAGAAGGTGAGGGAAATAGATTACTTCCTACAGGTAAGTTTTACAGTGTTACTTCCAAATGGATTCAAATGGCCTCAGTTTGATTTGAAACCCGCTTCCAAACAAGACATCGAACTAAAAGTAAATAAAATTTTAAAAATCATATATATTAGCTCGAAAGCCGTATATTGCATTTACTAGCGTAATTTTGGCCTCTTGCTTGGGGAGTATTTTACTACTAAATAGAAAGGGAGGGGCATCCGAAGCCTTGGTCTACACTCAAGAATTAGACCCTTTCACGCCACGCCTCCCTCAGTGTTCTGGCCGTGCTTTCAGAGCATGTGTTACGTGGACAGTCAGGCAGTGGGAGCCAGCTCTCTGGGATCAGAAGAGAGGAAATGAAAACATAGGAAGAAAAAAAGTATCCACTCCCCCTGAGAGCCCAGGTTGGGAACATACATGCTCACGTTATAAGCTCTGGCAGAGAGCTTACGCTCACAGGGAGCCCTGGATTAGTGTCTCTACAGAGCCATCAACCTTCCAACCCTGGGGTCAGCAAACCCCGGCCTGAGGACCAATTCTGATCCTCTACCTATGTGTGTATGGCCCCCAGCTAAGAGTGGGTTTTGCATTCAGCTTTCTTTCTTTCTTTTTTTTGGGGGGAGGGGCCCTACATGCAGCATATGGAAGTTCCCAGGCTAGGGGTCAAATCAGAGCTGCAGCTGCCAGCCTACACCACAGCCACAGCATCTTGGGATCCGAGCTGCATCTGTGACCCTACCTCACAGCTTGTGGCAATGCCAGATCCTTAACCCACTGAGCGTGGCCAGGGATCGAATCTGCATCCTCATGGATACTCGTCAGGTTCTTTACCCACTGAGCCACAAAGGGAACTCCCTGGATCTTGCGTTTTTAAACAATTGAAAAGAAAATCATAAGAATAGTATTTCACGACATGGGAAAAGCAGAGAAATTCACATTTCTGTGTCTATAAATATAGATTTGTCAAAACACAGCCACACCTATTCATTTATATCCTGCCCAGGCTTGTTTCTGCACCGTTGTGGTGAACTAGGTAGTTCCCACCATGTATACAGTTCATGAAGCAAAAAATTATCACTGATCCCTTAAAGAAAAAGTCTCCTGAGTCTTGTTCTAATGCAACTGAGCTGTGAGCACTACCCCAGTGGCCAGGGATAGCGAGGTTGAGGCTGCCCTTTGTGGGAACCATCCTCAGAGTGTTATCTCCACGGCTCACAAAAGTTAAGCCCTTGAGTTCTTCCTCCTCCGCTGCATGGTGCTGCAAGTGTAATGATCCGCATTCTTACTCTAACATAACATTAAAACGTCTTCGTATTAGGAACTGTATATTTTATGGAATCTGAATGGTATTAGTGTCATATCCGTACTAGATTTCAATATAACAATATGAAAAGTGCACATGTAATTTTACTTTTGTATCACATTAATACTAAGCTACATGATGGCAATATTAAACTAATGTGACAAAATGATGCCAGTGTAAGATGTAAAACTGCTAATATCACAGCAAGTTATTAATGCCTTGCAATGGACTCCAAAGAACAGTGTGATTAAACTTCCTCAATCTTTTCCAGCCTCGGTTGGAACTCCAGTGACAAAAGAGGATAAATTACCTTGGCAAATGTTCTTGCCAGCCTATAACAAGTTTGGCCTTCTTGCTATGGCTCTAGGACTTTTCAGAGAAGCCAGAGACATTCCAGGAAAAGGAAATCTATGACTAAATTAGGGGACTCGCTTTTGTTCTTGTTTGGGGCAAAAATTAACTGCATTATTTTTTCCCCTGCAATCTTAAATTCTGGTATACTACACACTAATAACAAACTCCTGCCCTGTTTGTCACCACTCTTTATGATTCCCCACTTTTGACCACTTAAAACTTCCAATCTTAAACCCTTTTCTTTCCTCCCAAGTTGACACCTCCCTCCGGAGTCATTTAAAGCCTAAATCAACCCATCTTTCCTTTACTGTCACTCGTCACTCTGGGCTTCCTTGTCTTTTTTTTTTTCTTTTTAGGGCCGAACCTGCAGCATATGGAAATTCCCAGGCTTAGGGGTAGAATTAGAGCTGCAGCTGCCAACCTACACCAGATTTGAGCCTCTTCTGCGACCTACACTGAAGCTCACGGCAATGCCAGATCCATAACCCACTGAGTGAGGCCAAGGATTGAACCCAGATCCTCATGGATACTAGTGGTGTTATTAACCCGTTGAACCACGATGGGAACACCCTTTGTCTTCTTGCTTTACCACCAACCCTGTGCTGCATCCTCCCATCTTTTTTTTTTTTTAATGGCTGCACCCACAGCATATGGAAGTTCCCAGGCCAGGGACTGAATCTGGGCCACAGCTGCAGCAACGCCAGATCCTTTAACCCACTGTGCTGGGCTGGGGACTGAACCTGTGCTTCTGTAGCGACCGAGCCATTGAAGTTGGATTCTTAACTCACTGTACCACAGAGGGAACTCCCATCCCCCCATCTTTTGGTTTTCTCCTCCTACTTCTAAGATGTGGATTATCATTGGAGAAATCAAATCACCGCATGGGTTGGTGTCACCATACACCAGTGGTTTTCAAACTCAACTGAACACTTAAATGGCTCTATAGTTCTATGAGTTCCCGTTCAGCTCCTCTCCTGATTTTGTTGTGGTTTGTTTCTAACATTCCCTTTTCTCTTCGAACTCCTTGTTATCACAGTTTTACTCCTTGTTATCAGCAAATGTCCTTACTTCTTACTTCCCTAAGAAAAACAACTCCTTCAGACACAAAGCTCGCTCAACTTGCTGAATCATCAACTAAAAACTTAAATGTACAGACCTCCTTTCCTCCCGTTTCCATGGAAATATTGTCCCACTTCCTGTCCAAGGCTTCTCCCTCCCCCTGTGCCCTTGACCTATTCTCCTACCTCCTCAGGAGGCACTTACTGTATCAGGCCTCTTTTCCCCTGTATCACTAAAGTCTCCTTTCTAACTCAGTTCATCAACATGTCACGTCTATTCTGTATTAAACAAGCACATCATACTTATTTGAGCCCGCATTCTTTTCCGCTTTCTTTCTTATCCAGCCAGAGTAGGCTTGCTTTCTTCCTTTATTTTCCCTCCCCTTCATCCCTCAATTCTTCGTCATCTTTATTTTCATCTTTATTCTCTTCTCACTTTTAGCTTAGCTCTCAAACGACTTGCACGCTGCTACAGTCAATGGATCGTTTTGTGCCCTTAGCTTACAAGAACTTTTTTCTGCACCTAACATTCCTGATCACTCTCTCCACTTTGAAATCCACCCTCCCCCTGCCCCAGTTCCCAAAACTCCCCGTCTCAACTTCTCCTGGGTTTCTTCTATCTCTCCAACCATTCTTTCTTGGACTTTTGCACAAAGCCCTCTGATTGCTCATGCCTTACATGTTGGTGTTCTTAGACTATAACCTTGACCATCTCTTCTCCTCATCTACATTTACCTTGAAAGACACAGCTAAACCTCTAGTTGCAGCTTCCATTATTTTCCTGTTGATTCCTAAATCTGTCATCCCTGGTTCTTTGCTGAGTTCCATAACCACATTTCCAAAGGCAATAAAACATCTTCATTTGGATTTCCCACTGATCCCTCAAGCTCAGAATATGTAAAGGCAACTCTCTCAATTGCTATTTCCAAAACTATGTTCTTGAGTTTATTTATCCAAGCTCAAGTCAGAGATCTTTCCTGGATTCCGGGAACTTCTCTGTGCCCCATAAGAGTCATCACGTTCCTAACACCTTCCTTATCTGTATTTTTCTTTCCATTTCTACAACTATTACCGATCCGTTCCAACCTAAATCATACCCAAAGCCTTTTTCTAGCTTCCCTTCTCTAGTTTTTTTTTGTTGTGGTGGTCCCTCAAGTTTACCTCCTGCACTGTTGCATGGATGATCTTACAGAGCTGATGATAAACTTGATCAGACATGACTCATCCATTTCAATCCTTCAATAACTTCCAGTGGATTTCAAGAGATGCTTCAGATTCACTTTGGCACATCCAGCCTTTGATAATTGGCTCTGTCTGTATCCTAGTGCTGTGTGTTCTCCTAGCAGAACTGTCTTAAATATTTGGCCATTTCTTCTGATTTCAAGGACCTGAGGCTCACTCCTAAGAAAAGAAGTTTTCGTCAGCATTGTTTATGCATGGAATTGGACTAGACACATAAAGTTTTTAGGAACTAAGGTTTTGTGTGTGTTTGCATGTGGCTGCGTGCACATGCATGCACATGTATGCACATGACCCATCCTCCTCTCCCACCAACTGACTTCCTCAAAACAATATACCATCATTTTTCACTTGGGACCATACTGCCTGCCCAGCCCTGAGTCTTCTCAATCTTTCCTCTCAGCCTCTTGTTTAACTAGCCCAGAACTTTAGTTGTGTATTTCATAATTCCTTAAAAACCCTACTTTGATGGCCCAGTGTATCCCTTTGAATGCACTCACGTGAGTAATAAATAGTACACTGGGTGTTTGACAGAAGCTCCGCTTAGGTCACCTGCCCACCACTCCTTATCTGGTCAGTTATAGCCAGGAAGCAACATTCACTCGGAAGAGTTTATGTTTCATTAATATTCATGATAATAACTGCTATCTATATAACTCTTAAGTGCTAGATGTTGTCTGTCAACACTTTATATATATTAACATACATTCAAAACAACCCTAAGAAGTAGATTCTATTATTACCACCATCATTTTACTGTTGGAGAAAATCAATCCCTGAGAGAGGCTAAGATCTTGCAGCTCTTAGAAGGCACAGACAGGATTCAGTCTCAGGCAGTCTGGCTCCAGGCTCTGTCCCCTTCCGAGCCAGCTTGTAGGGCCACACATGGTGCATATTTCCTTAAAACTAGGGGTAGGGAAGGAGGCACCTTTGTCCCCCAAGACATCATGCCGGTTCCCATATTTTTACCTTTATGTATGGCTGGTCTCTCTGCTTGGAATTCCTTTCTCTGTCTCCAAATGTATAAACATTTGAGAATGAATGAACTGATGCCTTTGCTGTATAGCCTTGAGCTCATCACTTCCCCTCCTCTGTCTCAGGTCTGTAAAATGAAGGGGCTGAACTGGATTCTTCAGATTCTACAATTGTGTAACTTTAGGGCAAGAACAAAGGCAGCTCAGAAATCCAAGGTGACTACAGGACCATTCAGATATTCCTGTCATCTTACAGCCGCCGTTGTTAACACTTAAAGGGGATGTGAACGTGGTAGTGGATCTGTAAATGTTTAATGATATGGACGGCTCCTGAAGGACGATACCCTAGCGAGTGGCAACTACTCACTCAAACGATGGCTCTCTGAGTGGGTGCTGATCCCCTTTCTGAGGAAGACTGGAAGATTTCAAGTTCATCTCGCAGCCTGAAGCATCTCCTTTTAACTCTGTAACTTCAGGACTCTGATGAGGCCAAATAGCAACTCTGTTGAATCAAGATGCGTATGTCCTTTGTTTTATCAAATCACTCAAGGCTGCTTACAAACACCTATTGTGGTCTGTGGAAAACCAACTTTTACATAAAATTAAAGGAAAACATACGTGAGCTAAGGCCTTAACTGCAAACTCTCTTTTGTGGCTTTTCTCTTGGTGTATTATTTGTCTGATTTTTATAAGAACATTATTGCTTTAAGAAAAAAAAATTAAACCCTGAGAAATTACTCTCAGTCTAAAGAGTTCTTTTCACTGACTTCAGACATCATTAGGGGAGGCTATAGCCTAGGGCTGTGCATGAACTTTTTCTTCTAACTGTACACTTTATGTATAATTTAGCTTTCTTGCCTAAATTATTCAAGCAAATAGTGAGCGAAAATAATGGAGTTCACTGAAACCTTCCAGAGTATTAAAATAAAACAGTTTTTTACGTTGGTTTGAATTTTTAAGCTTTTTAATCATGGATTTCAAATGGAATACACATGTCTGGCTTTTCTTCACTTGTCTCCTGCATCTTTTTGCAGAAGGAGAGAAGAAAGGAGACTAACTTCAGTAAATAATCCATTAATTAATCACCGGCACTGATAACAGCTCAAAGGTGAAGTGACAGTATTTGCAGTGGCCAAGGATATGATTGGCACCTATGTTAAAAGGTAGATACTTCTTTTCCCCATTTTTTATGATCAGGGCAGGGCTGAAATTGAGTGGTAGGTTTGAAAAGGGGAGCAAATGTGCTTAAAGTAGGAAATTACAGTGGCAGGGTTTGTACTCAAATCACCCCTAATTTATTGCTTTAAAGAACTGAACACATGTTCTAAATAATAATGTTTCATCCTGGAGATGCCTAGTCTGGAAACTTGATTTTTATCCTAGATAACTCTAGAGTGAATTTGGAAAGCGTTGCAAGAATATGATTTTATGGCATATTTAATACAGCTCCCCCAACTGGGAATGTGGCCCAGGATCAGGAATCTGATCTGGAGATTTGGGGATTCTCAAATAGCAACGTTTTGTCCATCAGAGATCAGAAGCAGCATCTCTTACCACAGAATAATGGGAAGTGGTTATCATGGCACATTGTCTTGGAAACAACAAAAGCAGTACAAGCAAGCGGGTTTGCGGAAGGGAGGTCAGCAGCATGTAGAGCCTCAGCTGGTAGATTCTGAATAGGCAAACGAAAGCTTCAGAGTAATATATGGAAAGGGGCAGTGGCTAAAGCTTTCTGCAGAGGGAAAGAGAATGACCTGGAATAACAGACCTATAAGTTTAATTTATTGACCTGATTAGATACAGGAAAGAATCATCACAAAATCAATTTTCAACACACAGACTTAGAACAGGGTATTAGGTAGTGAGCACTATGATATTATAAAAACTATTAAGGTCTCCTCCTGTGATGGGATAAAATACAGTAAACTGAGGGAAATTAGGAAATGTAAACTGTATTGGTTTTATTTTTTTTTCTTTTTCTTTTTAGGGCTGCACCTGAGGCATATGGAAGTTCCCAGGCTAGGGGTCGAATCAGATCTGCAGCTGCCGGCCTACACCACAGCTCATAGCAATCCTTAACCCACTGAGCGAGGCCAGGGATCGAACTCACATCCTCATGGATACTAGTCGGGTTCTTAACCCGCTGAGCCACAACAAGAACTCCCTATATTTGTTTTAATAATATGATTGATTCTCTCTAACATGACATCCTAAACAGACATTTGGGAAAATTACATTTAGAAATCTCACTATTTTAATTGAGCCAAGCGCCCTGAGACCGTAGCTCAAATCCTAACTCTACCTTTGAGGAATTATAGGCATTTACTTTACCTCTACACTTGCAGTTCATTCATTCAGCGGCTGTTTATTTAAATACTTACTACACACCAGGTGGTTAGATTTCAACAGCAAGTGTTTCAACAGCCTTCTTTCCTACTTCATTTGTTTTCATCCCCATGACTTCAGCATCCAAGTACAAAGTTCTAAAAATGCCTTCACCTGCTCTGCTCTATCAGGCATTTCTCTATTTTGGAAATGGGCAGGCCATGATGACAGCTTCATCAAGCCTCAGAAACATTCCAAGGGACTCAAGCAACAACCATCTTTCCTATCTTCCTCTCTCACAACAACTTACTTGCACTTCAATCTCATCTTTACCCTGGTATTGTCTTTGTTTCCAATTGTATCTTCTTACTCAGCTTGGACCCAGGAGTCATTGCTTCTTTTACTGACACATTCATCTTTATTTTGCTCTGAGACCCTGAACAAGGTCCATTTGGTAGGTACTTGGTAAATATTTGTTTAATTGAATGGAATTGAATGAAGTAGAGGAAAGAAATCCAATAATAGGCAAAGCAAGTGGAATACAAAGTATAAACACAGTATTTAACAGTTTCTCTTGATTGTGTTACACAGGCTATGCCTACTTTCTTTATTTTGCCCATTTTTCAGTTTCCCTTATTAAGAGACACAGTAATAAATTCTGGGGTGACTAGATGTCTACTTCACTCTGTATTAGTTTCACCTCCTTTTTTCTCTCTCTCTCTTCTATCTCTGTTGTTCATCTCTATCTCCCTCTGTCACAAAGAAGAACCAGAAAATTCTGTGTGCTGCTTTTTTCACTTAACATTACATCGCAGGCCCTTTACTAAGTCATTACCTATTCTTCAACAATTTGATTTTAAAGATCACATAGAGTTCTAGCTTAGAACCATACACAAAATTATTTTGCCAATTTTCATCAAAAAAAATCATGCATATTATTTCCAGTTTTTCTATGAACACCCTTATACAAAATGTGGGGTAAGGGAGTCTAATGCTTTGATCATACATAGAATATCATACCCAAATATCGTGTGGTAGGGCATAATATTGTTATTGCTATTGATATATATGGAAAAATACTCTCCAGAACCCAAGAAGCAACATGAAAGTATGTTTCACCACATCTTTGTCAACTTTGGTTATTATCTTTTTTTAAACTGTTAATTTGATTCACCCAAAGCAATGTGTCTCATGGAATATTTTTAAAGTAACATCTTTGTTGAGATAAAATTCATATGCAAAATAATTCACCATTTTAAATTACAGTTAAGTAGTTTTTATTATATTTGCAGTGTTGGGGAACTATCACCACTGTCTAATTTCAGAATATTTTCATCAACCACCCACAACAAATCCTGTACCTATTAATCACTCCCCATACCCTTTTTTCTCTATCCTCCCCACCCTGCCTCTAAACTACATTCTATTTCTATAGATTGATCTTTTGGGGTATTTCGTTTAAATAAAATTATACAATATTTGCTCTTTTTTGTCTGGCTCCTTTCACTTGGCATAATGTTTTCAAGGCTCATCCTGTATCTTGCTGTTACTTGTATCAGTACTTAATTTCTTTTTTATGATTGAATGATGTTACATGTATCAGTACTTGTATGCTGTTACATATATCAGTACTTCATTTCTCTTTTATGATTGAATGATATTTCATTGCATGGACTACCACATTTTGTTTATTCATTCCTCATTGGATGGACATTTGTATTGTTTGCAAACAATATTGTTTGCAAATGTCCAATTCATAATATCTTGGTTATTATGAATGATGTCACCATGACTATTTTTGCACAACATTTTTTTTTTTTTTTTTGCTTTATTAGGGCCACACCTGTGGCATATGAAGGCTACCATGAATATTTTTGCACGAGATTTTTTCTTTTTTTCTTTTTTCTCTTTTTTTGCTTTTTTAGGACCACACTTGTGGCCTATGGAAGTTCCCAGGCTAGGGGTCAAATAGGAGCTGCAGTTGCAATGCTGGATCTGAGCCCCATCCGACATACATCACAGCTCACGGCAATGCCGACCCTTAACCCGCTGAGTGAGGCCAAGGATTGAACCTGCATCCTCACGGATACTAGTTGGGTTAGTTACCACTGAGCCACAATGGGAACTCCTCATGCAAGATTTTGTGTGGATATATGTTTTCAAATATCTTACATATTACATTGATTTGTTGTATGGCAACTCTATATTTAATTTTTTGTTGAGCTGTCAAACTGGTTTCCAAAGTGATTATACCATTTTATATTCTCATCAGCAGTGTTCTAATTCATCCACATCCTCGCTAGTATTTGTTATTGCTCATTTTTATACAATATTTTATTTTTTTACTCTATAATCATCTATGGAATCCAATTATATCTCATTGCATTTTTATTTTTATTTATTTATTTATTTGCCTTTTTTTTTTTTTTAAGGGCTGCACTTGTGGCATATGGAAGTTCCCAGGCTAGGGGTCAAATCAGAGCTTCAGCAGCAGGCCTACCCCACAGCCATGGCAACACAGGATCCTTAACCCACTGAGTAAGGCCAGGGATCAAACCCACATCCTCATGGTCACAAGTTGGGTTCAGAACCTGCTGAGCCACGGTGGGAACTCCACGTATCTCATGTTTTGATTTGCGTTTCTCTAATAAATCATGTTGAGCATCTTTTATGTGTTGTTTTGGCCTACATATATATTCTTTGAGAAAGATTTATTCAAATCCTTTGCCTATTTTTAAACTGGATTTTTTTGTTTAACTGTTGAGTCGTATAAATTATTTTCATATCCTTGATATGTCTTTGATCAGATATATGATTTGCATATATTTTCTTCCATTCTGTGGGTTATCTTCTCACTTTATGTGTCTTTTAAAGAACAAAAATTTTAAGTTTTGCTTGTCTAATTTATATGTATTTTTCTCTTGTGTACCTGTGTTTTGGTGTCACATTGCCCAATCCAAGGTCATGAAGATATAGGTTTATGTTTTATTCTAAGAATCTTATAGTTTTATGTGTTACATTTATGTCTTGAATTATTTTTTACGGAGTTTCCGTCGTGGCTCAGTGGTTAACGATTCTGACTAGGAACCATGAGGTTGCAGGTTCAATCCCTGGCCTTGCTCAGTGGGTTAAGGATCCGGCGTTGCCGTGAGCTGTGGTGTAGGTTGCAGACGTGGCTCAGATCCTGTGTTGCTGTGGCTGTGGCGAAGGCCGGCAGCTACAGCTCCTGTTAGACCCCTAGCCTGGGAACCCCCATATGCCATGGGTGTGGCCCTAGATAAGGCAAAAAGACAACAAAAAAAAGAATTGTTTTTTAGGAAAATTTTTAAAGTTTTAGTTAAAATGTATTACGTACAGATAATTCACATGAGTATTCAGGTTGATAAATTTTCACAAATTGAACATTCCAGTGTAACTAGCACCCAGATCAAGAAATATCACATTATCAGTACCCCAGAATTGTTTTTCTCCCTCACAGTCACTGCCCAGCTCTCACATACCTTTCAGAGGTATCCTGACTTTTTAAAGCATGGCTTGGTTTTCCATATTTTTGCACTATATAAGTATGTAATCATATTGTATATTCTCATTACTGTCAATTTTCTTTAGCTTGACCTTACGTTTATGGAATTTATCCATGTTGTTGTACATAGTCATGAATTATTCATTTTCATTGCAGTATGGTATACAATTTTGTGATTATACCATAAGTCAATTTATCCATTTTACTGTAGATGGACTTTTGGATAGTTTCCAGTTTGGACGTATTATGAATAACGACATGCTAGTTCCTGTTTTTTGGTGAATGAATGTATGCATTTATGCTGTGTATATATACAGGAACTGAACTGATAGATCATAGGGTACAATTTATTCAGCTTTAGCAGATGCTGCTAAGCAATTTTCAAAAGAGGTTGTACCGGTTTATATTTTATAGCTATCAGAGCAATAGACAGTGTCAGATAAATTAGAATTACAGCAGTGTAAACGGGGAGAAAAGGGTCACTGTAGAGGCAGTGTTTTTAAGGCTATCATAGACCCTGGGAGAAAGTTCTGAAAAAGTTAATTTCGACAGTTTGTTTTACATACAGAGCTGTTAAATTTTTAAAGCCAATGCAATCAGTCCTTTCCAGCATGATTTAATACACAACAATTTATTTTCTATCTCAAATTCAGATACTTACCTTTCTCTAACTGCCATGAGATATTATATTTATGCTCAATATTTTTTCAAATTATCATTTTTTTTTTCTTTTGAGGTCACATCCATGGCATATGGAAGTTCCCAGGCCAGGAATCAAATCTAAGATGCAGCTGGGACTTACACCACAGCTGTGGCAACACTGGATCCTTAACCCACTCAAATACCATTTATTTTGTAGTATTTTTTCAAATAGTTAATCAATTCTCTGAGAGCCCTTTTGCAAAAAAAAATTCCTTTCCCTACTGATTTGAAATGTCACCTTGTCTAAATATAATTTTTGGACTCTTCATTTTCTTTCAGACATCTGTTTGTCAGTTTGTTCATTGGTATAAAACCATTTTATTATTATAAAAATAAAGTATTTTAATATTGTGCAACAAAAATATTCCCCTCTGTTACTTTCTGTTTCCAATACTTTCTGCTTTTCAAAATTTCTTGAGGATTTTTAACCATTCCAGATAAATTTTAGATGTATTTTTTGTCAAGCTCCGTCTCCAAAATAAAATGAGGATTATAACCTGGACTCTTCTTTGTAATTACATGAAACTTATATGTTAATTTAAGGAAATTAAAATTTTGTAATACTGAGTCAGCAAATACATGGATGCACTAATACCACTCCTTTTATTCACATTTCTTTTATAACACTCAGTGAAGTTTTGTAGGTTTTTTCCCCAAATATACCCAAACTATCCTATAAATATATTCCCATTTGTATCTTATCATTGTTATTGTTAATATAGTCTTTTTGCTGTATATTTTCTATGTACTTTTTCTATTGTTAAGTGTAATTTTACTTGATGTACACTTTGAGCTTGCTTATTTCTTCTTGGTAGACATTTCTTTAACAGGCAATCATGATACCTCTTAATGTTGCTTTCCAATAAGTACATTCATTCTTTACCACCAATTGCATTCAGAGTCTGTAGAACAATATTAAATATCAGTGGTAATAGTATGCCTCTCCCCTTGTTCCTTACTTTAATAAGAAAGCCTCACTTTATCCTCACAAATGGCATTGTCTCTTCATTTGAGTTAGATTTTCCATATCATGTTAAGGAAAATTCCCCCTGTTCTTAAGAGTCTGTGATTCTGAAGCATTGTTAATGAATATTCCGTTTTAGCTTTTCAAAATCTGTAGAGATTGTCATATCTTTTTCTTCTCTGACCTATTATATTAGTAGATTTTCTACAGTAAAACATTTTTAATTTGTTTAATAAACTATTTGTTCACAGTGAATCACTAGTAGATTCAATTTATTGAGTTTTATTTGGAATTATTGTTTCTCATTATTCATGAGTGAGATTGATTTGAACTTTCTTTTTTTAATGCCATTTTTTGTCAGGTTTTGGTATCAGGCATATGCTAGCCTTAAAAAATTGATTGCCATGGTTTTCTTCTTTTGCTTTAGAACAGTTTATATATAAACGGAATTTTCATTAAAATTTTTAAAAAAATACCTTGGAATAATAATCTGAGCTAAAGTCTGTCTCAGAAGTAATTCTTTGACAACATTTTGAATTTACTTCTTATTTATTGCTCTATTTTGGTTCAGCATTCTTCTTGAGTCAATTTTGGTCGTTTATATCTTCCCAGAATCAGAAGAATCATAGGCGGTCTCACTCCAGGAATAATAACAACAATTTACCGATAAAATCCCCCTTTCTGATAAACCTCCAAAACAATGTGAATCAATAGAACTCATAAAATATAGATTTAATCAACTTGAATTGCGTGTTGCTAGGGATGACAAGTTGCTGTGTGGCTGTGCAGTTTCCACTGTCTCTGAATCTGCGTTTCAGGGTTCTCCATGGTGACTTGGTAAAGAACACCCAACAAAAAAGATTCTAGAGTACTTTGTAAATGACTGAGCTAAACAACCACCTCCTACTAAATAATGTGTGGGTAACAGAGAATCCAGTACATTTTCTCGGAAGAAATGACTGGCCTGACAAACCAGCAAGTATAGGCGTGAAGTGTGAGGTAAAGAAAACAAGACATAAACAGTGAACATCGATGGAGCCTGGTTTAGCTCACAGTGTGTTTATCACCTCTTGTCCAGGTCCCAGCCTTCCTAGAGATTCACTCAAATGAAATATTCAAGGTTCTATTGAATTTCCGACAAGTACAAATCCTCCATATCCGAGGATGGCTCTAGGCAACGGGGAAACAAATAACTACAATAAACTGTGTTTTCCCACATAGACCGGGTTGTTTCTTACAGAGGGGGAAACACTCTGCTGCTCAGGTTGACCAGAAAGTCACTTTCAGTGTTGAGACACTCACTCACCTGGGCGTTTGTTGTGCTCAAATCCTTGTCCTTTCTCTCTACTGTTCAACATCAGCTTTTAAAAGACCCAGAACCTTCATTCTGTGTCAGTCAAGATAAACTCTCTTGTCTCTCTCTGCCCCTTTTTAGTAAATGAAGAAGGTACATTTGGGTTGTAGACACGTGAGCGAACCAAGGGTCGAGAGACTGATTCCCATCTTGGGTGCACAGGAATCAGCCAGGGCAGTTTGCACATGTGGTTTAAACTCTTATGGGTCTCAGTTTCCACATTTGTACAACTCAAGGGGTTGTACTTCACCAGGTAAACTCTGAAGTCCTTCCCAGATTTATAACCTCTGATTCAAGAAAGAAAGTGCTGTCTTAGAGTTACGGTCATGGCCAAGTAGTGTCCATCATCTGGAGTGCTGGTCTGAGGACCTGATGGAAGCCACATTTACCCTGTGATTATTCAACAGCCTTGACATCCCGTCAACCTTCTCTTTGGGTTAAATTCTATGCTTACAGAAGTAATCCACCTGAGTTTACCAACAAGCACCAACTTGCAAGTTTTGCACGCAAGTATTCATATAAGCTGCCTTGAAGCATTTCTTCCTTTTTAAGAGGTTTGTTTGCTCTGAAAAGCTCAAGGGTTAACAAAAGGTGAGTGAATGTTTGACAGTTACAGGAGGGCTCCTGAGGGGACAGGTGGAGGATCTGGTGGGTGGGAGAGAGAACAGTGCCTGCCTCTCACCCCCCCAACCCCTGCACCTCCACTCAGTGACCTGGGATGGAGTTCACTTGTGGGGGAGGGGAGACTTTTCTGAATCTCCCAGTCTGCAGTCAATCAGGGAGAAAAAGAAAAGCAGGTGTGCTCGCTGCAGCCTCCAGGGCAGGGAAAGGAGAAGGGCTCTCAGAAGCAGAACTCCCACCAGAAGAACTACACTCTGCCAGTAACACTGAGTTTCTAGGTATTTTCTTTTTTGCAGTTGCAATCAATGATTTTTTTTTAAGGGGGACTCAACAGTTAAAAACTCTCAGTTGGACAGGAAGTGAAACTATTTTAATCAGACTTTCCAAAGGTGGGTAACATTCATGTGTTCATTCATTCAAATGAGTATTTATTGAAGACCTACTGGGTGCCAGGCACTGTTGTAGGTACTAGGAACACAGAGGCAACCAGGACAGATAATATTCCTGTGATATTATCTGTACCTACATTACAATAAACATAAAAAAAATCATGGCTCCAGATTCTCTTACATGCTACACTGGGAATAAAATCAGGAAATATGGTAGAGAGTAGTTGAGATCAGAGGAAGATGAATTCAATGGAGTGATTGCTCAGAGAAGGTCTCTTTTGATAACAATAGCTGCCCTTTGTTTGAAACTCATTAGATGCCAATCAGGTCACATTGAGTATTGCATTTCATGTTTGCACCAGCCTCAAGAAGTCGAGACTGTGGTCTGCATTTACAGATGCAAAAATTGGGGTTTGAGGTCCATAGCCAGTCAGCAGCAGAGCCAGGATTCAAACCCAGATGTGTCCACTTACAAAGCCCAGTGCCCCTGAGCGCCACGTTCACCGATCCTCAGTTCAGGAGGAAGGTGCTTATTGCACCAGAGCTGTGGTCCTCAGCCTGTCTGCACGTGGGCATCATCTGGGGTAGGAGTGAGGTTCAGAAGATGCTGATGCCTAGACCAAAGCCCCAGCAATTCTTATTTAATAATTGATCTGGAATAATATCTGACAATTTTGATATTTAAAGGCTGCCCGGGGGACTAAACTGAGAACGTGGAGGAAGTTTTGAAGATGGAGGATTATCTCTATGATGTTCTACACGGAGACCTCACCAGTCCATCATTTTACTCTGAGAAAGTACAGTTTCTATTTCTGCTCTTCCCTCAGGTACGACTCTGAGGTCCTAGGGACTGAGTGGTCATTTTGCCTGCCTGTGCTCAACACTTCCTGTTCCCTAAGCACTGAGTCTCATGTCATTGCAGAGATGAGAAAACCCAGGTGCAAATGGGCTAAATAATTATTTCAAGGTCACAGCGCACCACTGTGAGCAGCACAAGTGGAAATAAATCCAGACCTATCTTCCCACACTAAACCACCGGTCTCATCTCCCTCCCTTTAGTGCAGTCCCCTGGTTTAAACTGAGAGGTTATAAAGATCTACAGTAAAGCCAGTTGGAATGTACCATGAGTCGCAAGCAGTAAGATGCATGCAAAATAGGCTCCTTGGCTCTTTGGTAACCTCTCTGCCTACTTTTTTGCAGCCTTCAACTTCCCTCCAAAGTCTTCCCACTTCACCACAGGATTGCTCTCTCTGCCTCCAGATTTGTAAGACATGGTTTTCCTTAAACTTTGATCTCAAAACCCATTTCTTCCAAACTCACATCTACATGTAAAGAATAACCACTTTGAACCTGTAACTCTCTGTTACTCCCATTCATTCAGATGACAGTCATTAATGTCACTGAAGATGAAGCTCTGAGCTCCCACTGGGTGTGGCATGACATTTTACAGTTTATGAAGTGTTTTTCATCTGCTGTTTCATTTGATGTCTCTAAAGCACTGGAGGTAAGTAGAGCTGATGTTATGATGCATGTTTTACAAAGAAGGAAACAGGTTCATTAAGTCCAAATTTCCTATCCCAAGGCCAACTCCCTTTCTCTGTGTAAAAAGTGTGGGTGTTATTTTGATGATGGGGTTGGCATTCTGCTAATTCAGGGGGAGATGGAGGAAATGGGATAGACAGGGAGTTTAGGGTTGGTAGATGCAAACTATCACATTTAGAATGGATAAGAAATGAGGTCCTACTGGACAGCACTGGGAACTATATCCACTCTCTTGGGATAGACCATGATGGAAGACAGTATGAGAAAATGAATGCATAGGTATGTATGTATGACTGAGTCACCTTGCTATACAGCAAAAATGGACGCAACCTTATAAATAATAAAAATAACAACAGAAAGAAAAAAAACAATGTCAAGTCAGTGGCACTTTATAGTTTTCAAAGTACTTCACTTAATCCTCATGGAAATACTGGAAGCCAGGCTGAAGGACTGCCTGCATTTTATAATGGTTCTTAAGGTTTAAAGTGGTCAACTCCTTTGTCCATGGATCCACCCTCTCAGGAAGTCACAGAGACAGAATTTGGTCTTCTGTTTCCAACTTCTATGCTATTCCCACTAAACTGAAGATTCACCAGGCAAATTATTCAAGGTAGTACATTATTTCTAAGTTCATATACAATTTCACTAAGACAATAAAAGTAGATAAGTTTGAATTCCTTGCCCTGCACCTAAAGTAAATAGGTTACTGTGGCAGTTTATACTGTTGCCCAGCAAATAATTACTCCATCCCTGTGGCTCCATCCCCCACTCCGCACTCTGTGACTTTGGCTTCATAATGGGTGGAGTTACACCCACTTAACTTTGGGCTTGGCAATGTTGCTGCCTTGGCCAATGAGATGCTCATAGGTGTGACTCCAAGCACAGACATGAAATATGCTGGCACTTTTGGACTGCTCTTTGTCCAAAGAGCAACCTTGGGCAACCACACGGCAGGGTAGATGAGACGCATGTGGAGCAGACCTAGATCCACTCAGGAGCTTGAAGCCAGGCCCAGTTGAAGCTAGCATAACTTAGATCCATGCAAGTTTATCCATAGATACATACATAAGAAGCAGTGCTAACTGTTGCGTGTCTGTGACTGATATGGTTACCTTGACCTAATCGTTCTGTTTACTGAGGACTACTTAATTACAGTGCTAGAAACATGGTAAATATTGAATGATTTAAATCAGCCCTCACTGTGATAGAGCTCATGAACCATCCTGTGTTTCTGGGCTTTAGTCGGCGCAATGTCTGAAAGACAGAAGGTTCTCCTTCCGTAGGAAGCAGTGTTATACCAGCTTCGGACTTTACCCACCACAGCTTCAAGCCCAGGTGGTTTCTTTAGAGAAACAGGAAACAGGTTAAAAAAAGAAATCCAACTTCAAATTCACTCCCTTCTAAAGGACAAACTAACTCCTGGCTGTAAAGGAAATCAGATGGGAGGTTATTCAACATGTAGTATGGTATAATACGGTTCTGTGAGTCTTGGCCCACCTTTCTTCCATGTCATTTACTCTTTTTTTGGTCTTTTTTTAGGGCCACACCCTTGGCATATGAAAGTTCCCATGCAGGAGCCGTAGCTGCCTACCTACACTATAGCCACAGCAACACAGGATCTAAGTCGCATCTGTGACCTACACCACAGCTCACGGCAATGCCAGATCCTTAACACACTGAGCCAGTCTAGGGATTGAACTCACGTCCCCATGGATACTAGTTGGGTTCATTACCACTGAGCCACAACGGGAACTCCTCCCCACGTCCTTTACTCTTAACAACATGAAGTGATCTTTCATAGTAGGCTGTCTCGAGATGAAAAAATTTTTCTAAGATTCCAAATTCAACCGAGAACCACCCAAGCGACATGGCCTTTATCCTCATGGGGAGGAAAGGATTGCTCTAGCTTACAAGGCAGTTCCCAGTAAGCCCAGTCGTCAGCTTTACCAGGAAGGTCACTAGAACTTGGCCCTGTGCTTTTTTTCCATAGGTAGAAACACCCAGCAAGGCCTACGGTCAGAAACACTGGTTACTTTGCAGCAGCCTCCTTATCCTAGAAGGGAGTTGACCCAATAACACCTTGAGGGCTCTCCCCTCCTGTTTCACAAAACCCTGAAGAGAGGCAGAAAGCCAAATTCTCTCTTGGGAGCCCAAGGCAATGGCTTGGGTGAGAAGCTGCACATTCTATGCAAAAATGGGGGACAATTTAAATTGAGTTGGACTATTAGATTAATTACACAAGTGTAATTATATTAAACCCTATAATTAATTGCATTAAATTGCATACTGCAATGAAAAATTACTGAAGGGGTAGAGGCATTTAAGTCCATCTTCTGTCAGGTGGTGAAATGGAAACTCTGATGTATTGGGAGGCAACCTGAAAAGAAATATCAGTGAGGGAGGATTGTGCCCCCCAAACAGCGTCAGCTTGGTTAAGACTTGACAGCACTTCTGCTTCCCTTTTCTAGTAATAATAACTACTACATACCCACTGTGTGTATGTAGCATTAATTCTCAGGCCAAAATGGTGAGCTAAGTGGTATTATTATCCCATTTTTCCAGAAGAGAAAACTGAAGTCTGCAGAGATTAACCAACTTCTTTAGGATCAGACAGAAGCTAAAACAGCCTGGGTCCAAACCATGCCTTCCATGCCTGGCTTTACAACCATGCACAGGAAACCCTGCAGTTGGGAGGGAAGGGTGAGGGTGCCACAAAACCGAGAGAAAGCAGACAGGTCACCTGTGGGACTCTCCTTTGGTGTCTAATTTTTTTTTTTTTTTGTCTTTTTAGGGCCACTGCCGTGGTATGAAGGAGGTTCCCAGGCCAGGAGCTACAGCTGCTGGCCTACGACACAGCCACAGCCACAGCAACACCAGATCCGAGCCAGCTGCGTCTGCGACTGCACCACAGCTCACGGCAATGCCGGATCCTTAACCCACTGAGCTAGGCCAGGGTTCGAACCCGCAACCTCATGGTTCCTAGTTGGATTCGTTTCTGCTTCACCACAATGGGAACTCCATGGTATCTATTTGACTGACTAAACTTCACCCTGCTTCCTGGAAAAAAAAAAAAGGGAAAATAGCATTTGTTATGTATCCTCTATGGGCTGGGCATTTTCTTAGAGGCCATCTCATTTTATTATTTCAACCCTGCGAAGCACCTATAATTAACCTCATTTTACAGATGAAGGGGCGAAGGCCCAGAGACGTTAAATGTCTGCTCCTGGGTCCCATGGCAGGGTTGGGGTTTGAACTCTGTTCTCTCTGAGCCTTTGTCCTTCTTTCACGGCAGAATGACTCCAGCAGGGACTCGGCTATATACCAGCAGTTAGCACACCGGACATGGTCTTGAGAGGGGACATTCTAACCAAGGGAAAAACATTCATTATTTCTTATTTTTTGTGCGTGTGTGTGTTGGAAACCCTGCCCTGTCTCTTACCTTGAAACAACACTGTCTAAGTCTCTGAGGAAACTGGGGTGCATTTGTCTGCAGGTGCACTGAGGCGCCATGGAGGGCGGTGGGCCAGTCTTGGGGGAGCCCCTCACCTGGGCGGTGGGGCCGGTGGGGGAAGCAGCCTGCAGGCAGGAAACCCAGGAGCTCCCGGCCTGGGGCATGTGCTGTGGGAACACACAGCAGGGAACATCTCTGGTCCAGAAGGGCTTCCCCCGGGGCGGGGGTGGGGGGGGAAGCGGCCTTTGGAAATGGACTTGGCAAAACTACCGCATGTGCTGCAAAAAATGATCCACGGAGCACGGGAAGGGGTGGCACGCCTTCCTGACACGGGAAAGTTATCAGGAAGGCACCCAGGCAGGGGGGACAAAGAGTAAATGATCAATTGTGATAAGCCATGTGGAGCTGTTGGTGGGGAATGACAGCCCGTGTTTTAAAATAAGAGGATGACATACGGGAGACCCGTGTAGAAAGCTCCTCTGGCTGCAACGGGGTGTCCAGCGGGAGGAAGGAAGCTAGGGAGGCAGGGGGGCAAGCCCGGGTGGAGGGTGATGAGGGGCCTGCCCGAGCCAGGGCAGGCTCTGTGGAAACGGAAAGAAGAGTCAGTCTCTCCAGCCTTATTTCTCCATCTGGCTGCCAGTCCAAATCTCCCGGAGCTTGAGCTTCAGAACTCAGATGCCTGGCCCCACCCTGCACAAACTGAATCACAGCCTCCGGGGTGGGGCCCTGGCAAGTTTGTTTTCGAAACGCCAAGGGTGGATTTCCCGCCATGGCGCAGTGGCTTAAGACTCCGACTGCAGCAGCTCGGGTCACTGCCGAGGCCCAGGTTCGATCCCCAGCTGGAACCGTGGGTTCAAGGATCCAGCGTCGCCACAGCGGCAGCACAGGTGGCAGCCACGGCCCGGTTTCAATCCCTGGCCAGGAACTTCCATATGCCGCAAAAATAAAATAAACTGCTTAATCTCAAAAGAAAAAAGAAAACACCAAGGTGATTCTGACACATTTTATGATGGGAAAGAGAAGAACCAACGGTGAAAGTGTGGACGAGAATGCAGGAGAGGCTGGGGCCAGGGAGCAGGAGATGGCAAGGCTGATGCTAAGATTTCTACCCGGGTCTCCTGAGTGGAGGGCTGGGAGGTTTGGTGAGCTAGAACTCACCACAGGAGGAGAAAGATCAAGTCCAGCAGTGGATGGGAAACCCACCCCTTCCCAGACGTGCAGAGATGGGCAGGTTCGGTGGTTAGAGAGAAGCGAGTGAGCTGGAAAGAAAAACGTGACCGAATCCGTGCACCCGGGTGCTGGGGGATGTTCCTTGCCCGGGAGGGTGTGTAGAACCAGAGCCCGAAGGCGACCCAGGATTCACCAGGTAACGACAGAGGGAGCGAACCATCAGGCAAGTTGGAGAGGACCCAGCGAGGGGAGAGGGGCGGGCAGCAAAAATCAGTAGGGGAGAAGCCTCCTGGAGGCTGTGCTCTCTAGAGTCTGAAATTTCAAAGATGTCAACGGTCAGGGCCACGCAGGGGCTTTGGTGGTGTCTGTTCAGAGGCATCAGTGGAGTGGCTGTGTGTCAAAAGCCTCCAGCACCAGAAGCCAGAGAGCGTGGGAGGCGAAGAGAGAAGGGAGGAATTTACTCTCGTCTCAAGTCCCAGAGTTGATGTCACCTGTTTCAGACCTAGTGAAAAACCAGGAAGGATGTATGTGAACTTAGAAATTTTGACTCTTGCGCTGGGGGGTTGGGACAGGGCTTATGAGCCAGGAAGAAGCCAGAGCCGATTCAGCTGGAGGACTAAGAGGCAGCGATAAAATGCATCAGGATTACAGGAGAGGAAAGAGAAGGAAGAGACAATAGGAGATTATCGGGACAGAAATCTCCAAGAGTTTTATTCTTTTTTTTTAATATCTGGAATGTTAATTGTGAAATCGATAGGGGTATCTCAAACCCACCACTACCAGGAAATATTAAGATTCACAGGATGAACGTAACAGTTCTCATAGGAAACCATGCTAGATGTCTACCTACTGTGTGCACACTGGATGTCTACCTAGTGTGTGCACTGTCCTCTCTTCAGTGTTTCCTGATAAATTTTAAAAGCAGCTTGTATCTTTTGGGTAGATCAATTGCTCCTGTTGGGACAGTTGAGATCTTGTGTGTGACCAAAAGGGTACATCAGGGTGTAAAGAGAGGGGCTTAATGAATCACAAAGGTACATCATTTATCAAATAAAAAGGCTATGACATTTCAGAGCAAATTCCATGGAAACTGAATGCACCGTGTTTCAATGAATCAGGCACTGAGAATATTTCCTTAGAAACCAAGTCCATATTTTCATTAAAAAAAAAAAAAGATGTGGGGGGAGACAGAGAGAGAGGGAGGTGGGGAGGGAGAGGGAGAGAGAGAGAGAGAGGGTATGGGATTCAAGTGCACCAGTGAATTAACATCTTGTGGTAAAAATGCTGCCTGAGAAATGAAAATGATATTTGAAACATAAATCCCGTGTGCTAACAACTCTTGTTATAAGCACCCGCCAGAGTCAACACACAGAGTTTGTTTGCTAGGAGGTTGTTTCTGGAGGCCAATTCTTGAGTTCTCAAAAAACATCTGTGCAAAGGCAGGGGGAAAAGCCAGAGCAATAGAAGCCATCAGCGGTTAGGTGTGTTATAAATACATTATTACTTCATTGTAATGGCACACGGGCCTTGGCGAGACTGCAGAATGACCTCATCAGCTGTCAGCCCTTGAGTTACTCTCCTTGAATGAGCATTCAAGGTACAGCAGTGACTCCGAGGCAGCACAGTGTAAACACAGAGGTAATCATGAGAGAGGAACCAGGCACAAATTCATCAACAACCCACGAAGAAGCGGGGAGCCTTGGCCAAGACCAGAAAGACTGAGGGTTTCTTCTGTCACACAAAACCACCGTTCAAGCCAGCCCTGAAGAACCTTTTTCATGGAACTTCTGAGCCAGCTGTCCCCTGGGCTTTCTCACTCTGTCTCCGCTCTCAGAAAAGAGGCCTCGTGGCCCAAAAGAAGCAAGTCTCCTTCCAAGGAATCTATTCCCGTAGTGGAAACTCGGAAATGCTGGCTGAGGCTGGGTGGCAAGGGTCTGAAAGCAGCTGGGCTCCTGGCAGAGGCTGTCGGCACACACAGAAAACCAAGAACTTTATTTAGGGGTAGACTTCCCTCTGCAAGGCGAAGGAAAACACTTTGAAGATAAGAAGACTGCCCACAACTAAATGGAAAATGATGGGTGGCCAAGAAGTGTCAGGAGCCATGGAAAAAAACATGAAAAGAAGAGAAGGAGCATTTGGAGGTGGGCTGTCCTCACTTAGCTCAAGTTTCTGACTGAGCCCTGGGCATCCTGAGAGGTGACTAAAGCAGTTTAGGTTTTAGCCAGAGATGGTGTGCGGCATGTGCACCAGCCTGGGAGCCAGGATGTCTGATGTGGGTTTGGGGTCCTTCCACTGGAGGTGAAGTGTGAAGCTCCCCCTCTGTGTCCTTGGCTGTTCCTTACTGGAACAGGCAGGGCAAGAGAGACTCATGTCTAATGAACTTGGACTTGTATCAGGAGTGGCTACTGGAGTCATTCCATAGATGAATGCTGTTAATAAAAATTCTCAAATCAAGGGGTAGCGGGGGTGGGGAAGGAAGAGTGGGATTTAATTTTCTTAATGGGAAAGACAAGAGAAGCTCCATCTTCCGACTGACAGACACAGAGAAATTTCATCACGTCTTGTGCCCGAGACGCTGAAGGAAATGACTCGTTGGTAAGCCCAATGGGAATAGAAAACATGTCAGGGGTTTTGATCATCAGTATCTCCCCAGTGCCTATTGGAGACCTCAGCACATCCAGGGTACTCAAGTAGTATTTGTTGAATGAATGAATGACCAAAACAGTCGTGAGTGTCCAATGTTTTAAGCCACATAACATATCCAACTTAAGGAGTTACACTCTTCCAGCAGAGCCTACCACTGGCAATTTCTATTGGTCTGCTTTTACATTTAAAGCCTTGTTGCAAACTGAGGCATGATTTTTCAAAGATGAGTGTCTTTGATTTGTATTCACTTGTGGGGAAAAAAGAATTTTAGTCAATTAAAATGTTATACTAGTGATTTGTAAAAATACAAGTTGCAGTTCAGTAAGTATTTAATTCATTTAGTCATCCATTCACTCATTCAATAAATACTGATCAATCAGAAAACAACTGACAGGGAGTTCCCATCATGGCTCAGCGGAAATGAATCCAACTAGGAACCATGAGGTTGCGGGTTCGATCCCTGGCCTTGCTCAGTGGGTTAAGGATCTGGCATTGCTGTGAGCTGTGGTGTAGGTTGCAGATGTGACTTGGGTCTTGTGTTGCTGAGGCTGTGGTGTAGGCTGGCAGCTGTAGCTCCAATTAGACTCCTAGCCTGGGAACCTCCACATGCTGCAAGTACGGCCCTAAAAAAATGACAAAAGACACACACACGCGCAAAAAAAGAAAACAACTGACAAGATGGCAATAGTAAGTTCATACCTATCAATAGTTATTGTAAATGTAAATGAACTAAATTCTTCAATTAAAAGGCATATTTTGTCTGAATGGATTAAAAAAAAGATGTAGCTATATACTGCTTACAAAAGACTCACTTCAGCTTTAAGGGAGCACATACACTGAAGGAGAAGGAATGGAAAAAGGTATTTCATGCAAATGGAAACAAAAAAAGCAGAAGTACCTAAACTTATTCAGACAAAAT
Organism: Catagonus wagneri; assembly: GCA_004024745.2. Taxonomy (NCBI): domain Eukaryota; kingdom Metazoa; phylum Chordata; class Mammalia; order Artiodactyla; family Tayassuidae; genus Catagonus; species Catagonus wagneri. The sequence goes on from PVHT021183519.1 coordinate 22,308,296, forward strand.
GGACTTTAATTCGAAGACTGTAACAAGAGACAAAGAAGGTATTATATAATGATGAAAGGGTCAATTCATCAACAGGATATCACATTGGTAAACACTTATGCACTTAACATAGTAGCACACAAATATATGAAGCAAATATTAACAAACCTGAAGGGAGGAATAGACATCAAATATAACATTATTAGGGGACTTTGATATCCCATTTTCAACAATGGATAGATCATCCAAACAGAAAGTCAATAAGGGAACATTGAACTTAAACTGCCTGTTAGACCAGATGGACTTAACAGATTCATACAGAACTTCTATTCAACAGCAACAGAATAAACACTCTTCTCAAACACATTCTCAAGAGTAAGTATATGATAGGTCACAAACAAGTCAATAAATTTAAGAACACTGAAATCATATCAAGCATGTTCTCTGACCACATTGGTATAAAACTAGAAATCAAAAAAACAAACAAAAACTAGAGGGAATTCCTATTGTGGTGCAGCAGAAACGAATCTGACCAGTATCCATGAGGATTCAGGTTTGATCCCTGGCTTCACTCAGTGGGTCAGGGATCTGGCGTTGCCATGAGCTTTGGTGTAGGTCACAGATGAGGAATGGATCCCACATTACTGTGGCTGTGGCACAGGCCAGCAGCTGTTGCTCCGATTTGATCTTGCCTGGGAACTTCCATATGCTGCAGGTGTGGCCCCAAAGCAAAAAAAAAGGAAAGAAAGAAAGAAAAAACTAGAAAATATACAAATATGTGGGTATTAAACAACAAACTCTTGAACAACCAATGGGGCAAAGAAGAAATCAAAACAGAAATTTAAAAATATCTTGAGACAAATGAAAATGGAAACACAACATACCAAAAAGTATGGGATGAAATAAAAGCAGTTGTGAGAGGGAATTTTATAGCAATCAATGCCAAAATTAAGAAAAAATAAAGATTTCAAAGAAATAACCTAGCTTTACATTTCGGAAAAAAAAAAATAGAAAAAGAACAAATGAAGCCCAAAGCCAAAGAAATTAAAGATGAGAGTGGAAATAGTGTCTTAAAAGATAACAGAAAAGATCATCGAAACTAAAACTGGTTTGGTTTTGGTTTTTTCTTTTTAGGGCCACACCCACAGCATATGGAAGTTCCCAGGCTAGGGGTCGAATGGGAGCTGTAGCTGCTGGCTACACCATAGCCACAGCAATGCGGGTTCTGAGCCACATCTGCGAACTACACCACAGCTCATGGCAACACTGGATCCTTAAGCGAGGCCAGGGATCAAACCTGAATCCTCATGGATACTAGATGAGTTCGTTACTGTTGAGCCACGTTGGAACTCCTAAAACTGCTTTTGTTTTTTTTTTTAAGATGAACAAAATACACAAACCTCTAGCTAAATTTACCAGGAAAACAAAAGAGAGAAAACTCTAGTAAATAAAACTAGAAATGAAAAAGGAGATATTACAACAGATACCACACAAATATGATAGATCCTAAGAGGTTATTGAGAACAAGCATGTTCCAACTAATTGGACAACCCAGAAGAAATGGATAGATTCCTAAAACATACACCTTCCCAAGAGTGAATCAGAAAGAGATAGAAAATTTCAACAGACTAATTGCTAGTTAGGAGATTGAGTCTGTAATCAAAAACCTCACAGTAAAGAAAAGCTTGGAGCCAGACAGCTTCAGTGGTGAATTCTACCAAACGCTTAAAGAAGAATGAATACCAATCCTTCTCAAACTCTTCCAAAAAGTAGAAGAGGAGGGACACTTCCAAAGTCGTTTTATGAGACTGGCCAGTTTTACCCTGACACCAAAGTCAAGCAAGGATACTATGAGAAAAGAAAGCCACAGACCAATATCCCTAATGAACATAGATGTAAAAACTGTTTTTAAAAAATGAGCAAACTGAATTCACTAATACATTAAAAGATACACTATAATCAAGTGGGATTTATTCCAAGGGTACCAATATGCTTCAATATCCATAAATCAATCAATGTGACAATGTAAAATGAAGGATAAAAATGATATAATGATCTCAATAGATGCAGGAAAGCATTGGACAAAATTCAACATTCCTTCATGATAAAAACTATCAACAAGCTGGGTATAGAAGGAATGTACTTCAGTATAATAAAGGCCATATGTGACAAGCCCACTCTTGAGTAACACCATACTCAACAGTGAAAGGCTGAACGTTTTTCTTTTAAGATCAGCAACGAGACAAGAATGCCTACTCTTGTCACTTCTATTCATAGTACTGGAAGTTCTAGCCAGACAATTAGGCAAGAAAAAGAAATAAACGGCATCCAAAGCTGAAAGGAAGAAGTAAAACAGTCTCTACTTGCAGGTGATATGATACTATATAGAGAAAATCCTGAAGACTCCATCCAAACCCTGTTAGAACTAATGAACGAATTCAGTGAAGTTGCAGGACATAAACATCAATACACAAAAATCAGTTGTGTTTCTATTCACTAACAATGAGCTATCCGAAAGAAAAATTAAGACTGCAATCCCTTTTAAATAGCATAAAAATGGACAAAACACTTAGGGATAAATGTAACCAACCTGAAAATTCTTTTAGCACTTAAGGCATTGTGTAAAACATCACCCCCTGTGATTATGATCTGGAATTTAAATAAGTTAGTTGGTATACATACAAAGATGCTTGGCATTGTTACTAGCCATTCTAGTCTTGGAAAACGTTTAATGCTAAGTATTGTAACTATGGCATCAAAGGTTGATGGCCTTTGATATGGTGCTTTATGGGCTGGAGTTGCCGGTATGACTTTTGGCCAATGAACTTCAACGTGGAAAGTCCAAACGCAAACAGCTCCTACCCTTCAGGCAACCAACATAGCCACAGAGTTGTGTGGAGAGGAGCAGTGAGCTCTGAGACAGCCATGGCCAAGGGACATGGCAGCAAGACCCTAAAGGCCTGAGCATCTCACCAATGAAGTCCAATGGCAAAGGTACCTCACAAGCCTGGCATCTCCTATGCAAAGTGTTGCTAGAGTCATCTTGGGTTTCAAAGGAAAACTGGCATCCATTAGCCACTGAAAGGAAGCCCTTTATACATGTATGTGGCAGCTGCAAAAACTTTGCACGTTTAAAAAATCCTCCAAAAGTAAAAAAAAAAATCCTCCACAGACATTTACAGGTAATGAGGGGGGGGGGCACTGGCCTTTAAAATTCTATATGATTTAAAAACCTATCCTGTGAAAGGAATAACAAGGCACAGAGAATTGAGGAAGAGAATGATTTTCCTTACTTTTTAGAACTTTCCAGCTACCGTCAACAAGTTTTCCAGTGTTTGCTTAATCTAATGTCTATAGAATACTATTTCTCAAAAGAGTCATCTATTATCTAACTTGAAGTCTTATAGAAAACTTATCAGAGGTGGTAAGGCAGATGCTATTACCTCCATTTTACGGATGAATTAACTGAGCAGGAGGAAGGCAAACAGTAGAGCTAAGGTCAGCAACAGAGCATTTGACTCTTCAGTCTGGGTGGTGGACTTTATACCCCACGGCACTGGACAAAGTGCGCTTGGCTGTACTCGAAATGACATCGCCATGGTCGAAAGTCTAGTGCCATGTTGTCCAAAATAGTAACCGTGGGCCACAGGTGGCCACCAAGCCCCAGGAATGTGGCTAGTCCATATGGAGAGGTGTTGGACATGTAAAATACACACCAGACTTCAAGGTTTAGTACCAAAATTGTAAATACCTGATTAATACTTTTACACAGATTACACGTTGAAATGATAATATCTTAGTTATACTGAATTAAACAAACTTTTGTTTAAGCCAATTTCACTTGTTCCTTTTGACTTCATTGAGAGTGGTGACTAGGAAATTCTCAATCAAAAATGTGGCTCATGTTATATTTCTAATGAACAGTTCTCATATGAGGAGAGCACCTGGCTCTTTTTTGGCAGGATAAGATACAAGCAGTCAGGAGTTCCCATCGTGGCTCAGCAGTGAGCGAACCCAACTGGCATCCATGAGGACGTGGGTTTGATCCTTGGCCTCGCACAGTGGGTTAAAGACCCTGCATTGCCATGAGCTGTGGTGTAGGTCACAGACACGGCTCAGATCCCGTGTTGTGATGGCCGTGGTGTAGGCCGACAGCTACAGCTCAGATTTTACCCCTAGCCTGGGACACTCCATATGTCTCAGATGTGGCCCTAAAAAGACAAAAGCAAAAAATGCGTATACAACCATTCACCTCCTGTTGCACTGAAACTTGCCTAGTGATCACACACACCCCTTCCTCTCCAGCATTTCTGTCTCGACTGGAAGCAGTAACACAATGGCCCACATTTTCACACGTGCTTGTGACCTTGTCTCTTGAAAGAAATAATACGTAATAATAAGTATTATTATTACTATTGTAATAATAATACAATATGGCTACATTGTATTGGAAGAAAATAGATGAAAATTGTGAAAACAACAACTCTATATTACTTCTCCTTCCTTTTGCGTATTTTAAGCAATCTGGGGATTCTCATTTCAGCCCATCTTTTGGAATGTTCTCTCATTTAATTTATTTTTTCCCCTAAACCAGAATAAGAATCCCTACTGCCTGCCTCTTGGCCACCATTGACCCTCCCAAGGCAACGTCTTGGAAAACATCCATCACACAGGCACGCAGAATTGAGGACAGGAGGGACCAGTAGATGTTCAGATGTATGTTTAGATGTTGAGACGGCTTCCAAGCTCTGGCTTGTAATGGGCAGTGGTCTAACAGGGTATTTACAGCTCAAAAAAAAAAAGAAGAAGAAGAAGGAATGAAAGCAGATTGCTTCCAGAAGCTGTGCATCTGCTGGTTTGACGCGCTCAGCAAAGTGCACGAGGAACTCTCCAACGTCACAGTGATTTGGTTAATTGGGTAAAGATAAGGGTTTCTGAATAGCAGAGTCAGTTTGCCATATTGGCCTGGCACCCAGGGACATGTGATGAAAAAACAGCTCGGCTGTCTGGATGCATCTGAATGCTCAGTTATTTCATAAAGCCTGCACTGTGTGTATGGAATGCACATTTGCTCTTATGAATAACAGTAATTGTTTGGCTTGGCCTGCCTTTGTGTGACCGCCAGCTGGCAATGACTGGAACTGTGACACATGACACTCCAGCTGTGTCCACATGTTTCTGCCTCGCAGTATCCACTTATATAATTTGCTTTTTTGATCAACAGTTGAGCCATTTAAGGGAACTCATCATATTACATATGCCAGCTACTTCTCTGCAAATACTTCGATTGCAATTTCAAAAGATTTTCATTATTCCTTCCTTATTATGGTGATGTTGCGACTTCATTAAACGTAGTGCAGTAAAAGATACATTCCTAATTGAACTTGAGGCTTTTTCCCTTGAATACACATAATTACAAGACAATAGCTTAGCATTTAATCAAATGAACCATTGAAATAGTAACTAATGATGGTCTCTACTATGACTGACAGATCTGACCCACTATCTTTAACTTTCCCCCCGTTTTATTAAGCTTGTTATATTCATTGTGGTGTGTAATTAGGTTTGTATTGGGGAACTGATAACTACCTGGGTTGTGGCGAAGAATCTTATCTGCTTGGGTGCTAAAGTTTCTGTTGTGCTACAATCTATTTTCTTTAGAGAGATTTGGAAGAACCAAGCAGAAATTGAACCTGACCCAAAATATACTTGTATTTTTATTACCTTTTCCTGTGAAACTGAAAACATTCACTTAATCCCTCCTTCCTGATACCGAAGAGTAGGGAACACACGCAGTTCTTTCAGCTCTTGGGAAAATTCTAAATTATGCAACCTCTGGAGCTTATGGCCCAGCCAGAGAAACCAGGCCATTGTTGTGTAAAACTCCTCTTTGACTTCTTTTACTGGAATTTGGACTTCACTGATTGCCCAGCTGATTAAATGGGAAGAAACATCAGAAGAGCCGACCGGAGAACCATGTGTTGACACTCCTTATGGCCGAGAGAGATGGGTACCTTGTACAAATGAGTCTGCCTGCTACAGACCTTCTACTTGGAGAAGGGAAGGATTCCTTTCATCTATTCTTCTAGTCCTCAGATTCTTCTGACTCATGGAAGAAGGCAGAGCATTAGCAATACTGGAGGAATTCAACACGGTAGCTGTTAAAAAAAAAAAAAAAAAGCTCAATGAGTTGGGGAGATGGGCATGAAAAAGTCAAAGATCTATTAAACTGGTCAGGAAATCAGAATTCTAGTTTAGGATCTGTCACCAGCTAGCTGCGCTGCCTTGGGCAAATAAATATCTTATTTTCAGTGCATTATATGCCTGATTCTTAAGAGGGAGGGAGGGAGGAAGAGAAAGAGAGAGAAGGACAAGGCAAGGGAGGGGAGCAAAGATAAAAGAGAGAAACAGCGATTGAAAAGTATTGTTCTTCCTAATAAAGAGGGTGAGTATGAAAATCCAGAAGGATAACAATTATGAAAAGGCCTGGAAAGCATAATATATTCTATAAATTTAAGACATTAATGTATAAAGTATAATGGACATGGAAGTCAAAATCAAGGGATATATACATCATATTTAGGAATATGCTCCATCCAAAGCTGGAGAGAGGTGCAAAATATTAGCTGAGTGGATATTGTTTTCTGATGGGTATTGGAAATGGAGAAACAAATTGAGAGTTGCTTGAAAAAGTTGTTCTCAGGAGTTCCCATCGTGGCTCAGTGGTAATGAACCGGACCAGTATCCATGAGGATGTGGATTCGATCCCTGGCCTCCTTTGGTGGGTTAAGGATGTGGCATTGCCATGAGCTATGGTGTTGGTCACAGATGCAGCTAGAATCCTACATTGCTGTGGCTGTGGTGTAGGCTGGCAGCTGCAACTTTAATTTGACCCCTAGCCTGGGAATTTCCATATGCCCTGGGTGTGGCCCTAAAAAGACAAAAAAAGAAAGAAAGAAAGAAGGAAGGAAGGAAGGAAGGAAGGAAGGAAGGAAAGAAAGAAAGGAAGAAAGAAAGAAAAGGAAAAGAAAGAAAGAAATAGTTATTCTTGACCAACTTCACGTAAACAAACTTGGGAGCTGGAAGACAACAGACACCTTGTTACCAACATTTTTCATTGTACCAACTAGAAAATTGAATCACAGCAAAGAGAACTGAGGAGTTCCGTCATGGTTCAGTGGTTAACGAATCCGACTAGGAACCATGAGGTTGCGGGTTCGATCCCTGGCCTCGCTCAGTGGGTTAAGGAGCCGGCGTTGCCGTGAGCTGTGGTATAGGCTGCAGATGCGGCTCTGATCCTGCGTTGCTGTGGCTGGCGTAGGCCAGCAGCTACAGCTCTTGTTAGACCCCTAGCCTGGGAATCTCCATATGCCACAGGTGCAGCCCTAAAAAGACCCCCCCAAAAAAAAGAGAATTGAATTGCCCAAGGTCACGCAGCCAGATGGTGGCACAGCCAAGAAGCTCAGGTCTCCCTTACACACAGTGACTACAGATTTCACCACTGGACCTTGGAGAAAGCATTCTGTCCAAAGACATGCAACAAGTATTAAGAGCGTTCCTATGGAAGATCTTTGTATTTCTGTGGGAAAATAAGAAAGAGGTAAATGGATAAAGTGCCAGACATTGGCATGAGCTCACAAGACAATAAAAACCAGGATTAACAACCAGGAACAAAAGCTTGTCACATCTCTGGAGGGCTTTGATGAGAGGCATGCTGGGACTTAACAACCGGCTGTTGGGGACCGGGGAAGAAGTGGTAAAAGACAGGGCTGGCATTGGAAGCCTTACCCGATCTGAAGAGTTGGTTTTGTGGGGGATTGGCCACCAGCACACAGAATTGTAGCAAACAGCCTCCCCCCAGGCACTTGCTAACATTTGGGGGGATTTGGAGCCGGAGGACACGGCACAGAGGCAACAGCATCCAGACAGCAGTGATGCCTGAAGTCAGGAAGCTGACAATGTCATGGTTTTGGGTGGTCCATCTGCTTGGAATAAGACCCCAGTCAGCAGCTGGAGTTTCCAGAAGCAGGGTCCTGCTCTTAAGGGGAGAAGCTTGCAAGAGCTAGAACTGTCTCTGGCATAAGCAGGGTACAGTAATGAAGAGGGAGCTCTCTCTCCCTCTGAGTCAAGTGAGCTGGGGTTCAGGGCAGACCCTAATCTCTACAGGATGGCCCTAGTACAGACCTTGGGAAATGGGCAAGGCCATCTCAGAGGGACGAAGGCACAGCAGGGCTGAAATTGCTCCCAACCCCACCTAGGGCTCCAGGCTTAGGACTGGAAACTAACTCCACTACATGGTTTGAGTCTCCTGAAGTACTACTGTTTTCGGTCAGATTGGTTGGCTAAAAGATGGCAGCTTGAAAGTCTATAGTGACTGCTAAGGAAACATGAGGAATTCAGGACCTAAGGTGACTTCAGGCATTTTTCTCAATTGTGCAAAAACCTACTCTTGGAATAGTCTCCTGGGCTATAAGTACTATGAAGCCAGAGACCATGTCCATTTGTTTGCCATTATATGCCAGGTGCCCTTCATAAGGCCAGATATTATTTGTGGGGGAAAAAATGAGTAAATATCTCAGTAGAGACTAGCCATTCCAAAATTATTTCTCTGATATGAAGACCTGTGTGGCACTGCTAGCAGGCACTTTGTCCAGGTAGCCACAATGGACTCAAAACTATGGTTACAACAGAATATTAACTGAAGTGACCATGTGCTCGGGAGAAGAGGTTGTATGTCTTTCTTTCAATATCTCTTTGTCCCCCTTTTTCGTTTTCTGTTTCTTTTTTCTTTTTTTTTTCTGGGGGGGTGGGTCGGGCTGTGCCCACAGCATGCAGGAATTCCTGGGGTCAGGGATCAGATCTGAGCCACAGCAGTGACAATGCAGAATTCTTAACTTCTAGGACACCAGAGAATTTCTGTTCCTCTCCTCTCCTTTCCTTTCCTTTCCTTTTTTCTCAATGGCTGCACCTGTGGAATATGGAAGTTCCTGGGCCAGGGATGGACTCTGAGCTGCAGCTGCAACCTATGCCACACCTGTGGCAATACCAGATTCTTAACCTACTGGGGATCAAACTCGTGCCTCCTCAGTGACCCGAGTAACTGAAGTCGGATTCTTAACCCACTCACTGTGCTGTACTGGGAGCTCCTTTTGTCCCTTTTTTTTTACGCAAGAGTTCATAGAGTTTAAAGGGAACTCCAGGAGAAGAATGTACATTTATAAAAAGTAGAGCATAACACCAAATGCTTCAACAAGTACATACTTTCTCTTTAGTGTGATCAAGAAGGAGGTATTTGGGAAAAAGGAATAGATTCAGATTCAAATAGCATCCAAAATGTCAGTGCCTTATTAAATATGGCTGAATTTTTTAGGACACAAAAATGATTCATTTGTTTATATAGTCATATATTAATTCCCTCGCCTCAATTTCTCCATCGTAAAATCAGGATAAAAAAATAATAATTATGTCCTAGGGTGGTTGTAATGATTAAAAGCGCTTATAGATACAAAGGATTAAGATAAGTTCCTGGCCTGCCATGTAGTAAGTACTCAATAAATGCTGCCTATGGTCATCATCATCCTGTCTGTCACCAGCACCATCACCACTACAGACAAATCAATTGTTGAGAAAAATTAAAATTAGGTTTTTATTATTTTAAGCAGCTGGCAAGGAATACTACCAACAAGGAATCCTGGATAAACTAAGTTCTAGAAGGAAATTATTCCTTCGTGAGTGGGCAGAAAGCCATGGACACCTCCATTCCTAAAGTGTGGCCGTTCTGGGGACAAGTGAATGGAAGGGTCAGCCTCTCAGAATCCAAGAGACTTTGCATGGATGGGGAGAAATCAGACAAACCTTAGAATGCCGTGCAAGTTGGCAGGATATTGTGGAGTCTGGATAACCCCCAAATGTAAAAACAAAATTGGTGGACCTGGAGTTCCCATCATGACTCAGCAGAAACAAATCTGACCAGCATCATCAAGGACGCAGGTTTAGTCCCTGACCTCGCTCAGTGGGTTAAGGATCTGACATTGAAGTGAGCTGTGGTATAGTTTGCAGATGCAGCTTGGATCTGACGTTGCTGTGCCTGTGGGTAGGCCAGCGGCAACAGCCTCAATTCGACCTTTAGCCTGGGAACCTCCATATGCCATGGGTGCAGCCTTAAAAAAGACCAACACACACAAAATATTGGTAGACCTGACAACTACTTTCCCTTACCATAATCCATGAATTTTTGCCAAGAAACCAACAGTGGAGGGGTTTGGAAGTCTGACATTGCTCTTTTTCACAGTAATTGTATTCTTGGAACCTGTTGAACCCAAAGGTAAAACAAGTGTATCTTGCACTTTAGCAAAACCCTCTCTCAATCCCAATACTGAAAAGATTAAAAAATTAGGAAATTAGAGGTTGAGCTATTCACAGGTAAACTCAATGTAATTAAAGCTACAATTTACTTTGGTTCTAGAAGAAATCCAAATGATCAACCCTTATTCTTAACTGCCAGACAGAAGAAGAGATTTCACTGTCTGGCGAATAATCAAAATAAAACAGTAGTATGCTTTTGCCTTCCTTATTCTTTATTCTTTGATCAACCATATCAACAATTATAATATATATCAGTAAAATATGCATTGCTATTAATAAGTACAGTTGACCCTTGAACAACATGGGTTTGAGCTGTGTAGGTCCATTTAATACATGGATTTGTTTTTCAATAAAAATATTTGAAAATGTTTTGGAGATTTGCAACAAAAAAAGACTTTCACACAAACTGAGCAGCATAGAAATACTGAAAAAAATAAGAAAAAAATTTAAATATGTCTTGAACACATAAATTATATGTATATACTAGTATAGTTTATCATTCACTTCCATAAAATATACACAAATCTATTACAAAAAGTTAAAATTTATCGGAACACACGCATACTTGCAGAACATACATGGAGCCATCCACAGTTGAGAAAAATGTAAACAAACATAGAAATGTAGTATTAAATCACAGCTGCATAAAGTTAACTGTAATACCTACTGAACTACTGTAATATTTCCATAGCCACCTCCTGTTGCTATTGCAGTGACTTAAGTACTGTGAGTATCCCCTTAAAACCTGTGTGATGCTAATCGTCTCCGCAAGAGCATTTTGTATCTCTGGCAAACTGCCTATAACAGTAAAACTTGACCTCACCGTTCTCGTGTATTTTTTAATCACACTTAAAGCATAACACCCTGGGACCCATACAAGGTGCCACTAGGGATTCGGGAAATCTTCCCAAGAAGCAAAGTCCATGACATTATAAGAAAAAATGGAATTCCTTGATATGGACTGTAGATTGAGGTCTGCAGCTGCACTTTCCAGCCATTTCAAGATAAATGAATCTAGCCTAAGGACTTCTGTTAAAAAAAAAAAAAAAGGAAATCTGTGACACCATCACTGCAGTTACACTAGCAGGTGTGAAAACCTTATACTTTTTGCAAAATATCTTTTTATCTCATATCGAAAATGGAGATTTTATGCAGATGCAGGATTGCTTATAAGAAAGGCATAGCTATAGACTCTAATATGATTCTAGAAAAAGTGAAGTCATTCTATGACAAAGCAAAAGGAAGGTGAGGGATCTAAAATTGGAGAATTTATTGCCAGTAAATGAAATAGGTTTGGCTCAAAAAAATGTCAGGATAACAGGAGAAGCAGCTCCTGCCTACCAAGAGACAACAGGTGAATCCCCAGATACCATTAATAGAATCACTGAGGAAAAGGATATCTGCCTGAATGATTTTTTTTTTTGACTGCACCCAAGGTGTATGGAAGTTCCCAGGCCAGGGATTGAACTTGCCCCCCCCCCCACAGTAATGACAATGCCACATCCTTAACCCATTACTCCACAGGAAACCCCCTGAACAGATTTTTCAATGCAGAAAAAAAGTGCCTTCTTCTGGGAAAAAAAATCTGTGAGGAAGAGAACGCAAATACCAGCATTTAAGACAGGAAGGGACAGGCTCATTCTATTTTGGGCAAATACAGTTGGGTTATGATCAGGACCACTCTTATGGACAAGCTGCTAACTCTCAAGCCTTGAAGGGAAAAGAATAAACACCAGCCGCCAGACTTTTGGTTGTACAACAAGGCCTGTTCAATAGGAAATCTTTTTCTAAATTAGCTCCATCAATGCTTTGTCCCTACAGTCAGTCAGTAGCTTGCCAGTAAGGGACCAGTAGGGAATCTTTCTTTCTTTCTTTTTTTCTTTGTCTTTTGTCATTTTAGAGCCGCTCCCATGGCATGTGAAGATTTCCAGGCTAGGGGTGTATTTGGAGCTATAGCTGCCAGCCTACGCCAGAGTCACAACAATGCCAGATCCAAGCCGCATCTGGGACCTACACCACAGCTCACGGCAATGCCGGATCATTAACCCACTGAGCAAGGCCAGGGACTGAACCCGCAACCTCGTGGTTCCTAGTCGGATTCATTAACCACTGTGCCACTATGGAAACTCCGTGGGACTGCCTTTTAAAGTTCTTCTGATGTTGGACAATGTCCCTGGCCATCTCAAACCCCATGAGTTCAGCACCAAAGGTGTCAAAATGGTCTACTTGTCCTCAAACAAAAAGTCTTTAATTCAACCTCTATACCAGGGGGCCATAAGCCTTAGTTCTTTACACGCAGGACTCTATGGAAAAGGTTGTCAATGCCATGAAAGACAACCCCGAAAGGGAGAACATCATGAAAGTCTGGAAGGATTATACCATCGAAGATGCCATTGTTGTTATATAAAAATCCGTGAAAGCCATCAAGCCTGAAACAATAAATTCTTGCTGAAGAAAACTCTGTCCAGATGTTGTGCGTGACTTCATAGGATTTTCAACAAAGCCAATCAAGGGAATCATGAAAGAGATGGCGGATGTTGCAAAAAAAAAGATGGGGGTGGGTGGGTGGGGTGAAGAGTTTCAAGATATGGATCTGGGAGAAAGTCAAGAGCAAGTAAACACCACACCAGAGGAATTAACAGAACAGAACTTGATGGAGAAGAGGGATTTGCAACAGTGCTAGATGATGGGGAAGAAGATGTGGAAAAGGAAAGGTGAGAAAACAAGTCAGCATTAGACAATCTGGCAGAGCAACTCTCATTCAAGACTGCTTTTGACTTCTTTCACAACACGGACCCTTCTGTGATATGGGCACTTCCACCAAAGCAAATGGTGGAAGAATTGGTACCATATACAAACATTTTTAGATACCTGGAAAAGCAAAAGTCAGCCAGAAATTACGATGTATTTCTGCAAAGGAACACGGAGTGTGCCTGCCTCTCCTGCCTCCCCTTTCACCTCCTCTACTTCTTCCACCTCTGCCACCCCTGAGACAGCAAGACCAACCCCTCCCCTTCCTCCTGCTCCTCAGCCCACTCAACATGAAGATGATGAAGATAAAAGATAAAGATTTTTATGATGATCCACTTCAGCTTAATGAATAGTACGCTATCATCATACCGTGCAGTCAATAAACTTACCTGTTGTGTATGTGTGTGTCTCTGGGCGAAAACCTAGTAAGTGTATGACAAGAACTGTGTGACATGCTTTTGTGCCATCATCATCATCATCATCATCATCATCATAAGTAGCTATTGTGTAGAACATCAGGTGCAAGACTTCAATTGAAATGGATAGCCAATCATTACATAGGCAAAAAGCCAGTGATATTTCACATAAAATTAATAATGAGTTAGTTTCCTTACTGTTTTATAACTTTGTAACTTGGTAATTACATTACCATACAGTATGCCTCCCTCTCTATGTGTGTCTGTCGGTCTATCTGGTAATTCGAGAAGCTGTGTTTCATTCTATTATCACAGGTAAATGTTTTTTTTAAGTAACAATATTTCCAATATTGTATGATGATTGTGACTGTGCTACCCTATGCCATAAAAGTGTTATAACCATTCATTAGTGTTAGGCTAGGCTACAGTGAGGCAATAATATTGATTACAATAGGCTATCATAAAGCAATCATATAGCTGCTTCTTTGTACCAATACATGAATCGATATGCTGGTAGAAAATATGAATTCCTTTTTCACATTTTCTTTTTATGTTTTTTGTGTAGTGTCAATAATATTTATAACATTTACAATGTTTTGTATCATGTAAGACAAATGTATTTATATAGGCACAGACAGATGATTCATATTGCAAGCAGATAATGTGAATTTATGGTATTGTGAAACATAGTACAGTACAATAAATGCATTTTCTCTTCTTTATGATATCCTTAATAATGTTTTATTTTCTCTAGCTCACCTTATTGTAAGACTATAGTATATAATACTTAAAACATATAAAATATATGTTAATTTACAGTTTATATTATCAGTAAGACTTCCAGTCAGTAGTAGACTGAGTTTTGTGAGGACAAAAGTTATACAGATTTTTGACTGCTTGGGGTAGGAGGGGTTGGCGCCTCTGACTCCTGCATTGTTCAAGCATCAATTGTATACTTTTTTTGGCTGGATAAAAATGCCACTATGGCACGGGGGTTAAGAATCTGACTTCAGTAGGTTGGGTCGCTACAGAGATGTAGGTTCAAACCCTGGCCTGGGAACTTCCATAAGCCAAGGGTGTGGCAACAAAGCAGCAACAACAAAAATGCAAGCCTCAACCTTGTGCTCGCTGAAAGAAATGCACTTTAACTACAATATAAAATGTTTAAAGGATGGCAGAGCTCTATCATGCAAATACTAAGTGCTGTGAAACATGTAAATAAAATACCAAGCTCCCTAAGCTATTTCAACAAAATGAAGGAGAGAACACCTCCAAATTATTTTATGAACCCAGAATAAACCTGATACCAAAGGATGATAACATATAAGAAAAAAGTTGCAGAGCAAAATTTCTCAAGAAGAGAAATGCAAAAATATTTTTGAAAATTAATGTGTATTCCATAATATATCAAAAGGTTAACATATTGTGACCAGATGGGGTTTATTCCAGGAATGCAAGGTTGGCCTAACATTCAAAAATTAGCCAATGTAATTTATCATATTACCAGTGTAAAGGAGAAAAATATAGGTTAATTTCAGTAGGTGTAATAAAAGTATTTGGCAAGATTCAGCACCCATTCATAATAATAACTCTCAGAAAACAAGGCCTAGAAGGAATCCTCCTCAGTATGATAAAGACTCTATGTGGGGGTGGGGGTTGTCCATAAATATGTACACATATTTTAATGGATAGAGCTAGCATTGTAATTAATGATAAAACATTGAATATGTTTTCCATAGAAAGAGAACAAATTAAGAAAGTCTGTTTTCACCACTGTAAATAAGTAATAATAAATAAAACATAATTAAAACAAAAAGCAAAACTATCTTTTTCATAGATTACAAAATTATTCATGAAGAAAATCAAAAGAAATTTCAAAAATCTACTAGAACTAAGAAAAAATTCAGCAATGCCATGGGAAACAATGTTAATATGTGAAAATCAGTTGCATTTGCATTTAATGGCAGCAAATATTTAGAAAATGAATTTTAAAATACAATGCCATAGCCAATTGAATTTTACAAAACATATGAAATTAGTTAGGAATAAATTTAACAGTGTGTAAGTCATTTACTGTGAAAGCTGTAAGCAAAACTGAAAACAATTAGACAACAATGTCTCCTAAAATGAAACAATGAATAAGTTATGTTATATTTATATTTATATAATGGAATACTACATGGTTGTGAAAAAGAATAGATTAGTGCCACATATCACAGCAATAGATACAAGATGAAGCCACACATTAAAGCATGTGCATAAATCTTTTTATATAAAGTTTTAAGAAGACAAGATTAAATTATGGTGTTATACATCATTAGAGTGGCTACTTTTGGGCTTTATAAATGGAATGAAGGTGCAAGGGTGCTTTCTGCGTTTGCTGGTAATGTTCTGGATCTTGACCTTGACCTTGAACTCAATACACAGTGATAGATCTAGTTACATCACTGTGTTCCTTCTGTAAAACCTCACTCAATGTACACTTGAGATTTGTTCAAATAGTATGCATGTTATACCAAAACTAAAGAGTTTAAAAGAAAGTGCCCTGTTCACAGCAGTGAGCTCACACAAAGAACCCACAATGGAGAGGCCACAGCCCAGCTGAAGTTTCAACCGACAGTCTTGACCGAGAGATATTTGAGTGAAGATCTCTCCAGATGATTCTAGACTTCAGCCTCGTTCAAACTCTTCTTGCAGTGTCCTGCCCAAATCTGTGACCCATAGAAAGTCTAAGAGAAAATCCTATGATTCTTGTGGAGATGGGGTTTTGCAACAAAAGTGACTGTAGGAACATCTATTGCCAGTACCATTAGTGTGTGAAAATGACTGTCTCACTGCACCTGTACCCAAGATCACTATCTTCAAAAATCTTTGCTTTAATATACAACTTGTGTGAATTCTTTATGTAATAGAGATTTTCAACATCTTTCAAAAAGTAGAACTACCAATGTAAATCAGTGCAACCACTATGGAAAACAATATGGAGGTTTGTCAAAAAACTAAAAATAGAACTACCATATGACTCAGCAATTCCACTCCTGAGTAATTTACCTGAAAAACAACAACAACACTAATTTGAAAGGGTACAATCTTCCTAATGTTACTAGCAGCATTATTTACAATTGCCAACCTATGGAAACAACAGAACTGTCCGAAAACAGATGAATGAATAAAGAAGACGTGGTACATATATATATAATACACTGCTCATCAGCCATAAAAAGAACAAAATTTTGCCACTTGCAGCAACATGATGGATTTGGAGGGCATTATGCTAAGTGAAAGAAGACAGAAAAAGACAAAAACTGTATGATATTTATATGCGGAAACTAAAAACTACAAGAGTGAATATAACAAAAAAAAGAGCAGATCACAGATATAAACAAACTACTGGTTACCAATGTGTGGATGAAAATATCAGGGTGAGGAAGTCTGAGATACAAACTATTGGGTGTAAGACAGGCTACAGGTATGTACTGTACTACATGGGGAATATAGCCAATATTTCATAATAACTGTAAACCGAGTGTAATCTTTAAAATTTGTAGAAAAATAGATTAATAACAAAATAAAAACAAAAGGTCTTTCTTTTTTCAGATGGGAAAAAGTTAAAGAATCAGACATGAATTCTGTATGAGATTCAGAACACTGAGCATTTAGTCAGTTGCAGAACAGCTTGTTTTCTCCTTCACTGAGTTGCTGAACAGTGTTCAGCCCTTGGTAAGGCCTTGGTTTCCTGTCGTAGGAATGTTCCCAAGAGGATATTAAACAAATGGTGATGATAGGAGGCTTTGTGATCCATAGGAGGAATGAGCATAAGATGCTTTGCTAAGTATTTGGTGAACTTCGTAAATGCCTTGACCATAGGGAAAACTGCTCTGTTGAGATTTTGGCTTAATATGAAAATATTATTCAGCATTTTCCATAAATTACCATTTAGGGGAGAGGAAAGTAAACATACGTAATGGAAGAATCTAGAGCAGAACTATTTCCATGAAATCTTGGGTTACCTCTTTAGGATTTATGCAAAGTTTATACTCTATTTTTCATGTTTGTACTTATATGAAAAATATCTTTACCCACAAGTAGAGAAAATGAGAAACAGAAGGGAGATGTACCATGCTTATATTAGGTTTTTGGTATCCCAAGCATCGCCCATAGTCACCTGGGGACATTTGTACCCCAACCTGAGAAGGATGGAATGGTTGTGTCACACATTATAAACTGTATTTTAATAGGAACACATCTATATTTTTACCCAGATTATGTTCATTATCGTAAAGAGCAACAGCAAAGTTGGACCCTCTTGCTTTTTGTTCACATAATCTTTGTTCATTTAATCATTAATTGTTTCATTCAATGAATGTTGACTGATTGTCTCCTCTGGACCAGGCTCCGTTCTCATTGCCAAGACAGTAAATGAACCAATCAGAAAACATCCCCGCCCTTGTTGGAGTTTACATTCCAAAGGGAGAAAGACAGACAAGAAGCAAGAGACGCAACAGATGAGCAAATGCTGGGCATATTGGCAACAACAAAGGAAAGAGAACAGAATTAAGTAGGAGGATCAGGAGTGCGGAATGTGTGTGCACTGGTCGGAGGAGTGGTCGACTTCAGTGACAAGGTGACATTTGAGCCAATACTTGAAGGTGCTGAGGGAGTTAGGAGATAAATGTGCCTGGAGGGGAATGAGTGAGGGAAAGGAGTTCAAGAGGAAGCCAGAAGGTAATTTGGAGCCAAATCATATAAATCAATGGAAGGACTTTGACTTTTACTAGTTCTGAGCAGGACTGGCATGACCTGATTTAACTGGTTTCAGGAAGACCAGGGTGGCTGCTGTGTTAAGAGTAGATTAGGGGGAGTTCCCTTTGTGGCTCAGTGGTTAACGAATCCGACTAGGAACCATGAGGTTGCGGGTTCGATCCCTGGCCTTGCTCAGTGAGTGAGCTGTGGTGTAGGTCGCAGACACGGCTCGGATCCCGCGTTGCTGCGGCTGTGGCGAAGGCCGGCAGCTACAGCTCCTGTTAGACCCCTAGCCTGGGAACCTCCATATGCCGCGGGTGCGGCTCTACATAAAAGGTAAAAAGACAAAAAAAAAAGAGTAGATTAGGGATACTCTTGCGGGAGCAGGACAATTGGCTAGATGTGCTTTGAAATATTCCAAACAAGAAATGATGGTGACATAGTACAAGATGGTGGGGAGGGTTCAGATTCTGGATATATATTGAAGGTAGACCAGACAAGATTTGCTCACAGGTTTCATATTGCCTTGGAGAGAAGTAAAAAACAACTTCAAGGGTTTTTGACCATAGCAACTGAAAGACAGTGAAGCTGAGGAAAGCGGCAAGTGATACACGTTTTAGAGTAGGATCAGGAGTTGAGGTGCGAGCTGCATCTCATGGGCCAAAAAGCCCTGGACCTGGAATCAAATGGCTTGAATCTTACAGGGAACCGTGAGTTACAGACGACCTCCCTCTTGTCATTGAGCTTTGGTGAGCTTGTGGGAGCAGAGTGTGCAGGACAGAGCAGGGGTGGTGCTGATCTGGAGTTCCCTCCCACCCGGTGGGCCGCACGCTGTCCTAGAGTAGTCTTCTCAGTCCTGGGCACCCATGAAATGAGGGACATTGACAAACGAGGACAGCTCCAGAGTACCGTGACCATGACAGCGATGAGTGTGGGGAACTCGCATTGTTGAAGAATGACTGGAGGAGTAGTCATGGGTTCTTAGGCTGGAATACGAACTAAGATGTGTATTTTATAGCTGGATACATATGTGCCTTGTCCTGATTCCCTACCCCCAAAAGCTGCTGCAAACAAAAGGGGTATTATATTCAACCTGAGATAGAGAGGTTGATAGGATTTCCTAAAGAATCTTTAGATATTGGGAAGCAGCATTGTGCTTGACTAATTAGATTGTCCAAGGGATTAGAATTCCCTCGGACAACATATTCTATAAGCAACACAGACCTGGGTTCAAATGCTAGTTTTGCCACTAATTTATATCAGATATATACTTGAATGCCACTCAGCCATAAAAAAGAATGAAATAATGCCATTTGAAGTAACATGGATGGACCTAGAGATGATCATACTAAGTGAAGTAAGTCAGATGGGGAAAGACAAATATCATATGATATCAGTTTCATGTGGAATCTAAAATATGATACAAGGAGCTCCCATCGTGGCTCAGCAGAAACGAATCTGACTAGTATCCATGAGGATCCAGGTTCCATTCCTGGCCTTGCTCAGTGGGTTAAGGATCTGGTGTTGCTGTGAGCTGTGGTGTAGGTCGCAAATGCGACTCGGATCTGGTGTTGCTGTGGCTGTGGCGAAGGCCAGAGGCTACAGCTCCAATTTGACCCCTAGCGGGAAACCTCCATATGCCTCAGGTGCAGTCCTATAAAGGCAAAAAAAAAAAAAAGTAAAAATAAATAAAATATGATGCAAGTGAAATTATCTGCAAGGCAGATACAGACACACAGATTTAGAAAACAAATTTATAGTTACTAAAAGGGGAATGTGATGGGGGAGGGATAAATTAGGAGATTTAGATTAGTAGGTACAAACTACTATATATAAAACAAATGAAAAACAAGGCCCTACTGTATAGCACAGGGAACTATTTTCAATATCCTATAATAAATCTTATTGAGAAAGAATTTCCTATATATATTGAATCACTTTGCTGTACACCAGAAAATAATACATCTTTGTAAATCAACTATACTTCCATTTTAAAGAAAAAATGGAATAATACTCATCTTTTGAGGGCTCATAGGGGTTCATAGCGAGGGTTGCAGTTGACACTTGGCCCTTCCTGTATGGTAGCTGGTATTACTACCCTGCATAGCACCCAATGCCCCAGTCAGGAAAAATGTCCCAGTCAGGCTTTCCCAGCTCTGTGAGGGGGAAAGCCACACAGAGATAGATTTGAGTTCAATTTTTTTTTTTAAACCTAACAACTTGAATTACTTTTTTGAATGGAATGAACTGTTTTATGGGATTCTGAACAACCATCTCCAAGACACCGGTGTACCGACGATATCTGCCGTCTTCAGAGATATTGTAAAACCATTACTTGCTGCTATTGGGACTGAGGGCCGATTAACTAAGCAGTCTCTGAAGTCATTTTTCCAAAAGTGAGAATCTGGTCATTCTAGGCTTCAGCCTCTGCTGTGTGCCTCTGTATCTCTGATAAATGTTTCTGGCACTTCTATGTGCCACAGATACACCCCCTAGAAACATCCTCTGGCTATTCTGAGGACGAAAGAGACCACATGAAAGTGTTTTCTAAACCAGAAAGCATCATCTACATAGAAGAGATTGTTTTCTGAATTTAAACTCAGCAGTCCATATAATCCCTTATAGTAGACCTTCGTTTCCTCCCGCAGATGCATATCCCTTTTTTTTTTTTTAGTTAGAGAGAAAATTGGGAGGCTTCCAGGCACAGATTATCTCAATAGGGCTTGTTTTGCATATTTAAAGGGTTCAACTCCATAAACCGAAGAGGTGGAAATCACGGCTGCCTGCTGTGTCTGATTCATCCAGAAGCTTTTTTTTTTTAACTTTCTGCATCATTTAGATGGAAAACCTTTATAGTCCAATTGTACCAGGTGAGTGCCATGTTATTCTTCGAGGCCTCAGATCCCCGTTCTACTCATGAGCTGGGACTGAATGCATAATTTAGACTCTATCGTAAAGAGGAACAAATAGCCCAGGTGAGACTAACCAGAAGAGAATTAAATTAGGAGAGTATTAGGGATGCAAGCCTGAGTGAATAGCTACTGATTCTTGTTGGATAATTTCGCAGGCCAGTCACCTAGGAAAACGCTCTGATTCTATTTGTGTAACTGATGTGTAAGTCAATAGGACTATGGCTGAGTTGTGTCTATAATCTCGGCCGCCCAGGCCAGGAGTCACTCGGCTCCAAGACGACCAAGTGACTATGTGATCTAGGCTTTGTTCCTCCAGTTTCTGCACCCTTCAAATCCTTAACTGTAAAATGTAGATTGGAAGAGATGAAATTAAAGACACTTCCAACCTTCAGCATATTTTTGCCTCCTGATAATACTACGCAAGGTGACTTCTACTCAAATTTTACGGATTTAACCGGAGCTATCGCAACTAGGAATCTAACCCCAATGATAAACTGTCATGGAATGTGGGCGGTTGTCCCAGACTCCAAATGTTGGGGCAGTGGCTCAGAATAGCAGTCCTGAGCGAAAAGGTGGGCTACCTGTACACCGACACGTGAAGCTCTTGTACTTTCCGTCTGAAACCACGGATTTCCACCTCTGCTGGTCCCCAAGGACAGTAAGTGAATCAGTTCTAGGCTTTAATCATATGCGCTCATCCTGTGTGTGATCCTCTTATGCGGCCGTTTTGCTCCCAAGTCTGGCTTTGATTTATAAAAACGTCTGCTGGGTGGTGGGTGTGGAAATAAGAGGCACATAACACAACTGCCTTTCAGCTCTATATGCCCCAGAGTCGGCTCCAAATACCGAGTTCTTAGGGCCAGCCAGTCTTAGAAAAGTTCTCTCTTTCTGCATCTAACTGACATCTCCCTGACATCACGTGACACATTTGTTTCTTTGTTTCTGCACGGCTCACTAGGATGTTAACCCAAACTCCTTAAAGTTAAGGATTTTCTCTCCCTTACTCATGGATGTAAACCCAGAGCCTAGAAATGATACCTAAAACTGTTTCAGGTTGAAGGATTATAGGATCCAAGGCCCGCTGTCTCCTCACTTCCTTTCTTCCAGCCTCTAGGGACTCCATGGAAAGCCAAAAACCGCTCACAGGTGGTATCTTTCCTCTCCTAGAAGAGACAACTGAAAACCAGAAATGTTCAGTGTTTGAACTGCCACAAAGCCGGCAGGAGAGCCGAGGCTCTGTTCCTAAGTTGCTTTGCATCCTGCCAAACCACCCAGAAGCCTCCACAAGCAGAGAAACCCATTCCTTGGGGACTTTTCCTATTTGCTTCGGCAGCAAACAGAAAATTCATTTCTAACATTTTTTTTTCCCCACAGGTGCCCCACCCAGATTTCCAAATGCCCATCGTTTCCAGTCTCCTATAAAGATCTGGGGGGCAGATGCCTTTCCCCAGGTCTCCACCCAGGACCATTTATTCCCCACAGGAGCTGGAGAACAACTGCATCACTCCTGCCCCCACCCTGGGAGAGAAATTCTCCACCCTCTTCCGTGGCCTCTGGCTCTCCTTGGGCCACCAGGGAACAGGGGGACGACAGGGCAGAGCCTGTGGCATTCCTACTGATGAAGAAATCTCCCAGATTGCAAGTCCCGGCCGTTAACACAATGACAGTCAACAAAGAGGGAATCACAGAAACAGATGCCTCAAGCTGCCAGTTATAGTGACCGTGATGGGATTCAGTGGCAGCGTCCACGATTCGCCCTTTACTTCGCTGAGGAAGCCTACAGTCTGAGGATTGAACGGAGACTCGCAAGAGTGGAGATCTTCACAGAGGAAAAGTGCCAAAAACTCTAAAAGACCCCTTCAGAAGAGCTGGCCCTCGGTTGGGAGGAAGGGAGAGGGATGAAAGAGAGAATCGCTGGGTTCTTACCAGGCAAGCTGGTTCCTATTTAAAATATGAAAGATGAGAAACATGGGCATGACAACAAGTACTGTTGTAACTGTTTTAATTAGAGAAGAATCAATAATATGTGCTACGGATGAAAGATGGCTTGGCTGTGTTTACTTCCCCCTGTTTGTTGCTTGTAAACATGAATGCACAGCCCTGTCAGTTCATCTTGTCCAGCCTACATGTCATTTCTCCCCACGCCAACCAGGGCCAGGGAGCTTGAGTACCGATGATTGTGCAGGGTTGGAAAGACTTTCTGAAGCAATTGGAGTAGAGAGTTGGGGGCAAAGGGTCTTTGGTGCAGCCCACTGGGAACCTCCCTTTCAGCTTCCACTTTAAAGAGGAGCCATAAAGAGAACAACTGGGAATGAGGGGTAGGAAAGTTAGAAGGAAAAGGAAAAACTGAAAACAGAAAAGAAGAAACAGGAGGTCCCATCATGGCTCAGCAGTTAATGAATCCGACTAGCATCCATGAGGTTGTGGGTTCGATCCCTGGCCTTGCTCAGTGGGTTAAGGGTCCAGCGTTGCCGTGAGCTGTGGTGAAGGTCACAGATATGGCTCGGATCCAGTGTTGCTGTGGCTATGGCTGTGGTATAGGCCAGCAGCTGTAGCTCCGATTTGACCCCTAGCCTGGGAACCTCCATATGCTATAAGGGTGGCCCTAAAAAGACAAAAAAAAAAAAAACAAAGAAAAGAAGAAACAAAATAGCACAGATTCCCAGGCATGACGATGCCACTGCCGCTCAAAGATCGCAGCTACTTGCTTCGACAATGCAATCACGTCTTGGCCCAAAGAGATAATTTGGGTTATTTATGGATGGTGGCATTATGGCTGATTTTTATTTTCATCTTTATACATTTTCTCCATTTTGCAATTTTTCTACAATGAGCAGGTATTACTTATGTTTGTTCCCCCCAAATAGCTTTACCACTTATTAGCTGTGCTTTCCTGGATAACTGTCTTAACTTCTGTACCTTAAATGCCTCATCTGTAGAATGGTTATTAATACATCATCATAGTTTTTATAGTAGTTAAAAGGAACCAAGCACAGGTTTAACCATATACTTAACAAATAGCCATTGTGGAGTTCCACTGTGGCTCGGTAGGATAAGAACCCAACATAGTGTCCGTGAGGATGTGGGTTTGATCCCTGGCCTCCCTCAGTGGGTTAAGGATCCAGCGTTCCTGTAAGCTGTGGCGTAGGTCAAGCCTTTCCCATCGCTTTGGCCTCCCTACGAACATTTTCCACTTTATCAAACCTCACTTCACTAGCTAGGTGGTTTTTCTGAAAAAGAATCAAAAGAAGCACCAGCCACCCAGACCTCCCTCAGCATCACCGAGTTTAGAAACCGAATCTGAATCCTTCAATGGACTGGCCCTATGCTTTCCTTTACTGCATACAACCTTCACCAGGTCCACCTCCGCTACGGTTTAAATCAACCATCTCTCAGAAGGGATTTGAGCTCCCTGCAGGGATCCGAATTCTCAGAAACTCCGTCTGAACTGCCATCTTTTCCTTTGCTCGCTTTCTTTCATTGAAAACGTTATGTGGTAACACAGTTAGGGAGGGCACAGAAGACTCCGGTTTTCTGGGCCCCATTTGGATGATGTAATGGTACTTCCTCATGGAATATTCTACGTGGTGGTCAAAGTTATTCTGTTCTTCCCTCAAAGCAGCATGCTACTACTCACAGACAGTATGTTAAACCTTTATATTAAAGCTATTTTTTTCTTTTTAGGGCCGCACCCATGACATATAGAAATTCCCAGGCTAGAGGTTGAATCAGAGCTAGAGCTGCCAGCCTACACCACAGCCACAGCAACTTGAGATCCTTAACCCACTGAGTGAGGCCAGGGATCGAACCCACATCCTCATGGGTACTAGTCAGGTTCATCACCACTGAGCCACAACAGGAATTCCTACTTTTTTTTTTCTGTTGCAGGTGTTTTACCCTTAATGAGTAAAGGGTAAAACAACATCATATGTCATCATCAACATATGAGAGATGAAATGTTGGTCCTCAGTACATTTCTAGGTGGAGGAACAGGTAAATCCTGGAAACACAGATGACCTGACAGAAATAAAGTCAAGACCCCCTTCAGGTCTGTCCATGCAAAGCCAAGTGGAGACCCAGAACACAGAGGTGTATGCATGTCACACATTTACAGGACTTGGTGTGATTATAGCCAGGAACCTTTTACTAAGCTCAGCATAGAAACTGGAATAGACCCAATTTGTCTGATGATAGAGCAGAAGCTAGCGTTAGGGTAGAAATATTACAACATAGTTCACTCTCCAAAGGGCCATCAGCATTTTCCTCCGGACAAACACCAGTAACATGCCTTTGAAGACATTTAAGGAAGCAACCTAAATGCAGTATTACTAAATAATTAAGGCACACATTTTTCAAATAACAGAAAGTTAACAGCTCTTGAAGCCACTTCTGGACAAAGATCACTTTAGAATTGTAAGAACACAAAAAGTAATCTCTCATGAAGAAGTACTGGCTGGTTGTAAAATTTTAAAGGGTCAAGAATGTTTTTTAATCATATGCTAAAGACAATGTGTTTGGAGATGTATTCAAGTTTTAGGGCCAAAGAGTCTGCAGGGAGTCAGAGAAGGAGCGAATGGTCTGAGCCTTATTATGACAACAAGCTCATCAAGAAGGCTAACAGGAGTTTCCACTGTGGTGCAATCGATGAGGAATCCAGCTGCAGCCTTTCAGATCATTGTGGAAGTGTGGGTTTGATCCCCAACGCAGCACAATGAGTTAAAGGACTCCGCATTGCCACACTTAACACACACCTTGAATTCCATACCTGGCCTAGGAATTTCCATATGTCATGGATGCATCCATTTGAAAAAAAGGGGGCTAGTAGAAAGTTGGAGGACACACTTCTGAATTTCTAAACTTATTACAAAGCTACAGTGATCAAAAATTTTGGCACTGACATAATGATAGACATAAAGACCAATGGGATAGAACTGAGACTCTGTACATCAACGGCCAATTGCTATTCAACAAGAGTACTAACAGCATTCAAATGGGGGAAATGATAGAATTTTCAACAAAAGGTTTTGGGACAGCTGGATATCTACATGTAGTAGAATGAAGCTGGACTCCTACTTGACACCATATACAAAATTTAACTCAAGATGGATCAAAGATCTAAATGGAAGAGCTAAAATGATCAAATTATAGAATAAACTATAGGAGTAAATTTTTGTAACCTTGAATATGGCTATGGAGTCTTGTGTATGATACCTCCAAAGCAGGAACAAATAGATAAATTTAGCTAATTCAAAATTACGGATTTTGTGCATCAAAGGACATTATCAAGAAAATCAAAAGATAGCCTGTGGATTTACCATTGTTGCTCAGCAGGTTACAAATCCAACTAGTATCCATGAGGTTGCGGGTTCAACCCCTGGCCTCGCTCAGTGGGTTAAGGATCTGGCATTGCCGTGAGCTATGGTGTAGGTAACAGATGCAACTTGGATCTGGCATTGCTGTGGCTGTGGTGTAAGCCTGCAGCTGCAGCTCTGATTGGACACCTAGCCTGGGAACTTCTATATGCCACAGGCGTGGCCCTAAAAAAAGAAAAAAAAACCTGTAACGTGGAAGAAAATATGTATAAATCATGTATGTAATGAAAGGCCCTAGTATCCAGAATATATAAGGAACTTATAACTCAACAACAGAAACTATTCATAAATGGTCCAAGCACTTAAATAGATATTTCTCTAAAGACAATATACAAACGACCAATGAGCACGCGAAAAGATGCTCACCATCCTTAGTCATTAGGACAATATAAATCAAAACCACAATGAGATACTATTTCAAGCCCTCTAGGAAACTGCTTTGCTAGTGGGAATATAAAATGGTTCAGTCACCGCAGAAAAGAGTCTGGCAGCTCCTCAAAAAGTGACACATAGAATTACCATATGACCTAGCAATTTTACTCCTAGGCATACCTCCCAAAAGAATTGAAAACACCTATTTTCAATTCATTCTCAAATACTTGTACATGGACATTTGTGGCAACACTATTCACAAGAGCCAACCCAAATGTTCATTAATGGATGAAGGGGTGAACAAATAATGGTATATTACAATTAATTCAGCTATAAAAAAGATAAAGTCCTGAAAGCTACAGTGTGAATGAACTTCAAAAATACACTACATGAAACAAGTTGGATAAACGGTTATATATTATACAATCCTATTTATAGGAAACATTCAGAATAGGAAAATTCGTGGAAATAGAAAGTGGATTTGTGGGTGCCTGAGGCTGAGGGGAGGGGGAAGTGGGGATTAGCTGCATCATGGGCACAGAGTTTTATTCTGGGGTCATGCAAATGTTTTGAAACTAGATAGAGGTGGTGGTTACCCAACATTGCAAACTGTACATAATGTCATTAAATTATTCCCTCTAAGAATCTTGATTTCATGTTCTTCAAATGTCACTTTGATTTATAAAATAGTTAAATGAATGCAAATCAATTTCAAAGCGATTCATAACAATAACAAAAACCAAAGAGGGCTGGTAGAATATGGCAGAGATGAGGTGTCTCTGGACCAGGATCTTGAGATCCACCAGTGTTTCCATGAGCCAGTCTTATTTACGTGGGTGGAGCTGCAACTTTCTTTCATCTGAGTTGTCTCTCTGCTCTTGGCAGTCCCCACGTGGCCTCCTCTCCTAGCCAGCCTCCCAGGCAGCAACTTGAAAGCTGGTCCCTGACCCCCACTCCCACCCCCACCTCCCATTCTGCCTTTTGGCTGTAAAAGCAAATATGCAGTTTTGAAGAGGGAGAGAGTAAGGCGGATCATTTTCTCATAATAGGCCAAACCACCCAGGCCAGTGATACTGAGTTTAAAAAAAAAAAAAAAAAATGCTAAGGTTATAGGTTAAGGAACTGCGTGCTAGAGACTTTTATAATTGTGATGATTATAGGACTGGCCTTTTAAAACAACTGTTACCTTTTTTTGTGAAGAAGAAGAAGTAAACCCACATGCCTAACACTCATGTTCAGTTGTGTATGTGAACTTCCATCTCCCACCCCGGCTGCTTCTCATTCTGTCCTGTGGAAATAACTGCTTGACAACACCTGCCTAAGTCATGGGTGGGTGTCTCTGGACCAGGATCTTGAGGCGCATTCGTGTTTCCATGGACCAGTCTTATTCTCAGTTAAGATTATTGGCTAGTCAGGCCTTCCTACTCTTCAGAAAATTTCACTCCTGTGGCTTATTGGCTGGCTTTAAGCAGTCCCTCCATGAGATGAGTGAACGTGTCAGTGTGTTTGTATTTAAGCTGTGGTCAGACAATGAGGAAAAAAAAAAATGAAGAGAGGGGTTGGTTCCTAAAAGATCTTTGCTATTAATACCTTTTTCCCTATCTTCGGGGGGAAGGGTATAAAACAGATCTGTTCCCACCCAAAATAAAAATGGAGGTGCTGAGGATTATTATTTTTACATCTCTCGCCTTAGGAAGAAATAAAAAGATACATGAAATGAAAAGATGCTTAAGACAATGTGGTGATTTTGTTCCAGAGAAACATTTGGGCCCTTTCCCTGGGAAAGCGGGTTAAAAGGTTGTCAGTGCTTTCTCCAGGGGCTTCATCTGACAGTGAACATGTGTTTCCTCCCTTTAATCGACTCGCCAGTAGCCAGAAAGCTGCTTGTTTTCTGCAGAGGTTGTCAAAAATGATTTCAGTCTGGAGACGATGAATGATAAAAGAGGTTTTCAAACACAGTTTTGCACTGCAGCATTCGCAGCCCCAGAGAGGAAAGATTGTATTACAATCACGGTGCAAAGGGCCGTGTTCCCCTGGCAAGAAAACAGCCTCCTTCAACCTGTTTGATGCGCCCTGGTATCTCAGAGCAGGAAGATAGGCGGTAGGACTCCAGGAAGAAGATGGCCCAGAAAAGCGGGGCCGTGGAGCTGCAGCTCGCGGGGGAGAAAAATGCCAGAACCTCTCCCGGAGCTCGTCTTTTCCACTGTACACATGTGTCTGGTTCTGTAGCAGCGCTGCTGGCAGGGCCAAGTGCGGGACAGGCTCCTGAGATGGGAGTGGCAGCGGGAGCACGGTGCGGCCACAGCTTCTCTGCGATTCGCGGCCGTGCTGCGGAAGCAGGCGGGGCGCCTGGACACCCCCCGTATTTCCTCTCCTGGATTTACGGCCATCGTGAGCCAGTATTGATGGAGTTTGTGTTTAGAAAAGTCAAGAGGTTAGTTATGCCTTTCCAAAACACGTGATGCAGCCCCAAGCTTGCAAAGGAAAAATGAGGCTCGCCATTCTCCAACATTTCCGCTTTCTCGAGAGGGGGAAAAAAGAAAGTTATGATCATTTCGGTTCAACAGTTCCACTTGTAGAAAGCCCAGTAAGGTAAACTTGGAACCGATCAGATGGATAATGAACTCAGCAGTTATTATTTGCATTTTCAAGCATGCGATTACACCCTTTACTTTACACACAAGGCAGGATTCAGCGAAGAGCTACTTTAGCCAAAAGAAGCTCCCTGGAGCATGTACTGAGATTCCGTTTATAAAAACAAAATTTTATCTACAGCCTTTCAGAAACACATCAATGATATAAATCAAAGTGTGGGGTACGACTTCTCTTAACAACTTCCTTTTAAAATCCCAAACTGAAAAAGGAAAACCTAGACAAAAGTTTCACCCCAAGGCTGAAAGCCTGTTTCACACAGAAGGTTTTTATTATTATCTTCTTAATGATATACATGGACGAGATTTCAATCTTTTCCTCTGCTTACATAGCCAGATTCCATAACATCTCTTGAGCAGTAACTTGTCTTCCTTTCTTGATTATTTCTGACAATATTGAAAATATCTTTAGCTCACCAGTGGCAAATATTTCTGCCACGGCAGAGAACTCAGGCTGATGAGGGGCACTTGCGTCCAGTAGCCCAGAAAACTGGATGGAGGAGATGGGCCAGCTGAGTGCTGAACTGGCATCTCCATCGGATGCTAACTTTTCTAGCTCCTCTATCTTATCGCCACAAACTCACTTTCTGGATGTAACCAGGAAAGAAGCATGGACGGGGAGAGTCAGAGTCACCGCACAACAGGTGCACAGACAGAGTTGGGTTGGACCTCAAACTGTTCTTCCCGATTTCCGGTCATAAATGCAATGCAGGTTCCAGCTTTCACCATCGAACGGCACATGCCATGAGCTGACTGATGTGACAGTCTCGAGGAGGCACAGATTTTCAACCAGTAACATCCGAAGCAAAGTCTGAGATGATGCTCTTGCCAGCGCCCACATATTTGGCCAATATCAGAGTGATTTGGCTAAGTGGGCTCAATCAACTGCTTTTGGTCTATTGTGGTTCATAATCCCTATTCAGGATGGAGTGTACTGCAGCCTAATGAATGTGCTAATGGAATCCTTGTGTATGTGTTTCCACAGCAGGGCACAGATTAGCATAAGTGTCATATTCTGTAGGCTTGCCTGCTCTTATTTTACAGGCATCACATAAGCTGGGAATTGTTCAACTGGATAATAATAAGATGAATATGGCTCACATATGCAGAGAAAGCACACCATTTTTAGAATGCGATCTGTAATAAATCTCTCCTGGAGGTGCACTATGATAGATTAACTTTGCGCTTTTGCTAAAAAATGTAATATTTTACACCAAGGATCCTGCAACCTGAGAAAGGAAGAATTAGATTGAATTTCACTGGGAATTTTAAAGAATGTTGTCATTTTCGAGCATGGGGCTGAGGAATACTTTAGAGTTCTCCCTGTTTCCCATACTCAGGGCAAGTTCAAAGCTCTGTTTGCACGTCACGATTACTCAGAGCTGATGTTTTGTTCTCAGAGATGCCAAATGGGAGGAAAAGATACTCTTGATGGGAACATTTCATGGAGAGAAGCCGGAGAGGGGGTGGGGAGATTGAAAAATTCAACTCACTCACTTATTTTCCTTTTGAGGATTAGAAGCTAACTGGAAAGGCATTCTCTTCCTAGAGTCCTTAGAAAAGCATGCCTCAGTAAATATGAAGAAGATTAGTTAGAGGTTCCCTTAAGATAGAATTAGACCGCAAAGCCCTCATACCATTTTGTATTTCCAGAAAACCATCGTCACACTTTCTGACTCTAAGCAATAAGTAATTGTCCCTGTGTTTGTGACAGCAGCAAAAGTTAAGTAAAACTCTGGCTAAATGTCTAAGCCCCCTCCCCTAGCCTCGCTTTTTGCTATCAATGCAAAGGTCTGAATCAATGGTCTCATCAGGTCATATGGATAATATTCCATCAGTCTTTGGGCCATGATTTGGCCCAAACAGTCGATGAGTTTGGGAGAGAATGGCAGGTTAAGGATGAGAGAACACCCAGTGAACCTGACCCCTCCTACCTCCTCAGAGAAAGGGATGCTGCTTCTGAGAGTCCCCAAATTTATGACTTGATTAAGGAGAGTGTAGGTTCAAGGCATGCAAACCACTTAAGTGGCGGTTTAGTATGACTAATCAAAGAGGTTTTCCTGGCACCCGGTAAGTATCAATATATATAGGCTGGGCTAGCAAAGCATGTCTTGATGCTTTTAAGCATGGCGGCAGGGGACCAGCCTGAGCCTATTAATCAGTCTAAGGTAAGTGCTGCCTCTCTCTCATATTTTAATCTCCTCCTTTCTGCTGTGTTAAAGAAATTATATCTGTGGCTGAAATAACATTTAGAAATGAAATTGTTTGCCAAGTGAATGAGACAATCAAACCAGTCATTTAGAGTTGGGGATTAAATATGAATCTCATTTACCTTTATTATCCTTGCATTTCTCGCTAATCATCATAACTCAGACTATTTAAACTTCATTGAAAATGTAGCCAGTAATGGAGTGTCATTAATATTTGTTTGTAAAGATTCCAGCCTGAGCTGAACAAATCTTAAGAAAGCCAGTCCATCTCCTTTTGTGTTCAGGAAGTGGTGATCTAGGCTGCCCTGTTCCAGTGCCTTCTTGGACAACCAAATTCCAGTAGCCGGCTTTCTTCCCAAATATCTCTTCCTTGCAAAATGGTATCAGTAGAATGTGGCCTAACTAAAAATAGAGCTACCATATCATCCAGTGATCCCACTCCTGGGCATATATCCAGAGAAAACCATAATATGAAAAGATATATGCCTCCCCATATTCATTACAGCACTACTTAAAATAGCCATGACACAGAAGCAACCCAAATGTCCATCAACAGAGGACTGGATAAAGAAATTGTGGTACATATATACAATGGAGTACTACTCAGCCATGAAAAAGAATGAAATAATGCCATTTGCAGCAACATGGATGGACCTAGAGGTTATCATACTACGTTAAGTAAATTAGACAGAGAAACACAAATATTATATGATATCACTTATATGTGGAATCTAAAAAAATGATACAATTGAACTTATTTACAAGACAGAAACAGACCCATAGACTTAAAAAACAAACCTATGGTCAACAAAGGGGGAAAGTGGGCCAGGGATAAATTAGGAGTTTGGGATTAACACATACACATTACTATATACAAAATAAATAATCGATAAGGACATACTGTATAGCACAAGGAACTCCACTCAGTATTCTGTAATAACCTGTATGGGAAACGAATCTGAAAAAGAATGGCTATATGGATATGTATAACTATCACTTTTCTGTACACCTGAAACTAACACAACATTGTAAATCTACTTTACTTCAATATAAGATAAAAATTAAGTTAAATTGAAATCAAATCAAATCGAAGACCTATGAGTTAATAAAAGAGAAAAAAAATATATTTGTTTGTAAAGATGCCAGTCTGAGCTGAGCAAATCTTAAGAAAGCCAGCACATCTACTTTTGTGTTCAGAAAGTAGGGAGAGACCAGTTTGGAAGATCTAGGCTGCCCTGTTTCAACGCCTTGGTGGACAACCAAATTCTAATTGCCAGCTTCCTTCCCAAGCATTTCTTCCTTGCAAAACGGTATCAGCAGAAGGAAGCACTCCAAAAGAAAAATGCTCCAGCACCTGCCTCCATGTCCACATATCTTTAATTCAGCTTTCCAGCAACAAATGCCCCCAAACTAGTTAACTGAGACCACCGGTGGCAAAAGGAATTCAAGTTGGAAGTTTCACCGAAGCAGACCCCTCCCCTCCCCTGCCTCAAGCCCCTCTTAATCTCATCACCCAACCCCTCGAATATAGAAAGAGGCTGGGTGGCAAGTGTATTTAAGACTCCGAGGAAAAGGGCTGTTAAGTCAACCTTGGTAACTTAACTGAAACAGTATATGTGTAAATCCATCGAAAATCCCTGGCCTTTTACAACTCCTGTCCCAATGGAAATCAGATCATAAGACTGTTTACAAGAGACCACGATTCATTTGGATAAAGACCCATGACAGCGCAGTCCAGGATTATTTGAAATTTTAGTAACCTAAGCTTTAAAAATATTCTAAAAGCAAAATAACGAGGGGCAGGTAATTGCCATGAGCTAATTACTTATGATATTTCATATATATAATCGGTGAACAATCTCCGTAAATGTCAGCTCGTGGCACTTTGGCAATCACTTGTGATTTTTATTGTTTAAAGAAATGTCAACATTTCCATTTTCCCCAACTTTAGTTAACCTGGGCCCTACACATGGCTGAAAGGCCACCAGAAGAGCACTTTACACTGTCCTTTCATAGTGTTTCATAGTTTCCATAGCTAAGCCAGTCCGTGGTTTAGCTATAATTTTGTTACAAAAAAAAAAAAAGCTTCACGTGCATACAAACCAATTTAAATATTAAAATTAAAGATGACAGGCGCAGTCATGATTTTATGGGGACAAGTTGATTTCATTCACATTTCAGTTTATCTTTTCATAAACTTGGGGGCGGGAGTAGGGGGAATTCAAGAGACTGGGAAATTAGTTTACTAGATTGTTCCCTTTTCTCTTCCTCTTCAGCCCCTTGGAAATAACTCCTGTGAACATAGAAACTTCACTAGAAGACTCCTTAACAATCCAGGGAGAAGAAAGGAGGGCAGGGGTGATGATCAGGGTGAGCAAGACCAGAGCTGGGTGGATCTGAAGCCCAGCACCACCACCCAGGAACCTCCAGCTGCTAGCTTCGTCCTTGGCGCCCTGCCTCCTGCATCAATGCTACACATCTTCTAAAGGCTCTCAAAATGCCATTTACACTTCAGTGTGAGTCACCTGACTTCATTCATTCATCCCCAAGTGTGGGTTTACTAGAGGCAATGGTACCCAAGTAAGGTGTGTTCTCAACACCAGGAAGAAGTTTAGAAAGGCTGACACGGAGAGGCAGGGGCTACACTTGCCAACTCTGAGCTGAGGGCTAACCAAGCCTGCGGCCAGTGTGAAATGAGGGGCGTTGGGGAGGGATCTGACCCTCGGGGGTAAAATGGGAATCAAGAGGAAGACAGAAGCAAAGGAGTCTGGGAAGAACGTGGGCTGTAGTAGCAGCCTCCCTTTGCAGGGGAGAGGCAGAGCAACCTCCGTCTGACAGGGAAACATCCTAAATGTCCATCGACAGATGAATGGATTAAGAAGATGTGGTACATATATACAATGGAATACTACTCAGCCATAAAAAAGAACAAAATAATGCCATTTGCACAGAGAGTGGGGGAGAGGAGATTTGTGGAAACAGCAGCAGGACTGCCCCCCTGGGCAGGGTTGTCTCTAGGCAGAGCCAGGATGGCGATCAAAATCTATGCTTTCCAGAGCCCATTCACCCAACCCAGTTGACCGCACCCTTTTTCTTGACCTGATCAATTTGGGGAAATTCATCATTGGTGCCTTTTCTAGTAATGGACATTAAAAATCCTGTAATCAGTCCAAATCTCATCTATGGAATAAACAACTTTTTGGTTTGGCACTTCAGCAGATAACAATGGTAGCAGATGGGGGCAGGGTGGAAAGAGGAAAGATAAAAGAATGCAAAAAGGGTGTCAGTGAATGGGAGTGAAAAAAAGACATTAATATTTGGGAATTCCCATTGTGGCTCAGTGGGTTAAGAACCTGAAATAGTGTCTGTGCAGAGGTGGGTTCCATCCCTGGCCTCACTCAGTGGGTTAAGGATCCCATCCAGTTTTGCCTCAATCTGCAGCATAGGTCACAGATGAGGCTCAGATCCACTGTCGTGGTAGGACTCAGCTGCAGCTCCAGTTCAACTCCTAGCCCAGGAAATTTCATAAGCCACAGGTGCAGCCATAAAAAGAAAAAAAGAAAGAAAGTAATGTTTGGGAAAATTCTCACCTGCTGACAACTCAGTGGGAAAAAAAAAGAAAAGAAAAAGATTATCTGAGAAAAGGACACCATCAACACTTACTTGACTAAATCCAACCAAAAACAGAAATATTATTGAAGGTTAAAGGGCAATAAATGGAAAGGTGTGGACTTTAATTTCATACCAAGTTTAGACTAGTTTTAGCATTGTAAATTTGAAATATACACCATAAAAACTTTATACTTAAAAAAGTCAAGTTTAATAAATAACAAATGCCAGAGAAATTGTGGAGGAAAAGGAACTCTCCTACTCTGCTGGTGGGAATGTAAATTGGTACAATCACTATGGAAAACAGAATGGAGGTTCCTCAGAAAGCTAAATATAGAACTACCATATCATCCAGCAATCCCACTCCTGAGCATATATCCAGACATAACTTTCATTGAAAACTATACATGCACCCCTATGATCATTGTAACACTATTCACTATAGCCAAGACATGGAAACAACCTAAATGTCCATCGACAGATGAAGGGATTAAGAAGATATGGGACATAAATACAATGGAATATTACTCAGCCATGAAAAAGAACAAAATAAAGCCATTTGCAGCAACACAGATGGAACTAGAGATTCTCATACTATGTGAAGTAAGTCAGAAGGACAAAGACAAACACCATATGATATCACTTACTTGTGGAATCTAAAATATGGCACAGATGAACATATCTACAGAACAGAAACAATCTCACAGACATGGAAAACAGACTTGTGGTTGCCAAGGGGAGGGGGAAGGAATGGGAGGGACTGGGAGTTTGGGGGTAGTAGATGCAAACCATTACATTTGGAGTGGATAAGCAGTGAGGTCCTGCTGTGTAGCATAGGGAACTATCTATATTCAATCACTTGTGATAGAACATGATAGAAGATAATATGAGAAAAATGTGTATGTGTGTGTGTGTGTGTGTGTGTGTGTGTGTGTGTATGAGACTGGGTCATTTTGCTGTACAGCAGAAATAGACATAACACTGTAAATCAACTGTAATAAAAAACTTTAAAGTCAACTTTGGCTTCTACAGGGAATTATGCATTTCTTTGGAAAGTTAAAAATAAACTCAACACTATTTTTCTTTGCAAAGTGGGATTTTTCCCACTTTGGAGCTCTGTATTGTATTTAGTAAATCACAGATTTGAGCAGTTTTATTCAGGTCTGAAAGAATAGAGACACTAAGAAAAAATAACATCTTCATGTCCCAGTTTGGTATGAATGCCATAAGATGAAAATTCTCTAGAAGGACATCATTAGACCCCTAGTTAACACTAACGTTATAGCCCTCTTCCAAAGACTGTTATGACAGAATGAGTCAGGGAAAGAAGGGCATTTCAAATGTGATAGAAGGAATCAAAATTAGTGGAGTTCCTGTTGTGGCTCAGTGGGAACGAACCCGACCAGTATCCATGAGGACACGGGTTCAATCCCTAGCTTCTCTCAAGGGCTGAGGACCCAGTGTTGCCATGAGATGTGGTATAGGTCACAGACTCGGCTTGGATCTGGCATTGCTGTGGCTGTGGTGTAAGTCGTCACCTGTAGCTCCGATTCAACCCCTAGCCTGGGGAATTCCATATGCCACAGGTGCAGCCCTAAAAATATGAAAAAAAAAAATGTGCTGACAAAGAAGGGCTCAATATTTGAGGGGCAAGTGAGTTCTCAGAAACATAGCCATGAACTGATGCTATATCAGTCATTTCTTATATTCCTGTTTATTTGGGCAAAGTATGACACTTGGATCCTGAAATTGGCTACTATGCTTAAAATCAGTTCTTTTTATTCTATGTTATTCCTTAATTTAAAAACAAGAACATTCCAAACAACAAAATATATGATAAAGAAAACAAATATAAATAAAAGATCAAGTATTTGATACTCTGGGCAGTAGCTGAATAGCAAGTCACAGAATGATGGAGCTTTGGTAACCACTTGGTTGGAACTTGCTGTCTCTCAGAGAACTTAGTCAGTTTTGAAGAGCTGGGGAGTTTGGAGAAACAAAGAACGATATACTACCACATAAGGTTCTGTCATCTGAGGGTTCAGACAGTAAGAGGTACGTGATTTTGGAGGACACTCTTGCAGAGTGTGGTGGGGGTCCTCGGAGGACAAGCAGAGCCCAGGGGAGCAGATGCCACAGAGGCTTCCGGGCTGCGGGGCAGACACCGAACTAGCTCTTAGATCCAGCTCCTGAGTGCATCTTGCAGGCTCCCTGAGGGAAGGAGAATGCCAGCTCCTCCTGCACCGGGCCAGATATCTCAAATCTGGACTCCACGGGTCCTACCTTCTCTGCTCTGAAGCCAGAACCACGGGCAGCACTTTCTTCCCTGGGGAAACGCCCTTTGGATGTTGTGGTTTGTGGAGGCTTCATCTGCCAGTGAACTAAGCTTTGCCTGATTTAGCAGTGGAGCCCAGGACAGAACACCCTGGAACATCTCTGACCTGTGACAATTGCAAAGAAAGCCAGAGGACATAAGATAACCACTAAGGTGAAATAGCCATTGCACCACAACCAGGAAGACAAAGCAATTTCCCTCTCCAGTGATGGTTTCGCTTGTAAAGAGCAGCACCTCCTAGCTTACTATCAGTGGGGCAGGAAGGGCTGCAGCAATAAGCTGGAGCTGTGGGTGGAAGAGATTCAGTTTTGCCCTTCAAAGTCATTACCAGGAGTTGGTCTCAGCACAGCACCCATTTTACACAGACTCACCCAAGACTCCAGAGTCAATGACCTTGTATTTAATTTGAAAGGACAATGGCAATTTATCGACAAAATCATCATCCGCAAGTTTTTCCTTGAGAATGTCAGTTGGTGGCCAGTTAAAGCTAGATGCTTGGGGGCTTTCCCAGCGGTCTAGCCTCATTGTCGCAGCTGCGGCTCAGGTTCAATCCCTGGCCCGGGAACTTCCACAGCCTGTGAGTCCAGCCAAAAAAAAAAAAAAGCCTAGATGCTGGGATTTGGCACCTGCTTGGATCCTCCAAATGCCTTTGTGCTTCTTGGCTGCATTCTCGCCAGGGGAGGAAACCACTGGCGGGAAAAGTGAAGAATATCCATGAGTCACCATCCGGGGGCTGCCCTTTGAAGCCAGTTCCTGCCACCACCTCCCTAGATGCACCTTCTACCCCCCTGGTCTCCTTTCATCTTGGTTCAAGTCTCAAAGAAATGAAAATGCGACATTCAAATATATTTATGAAGAAAACGCAAGGTCATTAGGAAAAAGGAGAGGGTGGGGGGACCGGTGACATTTTCAATCACCCCATTGCTCTCAGTTACTCAGGTTTAATTGTTTGGAGGGAAAGGTTGCAAATTAGAGAAAAAAGAAAAAGGACAAAGCAAACATTTGGCCATTCATTCCTTTAGCAAGAAGTTCCTTTATTCTGATGCAAACCAACTTCACTAGGATTGTACTGTTCAAAGTTATGGGTGCTTTAGGGTCTGGCAATGATCCTCAACCTGTCTGACATTCTGTTTACAGCACATCCGAGGGAGTCTTGTCCTAACTGACCTGAACGCCTGAAATTTGCTAGAACATGCGTCTTTCCATCAGGCTTTTATTACTCTAAGCGCCAGAAAGCATCACTTACCACACTTCCTCCATAAATCCTGCCTCGGGGTCATGAATGAGTACCTCCCACCCCCAATTCTTTCACACTTATCTCTTTCTCCCCGAGGTAGATCTCCCTGGGGTCAAGGACGGCACAGCTGTGTCCATGGCGGGCTCACCATCCACCAGAAATAAGAACTTATGTCAGGGCTGGATCTAAAGGGTGATGGTACATCACAGCTCTGATGGAGTTTTTATTAAGCCCTTCCGCTCAGAGCTCTTATTGAGCCATCCTTAGGAAAAAAAAAAAAAAAATCCGTTTTAACAGGAACTAACAAATGCCAAATCCATCCATTTAAAAACGTATCCCACCACACTCAACACAGACTGCTGACAGCTATAGGCATAAACAACTCAGTAGTGAAATTTCCTTCACATATTCACATCAGGCACAAGAATTAACTTCAATTCCTCAAAGCCAGTTTCCCTTAGAAGCTTACCTTCATTAACCTCACCTCTCTCTCCACTTTTTTTCTGTAAGCCCCAAATCACTTCGCATATTTTGGCATTAGTCTTTATTATGCTCTAGTCATTTCACAACATTCGGGGAGAAGATCCACAGTGAAAGGCTGTATAAACCACAATGCACTCTCTGAAGGCCTGCGACTTTTGTTATTGAGCCTTGAACTAAGGCTCTATTTCTTCATTATCCATTAGCATTAAAACATGTCCCTTGGAGTTCCCATTGTGGCTCATCGGGTTAAGAATCTGACATGGTGTCCGAGAGGATAAGGGTTCAATCCCTGGCCTCGTTCAGGGGGTTAAGCATCTGGCAGATGTGCAGATGAGGCTCAGATCTGGTGTTGGTGTAGGCCAGCAGCTGCAGCTCTGATTCGACCCCTAGGAACTTCCCTATGCCTCAGGTGTTGCTGCAAAAATAAAGTAAAATACAACTCTGGGTGTCCCACCCAGAGTGGAGTGACAATAAACACTCTTGTTCTAACTAGCCAGTCCTGGAAAGCAGGGAAAGCCAGCCTACCAGCAGCCCGACCTGGGGACAGCTTTGTTGATGCTGCTTGGAAAGAAGTCTGTGGAGTCAACCGACCTCCGTGCAAACTCTGGTGTTACTCGTTTCTGCTTATGAATCTAGACAAGCTGCTCAATATCTGTAAAGCTCGGTTTGCTCTTCTGTCGAACGGGAGCCATAACGGCATCTGCCACATGGAATAAGGTGTCTTGTGAGGATGTAACGAAGCAGTAGCTACTACCTAGGAATCTTCTGAGGTTTCAGTGCTAACCTCTGTAAAGCACTTCGTCAAGGACCCTCAGAAATAAAGTCACAACTCTTCCCATTATTGTTAGAGAAAAATATCACGTGCTTCAGGTGTCCCGGTGCCCACCCAGGAAATTTTTATATCCCCAGTCACCTTGGCTTGAAGCTAAGGAAAATTACAGATATGTCTTTGGACCTCTGAGGAAAGCAGGAAATAAACCCCATGTCTGCACATATAAGGCAAAGGAAGTCTCTCCTGCTGCTATCTGAACTGACTATTGAGAACTCTGCCCTTAAAGGGCATATTAGGTACAAAACACTACCCCTTAAAAAATCCAGGGGGTGGGAGGAAGTATTACTGAGTAAAGGAATTATAAAGGTAATTTTTTTTTTCTTTTTAAGTCCGCACCTGCACCATATGGAGGTTCCCAGGCTAGGAGTGGAATCAGAGCTGCAGCTGCTGGCCTACAGCACAGCCACAGCAATGCAGGATCCAAGCCACGGCTGTGACCGTCACCACAGCTCAGGGCAACACCGGGTCCTTAACCCACTGAGCGAGACCAGGGATCAAATCCGTATCCTCATGGATACTAGTTGAATTTGCTTCTGCTGAGCCACAAAGGGAACTCCCAAAAGTAATTTTAAATATAAAATATATAAAATTATAAAATACTGCTGAGTAAAGGAATTATAAAAGTATCTGTTAGGGGAGCTCCCACTGTGGCTCAGTGGGTTAAGATCATGACTGGTATCCATGAGGATGTGGGTTTGATCTCTGGCCTTGCTCAGTGGGTTAAAGCATCCGGCCTTGCCACAAGTTTTGGTGTAGGTTGCGGACTTGGCTTGGATCTGGTGTTGCTGTGGCTGTAGTGTAGACCAGCAGCTGAAGCTCTGATTTGACCCCTAGCCTGGGAACTTCCATATGCCACAGATGTCACCCTAAAAAAAAAAAAACAAAAACAAAAAAAATACATACTTGTTAGGCCAGAACACTATTCATGGGAGGGGGGGGGAGTATTGCCGAGTAAAGGAGTTATAAAAAGTAATTCTAAATTATAAAATATTGCTGAGTAAAGGCATTATAAAAGTATTTGTTAGGCCAAAACACTATTTGTTAAAATATTCACTGGGGCAGGGAGTATTGCTGAGTAGAGGAATTAAAATACATTTGTCCAGGTTCTAACCTGCAGGCAACAGAAACCGCCTCTGCCTCACTTAAGAGAAAAGGCATTTACTGAAGGGTCTCTGGGGAGCCCGGGGGAGCACTGGAAAATTAGGGGACAGGCGTGAGAAACAGGCAGGCGTGAGGGAGTGTAAGGCTGGAGCCAGGGGCACTGCCAGGCCACCCCACAGTGTCCACGGGGTCAGAAATCTGCTGCTTCTGCCATCTTACCCTGGAGGTCCCAGGGAGGACACCACGGCCACGGCCACAGACAGCACACCCGGTCACCGTGGGCGCTGGGGCGCAGATGTGCGCTCCCACCTTGGGGACGCGTTCCTTCCTCTGGGTCACACCGTCCAGATTCCGCAGGGTGGGAACCGCCCCCCCCCAAACAGCGGCTTCCCAAACTGGCAGACAGACAAACAAACAAACAAAAACAATGGCAAATGTTTCCTGCCAGCATTCGTAGGGTTCTTTTTTTTTTTTTCCCCTCTCTCTTTTCTCCAACGTGTTATCTCCACACGCGCAATACTTTCGTACTCAC
The DNA here is from genome assembly GCA_004024745.2 of Catagonus wagneri. NCBI lineage: Eukaryota > Metazoa > Chordata > Mammalia > Artiodactyla > Tayassuidae > Catagonus > Catagonus wagneri. The sequence continues at coordinate 22,350,196 of PVHT021183519.1, forward strand.
AGACAAACAATAAATGCCTTTTGTTTGGAAAGGTACAACTTGTATTTTTTAAGATATTTTAAAGTCTCGCCAGATATCGGGCAAAATCCATGCACTTTCCACGGGACAGAGAAGAAAGAGTCCCGGGAACAACTGAGAACCGGGGGAGCGGGGCCCGGCGGGCGTATGTATATTTGGATTTTAAGATGTAGCGAGAACCAGATGATCAAGAGACCAAATTGAAAAACTATGTTTGACACCTTTTTTCCTTCCCCTGCTCTGAGAGCCGGGGGATATCTAATTGCTTCTGTTTCCTCCAATAATAATCCCATAAATAACAAAAAGGCCTAGTGTAGCTCGATTCCCTCAGTATCAGATAACTATCTCGACTGTTTATGCAGTCAGTGCATTAATTTTCGCGCGAGTTGGCTTTTTTGCTGCTTTGAAAGGAGCCTCGGACAAATCCTCTTTGAGCTTTGCGCTGAGCTCGGCTTTGCAGCCAAAATAAATTAGTCAAGTCTAGAACTTTGCTTTCAGAGTTTGTCAAGTGCTTTCCAGCGAAATCTTTCCTCCTGTTGCAGATGTTGCGGTTTTCCTGACTTCGGTTTCTGTTTTCCTGCCACGTTGAAAAAGCCAACATCTCCTTTGGGAGATTCCGTGGAGAGCGGGAGAAGAGGCGACACAGCTCCTCCGCTCAGCCACCTGAGGCCGGACTTCATGCAGATCCTGCTTTGGCACTCGGGGCTGAATCATTGCGGAGACGCATGAACTTCTCTGAACCCTTCCTTCTGATAATGGCCCTTGCCTAAGCTTAGTTTATTTTCTGCGCTGCGTGGGCAGAGGGAGGCGAGGAATTGGGGCAAATTGGGAATTATTCTATTACAATCAAAATATCCAGCTTATTGGACAAATGTTCATTTGAGGCTTGAGCTATTCAGGGAATGGTCTCAATTTTCCACTTCGTGTCTGAGCAACACAGACCAAAAGCTTAGGCACCGCCAACCAGAACGGAACCCAGCTCGGCCAACCCAGAGTCATAGGTTTTAGCTACAAGACTGGTTTGGGTGTGTAAATAGAGACATAATCTTACTGCATCAAAATATGGCCATTCTGTACTTCTATTAACGTGAACAGTTAACCAAGTGTTTATATATAAATTTGGATTTCTCTACGCTCCTGTTAAAATTTCAGAGGCAATGTTGTCTTCTACTGGGACTGTACACAAACTGTAACTTGAGAAGAAGTAAATTATTGAAAGAGCATTGGTGAATTTATTCAAAGCACAAATTCCTCTGAAGTCTTGCTTTTTCCTGTTTAATATTCTGTAGCTTTTAAATGTGGTTTATTGTACATGTCTTTTATACATTTACATAACTATATATATAAATAGATACATAGATATGGAGTTTGTCTTTGACTTTCATAGATTTTTTAATGAGCTGTCCCTGCTTTCATATCCTGAATATACATTATTTTTATCATTTAGCTAGAATTTTAGTTTTCATCCTCTTCTGGGTTTGAAGCTTGTGTTTTGAAGACCACCACCTGCAAGCCTTTTAGAAGGTGCCATGGAACCCTTTCTGACATTTTAACAAATAGAGAATAAATGCTGCCCACCAAGTTATCTGAAGTCAACAGTTAGTTCATCCAAAATGAGTGAGTCGGTTCTAATAGATTTTACAGCATGTGCTGAGTCTCTGTATTTTTTTCAACAGTAAAGTATCCAATTTCTTTTCTCCCCAGGCTTTAGTCTTCAAAATCATAACTCAGCCCTCTTCTCTGTGCCTCAGTTTTCATGAGGAGGGTAGACTCAGAGATAGCAAAGTTGTCTCTCAGTTACAAACTTCTACAAACAGGAATTTCTATGAGTTTTTGTTTCTTCTGTGAAAGAAGAAAGCTGACTCCACATGTGAGTGATACCATGCAGTACTGGTCTTTCTCTGTCTACCTTATTTCACTTAGCATAACACCTTATGGGTTCATCCATGTTGTTGCAAGTGGTAGGATTTCCTTCTTTCTCAGGGCTGAGTAATATTCCCCTGTGTCTTTATACCACGTCTTCTTTATTCATTCATCCTTTGATGGACAAATACTGCATGGTATCACTTACTCGTTTAACCTTTCTAAAAAAAAGGAAAAAAAGTCAAGCTCATAGAAACAGAGAATAGAAAAGTGGTTGCCACGGGTAGGGGAAATAGGGAGAGGTTGGTACAATGGTACAGACTTTCAGCTATGAGATCAGTAAGGTCTGAGGATCCAGTGTGAAACCTGGTGACTATTGCTGATGATATCATTGAAAATTGCTAAAGGAGTAAAACTTTCATGTTATCACCAAAAAAAAAAAAAAAAGAGAGAGAGAGAGAGAGACAGAGAGAGAGATAAATATGTAAGGTGATATATTTGTTAATTAACTAGGTATTAACTAGATGGGGGGAATCTTTTCACAATGAATACATTTATCAAATCACCACAATGTACACATTAAATATCTTGGAATTTTATTTGTCAATTACACTTCAACAAGACTGAAATTAAAGGAAATTAATTCTTAAAAAAATTTAAAAGGAGGAGTTCCCGATCGTGGCTCAGTGGTAACAAACCCAACCAGTACCCATGAGGACGCAAGTTCCATCATTGGCCTTGCTCAATGGGTTAAGGATCCAGCATTGCCCTGAGCTGTGGTGTAGGCCACAGATGTGGCTCAGATCCTGAGTTGCTCTGGTGTAGCTACATCTCCAATTCAACCCCTAGCCTGGAAACTTCCATGTGCCACAGGGCTGTGGATCTAAAAAATAAAGCAAAAAAAATTTTTTTAAAGGAAAGAAAGCTGAACCATGTGAAGTTTTTTGGTTTCTTTTTAATAATTAATAAAAGAGTAATACATGCTTGTTTTTAAAAATCAAACAGGATAATATTTCATGAAATAAAATGGTACATTTTCCTCTCCACTTCCCTTGTTTTATCCACATCTCCAACCTAGAGATAACCACTGTGCAAATTTCTTTTATTATTCCAAACATTTCTGGGCTTATTCAAACATTTATGTTGTACTTTGAAATGCTAACGGAGGAATTCCTATTGTGGCTCAGAAGTAACAAACCCAACTAGTATCAGTAAAGATGTGGGTTTGATCCCTGACCTCAAGAAATGGGTCAAGGATATGGCATTGCTGTGAGCTGTGGTGTAGGTCGAAGACTCAGCTCCAGTCTGGCGTTGCTGTGGCTGTGGTACAGGCTGGCAGCTACAGCTGTGATTTGACCCCTAGCCTGGGAACTTCCATACGCCATAGGTGCAGCCTTAAAAAAGACAAAAAAAAAAGCTAATGAATTAAATCGTTCATTTCTGACTTTGACTTCTTTTCAAAGTAAAATGTGGGGTACACCTTGCTTTGACAATACGTAAAGGCACACCTTCTTTCATCAGCTGTATATGGTTGCATTTAATGGTTTGCATAATTTAATTAACACATCTTCTACTGAAAATTCTTGAACTGTTGCTGTGATCTGAATATCTGTGTCCCCCAAATTCGCAGGTTGAAAATCTAATACCCAAGGTGATGGTATTAGGAAGTGGGGCCCTTGAGAGGTAATTAGGTCACGTGGGAACCCTCATGAATGAAATTAATTCTTTAAAAAAAATGTCTCAGAAGTTCCTGGTGTGACACAGTGTGTTAATAATCCAGCTTGTCTCTGTGGAAGTGTTGGTTTGATACCCAGCCTGGCATAGTGGTTTAAGGAGCCGGTGTTGCTACAGCTGTGATGTAGGTTGCAGCTGTGGCTTAGATTCAGTTCCTGGCCTGGGAAGTTCCATATGCTGTAAGAGTGGCTGAAAAAGAAAAAAAAAAAAGTACCCAGAGAGCTAGCTAGCCCCTTTTGCAATGTGAGGAGGATACAATGAGAAATCTGTGACCAGAAGAGGACTCACTTGACCATGCTGGCAGCCTAACCTTGGACTTGCATCTTCTAGAACTAGGAGATATAAATCTCTAGAATTTATAAGCCACCCCGTCTGCAGTATTTGTTACAGCAGCCTGAACTGACTCAAACAATTGTTTATCTATGTTTCACTTGAAATAGATGATTTCTAAGACCCTTTTCAGTGTTAAGGGTCTATAATCACACACCCTATTGATTAGTTTCCTGTACTTCCTACATTCTCTCAACAAATGTTTATGAGAACATACCATGTGGCAGGAATTATTTTTCAAAACTCCAAATGAATTATGGCCATGCTGTGTTTAATGCATTTTCCATATGCAAGCAGACTCCAGTTCCAGTGGATACCTTCTTAGCAGGAGCCAGGAGAACCACAAAACCCAGACAAGAAGGAGACACCCAAAAGTCACAACCACTCTTGCCTACCTTGGCTCGGTGGGAGTGGATTATTTTCTTGAAGAAATTTGCTGAGGACCTTCTGTAATTTCCATTTAGTGTCTAAATTTCTCAACTTGTTCCACTAAAACAGTCCTAAATCTTAATTTTGCCAGTGGGCCTACTGGCTGAAAAGTAAATTCTATAAGGTAACACAATTCAAAGAGCTTGTCTTTGAGATTTTGTTCTGTTTTGCTTGGATTTTTTTAGGGTCCGCACCTGCAGCATATGAAAGTTCTCGGTATAGGGGTCAAATGAGAGCTGCAGCCACCAGCCTACACACAGCCAGTCGCTGGGATCTGTGCCACATCTGCAACCTATGAAGTAGCTTGTGGCAGGGCCAGATCCTTAATCCACTGAGAGAGGCCAGGGATCAAACCTGAATCCTCATGGATACTAGTCAGGTCCTTAACCTGCATGAGCCACTATGGGAACTCCATCTTTTAGATTATTGATGCTATTCTACTCAACACATCAGTAGAAGGTGATATTATCACTGGGATATCATTATCATTAGTAAGAATTGAGATGTTCTTAATTCAAACTACTCGTAAGAGTAAGACATATCTATTACGGATGTATTGCTGTGTAGCAGGACCAAGCACTTTACGTGCATTTTCTCTAATCCTTAGAACTCTACTGCAAGATAGATAACAGGGCAGGAGAAAGTAGGGAAGTTAGTATTCCTCCATAGTCCATTTCCACCTCACTAAGTTGCCCCAATGTCACTTCGAGTGTGCCAGACACAAGCTTTCCTTGAAGCCCTAACTAGAGATTTTAAAGAAGGAAACCAGAATGGCTTTGGCTAAGGACGAGACCTCAGAAAAGATCCATGGTTGGATCATTATTTAATATACTTTGAAAAAAATTAAGCCACACCAACGACCCCCATCCAGCCTCGCAGCTTTGTAACACCTTTGGGTTGAGCTATTCTCATCGTTGCTTCAGTGTGTGAATGGAAATCTTGGTCTTCGGGCTGGTGGTTTTGTGTTTAGTTTTGTTTAGTATTCGTTGAGCAACTCTTAGCTGTAAGAAGTGAAGATTTTCCCTCCACCAACCGCATTACATAATAGCATCCCACACTACCCTCTGCTGTAAATGCACTTCCCTAAACACCAGTCAACACAATTATCCACATGAAGATTATCCATGTCGGAATTGTCTCCTGCTAATTTTTAATCCCCAAATGAATTTCACTTGCTGCCCAGGGTGGCCTTTCCTGCCAGCCACGAGTGTCTGTCCAGAAAGTGACACTGATATTGACAATAACTTGCATAGAATCTAATTAAGGGATGTGAATTTGCTGCCAAAAAATTTAAAATATTAAAAATATGATACCTCCTGAGGCCAAACAGCAGATGATTTGGGGATTATCTGTTGCACTGGCTTTTTCTGCACTACCACGCCCTTCCTCTGGCATGCAAAATTGAGAACTGGCTGCCCAACGAGTTTCCAACGACTGTTTCAAGCGCAAAGCTATTGATGAGCAAGACTGTTGTCATAGCACATGTCAAACTTAGTAATTATCATATTTTCTTACAACAAGTTCTCCAGCTGCTCTTCTATGGTTCATTTGTCTCTGAAACTTGGGAAATAATTGCTTTCGGTGAGAAGTTTACAAGAGCAAAACCAACTATTTGGGTCCAAGTGATTAGATACTCTGCATTTTCTAGGTAATTAAATCATGACTGGAAGGGAACTTTAGGTCCTTAAAACCATACCCAGCTACTCTTTTATGAGTACATTATATAATGAATGGAACCAGATCCTTCAATGTTAAATTGCCCCAACCCCTCCATCAGAGAATGTTCTGGTAAAGACAGAAATGGTCAGTACACTGCCATCCAAAATTCCCCAGACTTGCGCCCTTGCTTTTTCTAAAGGCAAAAAACAAACAAACAAAAATAAAAAGTTCTAGCTCAAGAAGAATGTCTCAGGTACTTGAGAATGGTAAATATCTAATAGATCCATTGAGCAAATTCATGCCCTGCAACATTGCCAGACCTTCTTATAAAAAGAGAGAGAGAGGTTTTGTCCCTGTGAAAGGAGCTGGCAACCCAGAACAACCAGAAAATGCCAGATTTCATTGATATCTCTTGTGCGATCCAGAGGCCAAATACAAAGTTTGTACTCTACTCCATTGTGTTTAGGTTAACTTGAAATTGCTTTTTCTTTTAAAATATTGAGTTAAATGGATGCCCTGAGGTGATTCACAGCGTTTTTCCAATAGTTTCCCTACCACCTGGCGAACAACCTCATTTACCACCTAGGGCTCTGAAGACCAGAAGTTATGAAACAGAGCTTTAAAAAAAAAACTCTTTTCTAATGATGCAGTTTCAGATGTCAATTTGGGTAGCAAGGTGGATATTGCTAGGCCTCAAAATGCACACAGACACCGGTGCCAGCATTCTGACTTCCTGGTTCTCAGAGAGGCAAGGTTTTTGATTGTTCCTTTTATTGAGGACTGTCTAGGGAGCCACAAGGATCCAAGAAGAATTTGCACCTGATCTGAGGGTCAGATGACATCTCTAAACTAAAGTGGTATCACATAATCTGATCTGGCTTAAGCAGAGAATTTTGGAGAGTTCAGTTGTCCTAAAGCTTATTTAGTTCACCACTTCTTCCTATAGATACAGTCTAAGCCCCAGGGAGATGATAGCTACCCAAGGCAATAGCATTAACTTCCAGGAGAACAAGGACCAGGCCTGGACTTAGCACAAGCTCAAGGGAAAAGGGACATAGGAAAAGCCCTCTTTCTGGTCCTCAGGTATGGTGTGGTCAAGGATCCTCAGACTCTTCTTATTTGTCTGCTCCTTGCGGTATAGACGGGCCAGAACATGTATCCTTTTCTGCATACTGTGGCCTCTCTGCCAACCAGACTGACCCCCATCAGACTGAAATTCAAGTTTAAAACATCCAGACAAATGAGGGGCAGGCAATTCCTAGCAGTGACCCCCGAATTGCCCCCACTTCTCTGAGCCCTTACTGCACATGTTGTTTAGAGATTAAATACAATTTTTAGGTCACCACCTAAATCTTCTGCATGTTTAACTTGTCATGTAATACCATTGTCTGATCAACCCTTTTCTTTTTTTCCTGCCTCTCTAGAAAACTTAACTGGACCCATGGGTCTAGCATAGGTCTGGCCATCTTCTCCAGGTAAATGTCTCCCAGAGATCCACGTCGAGTCTAAATCCCCTCACTGTGCTCCTAAAATCACCTTTCCAAGTACCACCTGAATGTCTCCCTTGAACCCTGAGCATGACACATCTCCATCTGGCTCTTCTGCCCGAGTCACCTCTTCCTCCTAACTTACTCTCTCTAAATAACCATCCCCTCATCTACACAGGAAAAAGGAAATAAATTGTTGTCACATTCAAATTTTTACATGAGCAGCTAGCATTGTTCCTGACATATCCCAAGTACTCAATAAATATTTGTTAACTCGACAAACATGTACATTTATGTGTGTGCGCGCGCACGCGCGCACACACACACACACACACACACTAGTTGATAAGAGAAATTTAAAAGATGTAATAGAGGAAGGAATTAAAAATACTTGGAAGTTTTGGAGTTCCTGTTGTGGCTCAGTGGTTTACGAATCCGACCAGGAACCTGTTAGACCTCTAGCCTGGGAACCTCCATATTCCGCGGGTGCGGCCCTAGAAAAGGCAAAAAGACAAAAAAAAAATACTTGGAAGTTTTAACAATCAAATATTTAACATCACTTTAATTGAGTACCAACTACTCACCTAGGCATCCAGTAGATACTCAAAACTATAGGAAGTAAAGGAGCTGGGGAAGATGTGATCTCTGCCTTTAGGAATCTAGTTAAGGAGAGAAAACTATATGCTTGAAATAACTCTGATAAATACAAGCCATTGCGTGCTGCAGGGCTAAATCTTGCGGCACAGAAACCCGAAATGCGAACAGTAAACACTCGAAAGCAATAGAAGAAGATTTCAAGACGGTGTGAGAACTTAAAGGATGGACAGAATTAAGACTGAGAAGAATGATGTAGGGAGGTTTTCCAAAAAAGGAACTATGGGGAAAAACAGGATTTAAAATGCAGACACAGGAGTTCCCTTCGTGGTTCAGTGGTTAACGAATCAAACTAAGAACCATGAGGTTGCAGGTTTGATCCCTGGCCTTGCTCAGTGGGTTAAGGATCCGGCGTTGCCGTGAGCTGTGGTGAAGGTTGCAGACGCGGCTCGGATCCCGCGTTGCTGTGGCTGTGGCAAAGGCTGGCAGCTACAGCCCCTGTTAGACCCCTAGCCTGGGAATCTCCATATGCCGTAGGTGCGGCTCCACATAAAGGCAAACACACACACACAAAAAAAATGCAGACACAGGCATGGGCGTGGGGGTGACAGGTGGGGAGAGGTTTACAGAAATGAAGAAACCAGCTAAACAAGTCCATCTCCACTCTAAGTCACCCTGTTGGCAGTATTATAGGGTAAACCTCCTTGAAAAAGATGACCAGCCTCTTTGGAGGCTATTTGGAGAAATCTGATCATCCCTATAAGAAGCAAATATATAATGGATTTTATTTAAAAAAGAGAAGTATGCCTAGCTGAACCCACATCTTAGTCATCCTTATAAAACTCTGTAAAATCCTTCTATTGAAAAAAGTGTAGACTGTAGACATCTTGGTTCTTGTGGTTGATACGAGGCGTTTTAGGTACTTTGGGGTGTGCATCATGCTTTGGGTTAACCTGAAAATATTCCTACCATGTGTCAAGTGGCATCAAAGGGACTTGAAAGCTAAAGCACCAACAAGAGGTGATTTTATTCTAAAAAGAAATTTTATACCAATTGCAGAAATGCAAAATAAGACAAAAAGGGTTTATGTTGTTTCTACTGCCCTGAATATCAAATATAGTAAGGGAAGCCAAACTGCTGAGAGTATCGCATGAGGATTTACTTTCTCTTGGAGGTGTGAAAACTGGAGAGTGACTTACATGGATCAATGAAAAGAGGTTATGATATCATGGGTTCAATTCTCCATCTCCTTCATGTGCATTTTTCCACATTGCACTTGATCGAGGGACAATTTTGACATTAAAAACAATTATTCTTCCAATCTCCCCCATTTGTTATTCTGAAATGTTTTATGTTTTCCCCAGCCACTCCTTCTTTGTCTCCGCCCTCATGACTTCCATTCAGTTGGTTCAGTCTCTGAACAAAGCCCAGCCCACTTGGGCTGGATGAGTTAGCATGCACGTTTGGGGCTGAACGAGACCTAATGGCTTAGACAAGAGAGAAGTCTGCCTCATTTTCACAGTTGATTTGGCATCACGACAGTGTCAAAAGCCCAGGCCCCCTCCCTCTCGCAGTTCTGCCAACCTCCACCCCCAGGTGCCAGTCTTATGGACAAGGACAGCAGGGCCATCATCTTTCATAGAGTAACTTACTGTCACTAGGTGCTCTAGGTGCTCACAGAAGGAATGGAATTCTAGCCTGGCCTCACGTGATGTAGAAAGGTGGTAGTGGTACAAGGAAAGAGGTGTGAGGAGAAAAGCTACACCCCTTCCTTACAATACGATTAAGAAATGACACACCTCATTCCTGTATGTGTCCAATTGGTCACGCTGTCATACTTAGATGCAAGGAAGGTTGGGAAATCCACGGTTTAGCTGGATGGCCATGTTTCCTCTAAAAATCTTTCCATCACGGAATTTGAGGATCATGGGAAATATACTTCTTTGAAGAACAGAGAGATTATTTTCCTAACCATCTGATTTACACACTTCTCTGTTTAAGGTGGACAAATATATATGATCACAAGATGAAATAAAGAAGAAAAGAAAAAAAAAGTCAAAAGCAAAATGTGATTTCACCCTGTAATTAATATAACTCAAAGGATGACCAACCATGCTCTTTCCTCAGCAGAAAGCTGGAGTCTGGCTTTCAGGGAGCCCCAGGAAAGTGAGGGATTGAAAGAGATGGCTGCTTTGGCGGGGGGGGGTGGCATTCATCTGAGGGCAAGGAGAAAAATGACTAATGGAAAAGGGGCCTTCGCTAAAGGGCATGACTGATGAACTCAGGGGTCTGAGCCTTCCGGTCGTCTTTTATAATTCCTTTGAGGCATCTTCAGTTCTTGAAGAATGAAGGTGGGAGGTGCTTATGTTTCTGAAGGAATAAGAGGAAACAATTATTAAGTAAGAGTGGGAACAAGGCTGAAGCAGGTCTCTAACAGAAGGATGGCATGCAATAACCAGGAGAATGTAGCCCTATTTGGAAAAGCCTAAAATTACTTGAGAGAGAAATTTTTCCAGGTCATGCAGGGTAGAAGACTGGAATTTTGTTACTTGCGTATAAAGTAACAGAAGATGGAGTCAGTGGGGAGTCATACTACATAAAACACAGTGACCAAGATTCTACACTAGACATGGACCACAAATTTGGCATCAGCTCTGGACAGGGCTGCCAGTCTTTTTCTGTCTCGCTCATTACCCAATATCTGATTACTTTAAGCTCTGGTAAGAGCTGATATTGGTCCCAAGCCACAGAACACCCCTCCTCTGAATTCCATAAACAGTGGATGCTGCAGAGTCCCATCGGGGTCTCCTTCTCTGGGAAGAATATCCATCCCCCGGCTGCCCTCTTCTGTGGGGAACTGTAGGTGAATTGACACTCTCTCATCTGGGAGGTATGTCTCCCCTCTCATGCCAGGAACCAATACATGCCTGGCATAGCGGTGCAGAATACCAGGCCCCTTGCCTCAAAGTAGAACCTACTACATGGGGCAGTTCATCTTCCAGAGTCACTCCTAGGATCACACTGAAGAGGATCTCCAGCTGAGAGCCTGTCGTCACCTTGTTCTCTTCCTCTGGCCTTTCTTGATTCTCCTACACTTCTCGCGTCCTAAGAGCACTTTTGCACTAAAATCACTGGCCCAAGAACCCCTGCTCATATTCCGCTTCTGCAGAACCTATGTTAAGAGACCGTAGAACACGGGGAGTTCCCGTCGTGACTCAGTGGTTAACGAATCCGACTAAGAACCGTGAGGTTGCGGGTTCAATCCCTGACCTTGCTCAGTGGGTTAAGGATCTGGCGTTGCTGTGAGCTGTGGTGTAGGTCGCAGACGCGGCTCGGATCCCGTGTTGCTGTGGCTGTGGCGAAGGCTGGCGGCTACAGCTCCTGTTAGACCCCTAGCCTGGGAACCTCCACATGCCGCAGGTGCGGCTCCACATAAAGGCAAAAAGACAAAAAAAAAAGAGAGAGAGAGACCGTAGAACACGGGACACAGCAGGAAGGGAATGGATTCTGGGCAGGTCTGGAGGGGACCCAGGAGAAGCAGGAGAAACTGTGAAACTTAGTGGCAGGAGATAAGGGAAAGTCAGGGCCCAGATAGGGATGGGGGCAGGCTGGCACTAAGGCTGCAAGACAGTGGCAGCAGTGAGTGGGGAAGGAGGGCACAAGCACGCAGGTGAAGTCAGCAGCAAGAGGCACCCAGTCAGCAACGCTCTTTCCTCCGTGACCAGAGCCTCCTCTGGGATACACCCCACCCAGTGGTAGGTGTTGTGTTCTTTGCTCCCAGCAGAACCAGACTTTTCAGGGACTATTCTTGCTTGAACTTGCCCATTCTCTCACGTGAGAGGAGGTCTCCAGCTGATCCATTTGTTAATCCCCTGGATTAAGCTCATATAAAGAGTGAAAACACCACTAGGGCAGAATTCCTACAGCTTCCTGCTTGCAAACAAGATTTGCCTGCAGCTAATGGGCATGCCCAGTTCCGACAGACAGCTACTATAAACCCTGGGAAGGATTTGGAAGAAGAAAAAGAAGGGGAAAAGTCTATGAGAGAGGGGGGAAAGTCAGGGGAGATGGGGGAGGGGTGTTCTCTATATCCCTTCCACAGCACCCCTGGATTTTTTTTTTTTTTTTTTGTCTTTTCGCCTTATCTAGGGCTGCACCCGCGGCATATGGAGGTTCCCAGGCTAGGGGTCTAACAGGAGCTGTAGCTGCCGGCCTTCGCCACAGCCACAGCAACGCAGGATCCGAACCGCGTCTGCAACCTACACCACAGCTCAGGGCAATGCCGGATCCCTAACCCACTAAGCAAGGCCAGGGGTCGAACCCGCAACCTCATGGTTCCCAGTCAGGTTCATTAACCACTGAGCCACGACGGGAACTCCCCCCTGGATTTTGTCCTCTGTCCTCTGCACCAAAGATGGAAGGGGACTCTGGTATTTATTTATTTATTTATTTATTTATTTATTTATTTTGGCCTCGATCTTTTAGAACAATTGGTAGAAAATATCCTAAGCCCTCTTGGTATTATTTTGAGCAGAAGTAGTTTGAGGAAGAAAGGAGCATCTTCTTGCCATGTCTTGACTACTTGGGTGATTATTCTCCATGCCCTTGAGATATAAAGGAACAAACCATGGAGAAAAATAACCACTTTTCTTAACTTGTTAAGATTCTAATCAAGAGTTATCCTGGGAGTTCCCATTGTGGCTCAGCGGAAACAAATCTGACTAGCATCCACGAGGATCCCTGGCCTTGCTCAGTGGGTTAAGGATCTGGCATTGCTCTGAGCCGTGGTGTAGATCTCAGATGTGGCTCAGAACTTGCGTGGCTGTGGCTGTGGCATAGGCCGGCAGCTACAGCTCCAATTCAACCACTAGGAACCTCCATATGCCATGGGTGCGGCCCTAAAAAGACAAAAAAAAAAATAGTCATACTTGGCTTTGGTGTACATTAAGGTCATTCACCTTGAGCTTTTGAAAAGGGTCTCAGACTCAGGGCTGACATGCTGAGGGAGGCCCTGCATGAAGACTTGCTGATTAGAGGAGTTGGGTGAAAGGAAGTGAATTTTGGAAACTCCTGGGAGCTATACTGTGCTTTATGGAAAGCTCAAACCAGGTTAAATACAGTGAATGGTTAAAATTTGTTTATTCATTCAACAACTATTTGTTGAGCATCTCCAATGCAACAGGTTGGGTGCTAGCAATACAGAACCATGTGACTCCATCCGCAATTGTTGAAAGCCACTAATCTAGGCCAAAGTTTTCATTTTCTAGACAAAGGAAGGTTATGCAAATAAATTATGACTTTCGCAACGACTTTGCAGAATGAAGACTTTGAAAGACCTCTACCTCTTCCTTAGTTCTATTCAGACCAGTCTCATTTACTGGTCTTTTCTCTCCAGCTGGTAAGAAGGGAGAAAGGTCAATATGGACTTTCAAGTCAGCCTGGCTCTTGCACTGTTTGCCTGAGTTTGCACAATATATTTGCTTCTCTAAGCCTGGGTTACCAAATCTTCTATTAAAAATGAATTTCCATTTTCTTTTTGTACTGAAATATAGTTGATTTATAATATTACATTAATTTCAGGTGTATAATATGGTGATTTGGTATTTTTGCAAATTATTCTACCTTATGGTTTATTACAAGATAACGAGTTTAATTTCCTCTGCTGTACAGTATGTCCCTGTTGTTTCTATTTTACACATAGTAGTTTGCATCAATTAATCCCATACACCAAATTGTCCTCCTCTCCATCTCCTCTTTGGTAAGCACAAATTTATTTTCTGTATTGGTGAGTCTGTTTCTGTTTTGCCTGTATATTCGTTTGCATTATTTTTTACCTTAATTTAATTTTTTTTTATGGCTACACATGTAGCATATGGAAGTTTCCAGGCTAAGGGTCAAATCAGAGTTGCAATTGCTGGCCTACACCACAGCCACAGCAATGCTAGATCCGAACCATATCTGCAATCTACACTGCAGCTTGCAGCAACACTGTATCCTTAACCCACTGAGTGAGGCGAAATATCAAACCCACATTCTCATGGATACTAGTCAGGTTCTTAAACTACTGAGCCACAATGGGAACTCCTGTATTATTTTTTAGGTTCCACCATGTAAGTGATATCATACAGTATTTGTCTTTCTCTGTCTGACATTTTACTAAGCATAATATTATCTAGGTCCATCCAAGCTGCTACAAATGGCAGAATTTCATTCTTTTTTATGGCTGAGTAATATTCCATTATTGTTCTTAATCCAATCATCTGCTGATGGGGACTTCAGCTGCTTCCATGTCTTGGCTACCATAAATAGTGCTGCTGCGAACACTGAAGCACATATACTTTTTTGAATTAGTGTTTTCATTTTTTTCCAGATGTATACCCAGGTGTGAGACTGTTGAATCATATGGTAGTTCTAATTTTAGTTTTTTGAGGAACCTCCATACTTTTTTCCATAGTAGATGCACCAATTTACATTCCCAACAACAGCATAGGAAGGTTTCCTTTTCTCCACACCCTTTCTAACCTTTGTTATTTGTAGGCTTTTTGATGATAGCATTCTGACAGATGTGAGGTGATATCTGGTTGTCGTTTTGCTTTGCATTTCTCTAATAATTAGTGGTATTAAGCATATTTCATGTGCCTGTTAGCCATCTGCATATCTTCTTTGGAAAAATGTCTGTTCCAGTCTTCCGCCCATTTTTAAAATGAAGTTAAAAATAATTTTCCTGTATCCATCAGAATTCTTTGTTTCAAGTAATATAAACTAACTATGGTTGTTTTAGGCAGGAAGGAATTTATTGCAGGAATGGGAAGGCGCACAAGAGTAAAGCTTCTCTGTTGCTCAACTCCAGGAATAGCACCTATATTATATTTTATGTTTCTAAACACATCAGACACTGGAGAACCAGACTCAGAAACGGCAGAAAGAAGGGGATCTAGGCAATAGCAGGACCACAGCCAAAATGGTGTCACAAAGCTAGTAGGTGCAAACTTTTATCAATGGAGCTGCTGCCACTGAATAATGGAGTTTATCCACCACTTCTAGCCTTGGACCTTGGATGCCACAGTCATCACTGCAGCCCCTGCCACTCCCAAGCCTTGTAAATATCACTGTAAATATGAGAACGCCTCTTGCAGTGGATAAGCATCACTTGTCTGTACATCAGCTCCTTTTTTGTTTGGAAATTAGCCCCTCCCTCTCTCCATGTGACTCTGGGAGGGTTATAATTCAAGTAACTCCACCCCTCCTCCCCTTACAAGGGTCAGCGTATAATTCACATTGACTGATCAGATTACCATCTCCACCTGGTGGTTAGTCCAGAGAGAGATCCATGAACTAGGGCTGGACAATCTCCACTCTGTTTTGGAGTTTGATATGGATGTTGGGATAAAGTCTCCCTTGAGTACACAAGCCTTCAGAACCATGTAATCATGTGACAAGGACCAGGATTCTCTAATCACCCTGTGGACAAAGCATAGCTGAGAATGAAGCCAAGCCAAGGCCAATGGGGCTCAACATGCCTCTGAGTTTCCTGAGCCAATAGCTTTTCTTTTTGGCGTTCCCGTTGTGGTTCCGTGGGTTAAGAACCCAGCATTGTCTCCATGAGGATGCACGTTCAACCTCTGGCCTCGCTCCATGAGTTAAGTATCCAGCATTGCTACAAGTTGTGGTGTAGGTCATAGATGCCGCTTCGGTCTTGCTGTGGCTGTGGTATAGGACTGCAGCTGCAGCTCTGATTTGACCCCTAGCCTGGGAACTTCCGTGTGACAAAAAAAAGCACTCTTCATTTTGGCTTCAGCTAGTTTGAGTTGGGTTTCTATCACTGACAGTTGACAGAGTTCCATATCAACTCCCCTCAAAAACGTTTAAGGCTCCTACGTGATATGATTTGAACTTTGAGAAAACATGTAATGATAAAAATGACTATAATCTCAACGAAGCTTTTAAAATCATTTTGATGCTATTAATCCTAATAGCATCTACAGATATTCTTTTAAAAATAACACTCTAGATCTAAGACATGTTATTTATTCAGACTCTAGAGAATGCTTACACAACAGGCGGATTAATGGATCCCTAGCAGTGATTTTTTTTTGTCCCCCATCCAAGTTTGAAAATCACTGTTTCCAAGCTCTTAGACTTTCAATACGATTCTACAGGAAAAGCACTTACAAGTTTCACCATATTTTAAAGTGCTATCAACCTTTTGTCCACTTTTGAAGAAGATAGTATCAAAGAGCCTTCTGATACGTTTTTGTAACCCAAACAGAGTTTGGTCTGAAGTTTCCAGAAACACAAGGCAACCATCTATGAGGACAAGGAGCTACACCTATGAACCTCGAGAGTTCAGGGACTTGTCTGGAGGCCACATGGGGGTGTCCTCACTCACCGTTGAGAGTGACACTTGTGGCAAATAGGCTGATCAGTAGTGGCATGCTGGTCACACTCCCAAGAAAAAAAAAACCTGCTCTTGACATTTGACTATCAGTGCCAGGAACCACTGAGAAATATTTGACGTTCTATCAGAAAATTCCACCAGAGCCCCCTTTCTCTATTAAAAGCTACTCAGAAAAAAAAAAAAATAGTGGAAACTCCAACAATAAAAGCAACCATTTACCCGAAAGACCAATGCAGCCCTTCAAAAAGCTGACTGGATGGTATGAAACTCACTAGCTGTTCAATTTCCTTTTTGACCTGTTTTTAAAGTTACAACAATTTTCAAAGCTATTTATATAGCTGAGGATCTCTATAAAAATTTCTACACGTTTTCAATTTAACAAAGAACAGACCGCTAGACCATGTTGGGGTCAAGAGGGAAGGGGAGTAAGGCGACGGAGGCCATCAGCCCCTACTTCAGTCTAGCTGTGAGAAGCAGGAGTCCCGCTGCACAGGGAAAACATCCATCCCTCGAGCGGGGAAAAAAAAAAAAAGTTAGCAGAGAAGTAAGGGGCAATAAAGGCAGGTCCGAGCTCTGTAGCAACTGGATCAAGTGCTACCCGGGCCTCTGGCATCCCAGTGACCCAGTAGAGCTAAGATGATTGGAAATGGTTCTTTTCAAGGCAATTGGAGCTTCACTGAAGTCTGGCCCCTTTTCTAACTCCTGGCTGTGCAGCATGGCAATCTCTGACTCGAGGCACCGTTCCTGTCGCGGGATCAAATGTTCAGATTTTCAAAACGAAAAGTTTGATGTGGATGAACAACTGCCTATAAAACGCATTAAGCTCTTTCCCTGTAATGTATTTAATTTCACACTGACTGCGGGTATTACCTCTGAATGGATTACGGCAGGGGGCGGCCATTGTGCCACTAAACCACACGGGTGAAATAATACCTTGGTGTCTAGCGCTGCTTCAGGACCATTTCGTCCAGGCTAATACTTGAAATGAATACCCAGCTTTTCTGCAAGTGATTCGGTTTGGTTAAAAATAAGGACACGTTGAATGGGTTTACAGTGCGAGATCATTTACAGCACTATTTGGATTGTACCTTTGCCTACAGTAACATTTGCACCTGCATTTTGCCATTCTCAGCAGCAGGGCATAATCGCACACTTACTGCTGGAAGGCATTTGGTGCTCAGAGTCTATTTACTTAACAGCCTCAGGAATAAGACTCCACTCCCGGGTCAGCCACTTCTATTTGGCTTCGTGTTTAGATAATGACACTGTGTTCTTTTTCCAAGCCTGGGGAAATGCTATAGATAAGCTCCAACATCGCCTGGCCCTTTCCAAGTTGACTTGATTCTTTTTCAAGAGCACTTGCAACCTTTAAGCGCATTTCCAAAGTTATCCTCTCACGTAGGCAGGATAATCACCTCGTTTCATGAAGCACTTCTCAGGCCATAGACACTGGAACGGTTTTGAGTCTGAGCCAGATGGGGCCAGGAGGAGGTTTTACAATGAAGCAGTTTCTCTCTGCCCCTTCGGCTGCACCTGTAACATAAACAACCACGGAGAGGGAAGCGCTTTTAAAGCCACTTAGTTGGGCCTCTGCTACCCCAGGTTTTGCTTCTGTGTCTGCCTTAGTTTGGGACTTGCCCTAGCAGGAGAGAAGTTCTGGCACAGGCTTGAGACCCTGGGTAAGCTCACCTTGGGGCTAATTATACGATTGTAGATGCTTATTTTTAAAAGAGGTTTCAAGTGCAAAAGAGTGAAGAGGGTTCTTTTATTTCCTCTGTATTGTTGTTGTTAAAAGGGAAAAAAAGTTAGGAAAGTATTAAAGCTTTGCTCATCTTTTTTTTTGCCCCCCTTCCCTTGGCTTTTGAGTCTGAAAAGAATGCTGGAAGTCATTGGAGGCCTGGTTGGAACAGAGAGTGTTAATTCTTCCATATCTAAGCCTCTTTGTCGAAATTCCCTTTGTCTCCTGCCCCAAGTCATTAAACACTAATCCCATCACTCTCCCTAATCCGCCGCACTGGAGCTGGAGTTCAGTTTCCGAAACTGTCTTTGTGGCTCTCCTAATAGACAGCTCCTCCGGACTGCCGTCGGTTCAGGCGCATTTACAGCGGCCCATTTCAGCTCCTTAATGAAGTGCCCTTAATGAATCTTTTCCTCCTTCATGCAGGGAGCACGGGCTTCAATTGGTTTAGTGTTAACTAGGGGAAGATGCCGAGTCATCTCAGGGGCCTTTGCAAAATATGACTGTCAAAGGCAAAAGCCTAGGAAACAGGCCATTGAGGGCGACAGCCACTGAAGTGCTCATTTAATTACTAAGGATTTACAAAAGAAAATCTGCCCTTTGTAGCTAACAAAGGACAAGGAACTAAGAGGAGATAGTAAAGGGTTTTTCCAACAAATAATAAAAGAGGAAACATGGTTGAGTAAAGCCGTGGGCCATGTAGAAGGACTCTTTCACGTTTCCTACTCAGGCTTACCTTTCTCAGCATTAGGGGTGCCTGGAGATACTGAAATGGGCTTCTCTGTTCTGCCAAGTGATGGAGGCCAGAGCGTGAGGCTGATAAAATCTCCATGGACCAAAAGCCGCCACGATGACAAACCACTCCACTAAATTTAAGACAAAGTATTGTTCAGGAAGCAATGTCCGTTATCCCAGAGGACCTGAAAAACAACCGTGGCAGTGGGGGGGTGGGCTGGGGGTCGAGAAGAGGAAAAAAGATGTTTCCAAGCAGTTTTGTAGTTTTATTTACTTTTTTTTTTATTAGAGTAAATGGTTTACAGTTCTGACAGTTAGAGTTCACTGGGTTCTCATATCCCTCTGATGTGGCAGATTTAAATGAAAACTATGAATGGCACTAGACCACTTTATGTTTTCAAAATATGTTGACCTGTTTCATGGATAACTCAGCACACGTTTCTCCTTCAGTGAGAATATTTACTACATGCTAAAACCTATATTTTATATATATGTATGATATAACCTATTTATTATATGATAAAATTGGTCAAATTTATAAGAGGTTTGGATTTTACGAATACATACTGCTGTATTATGCCTTATTGCTTTAGATTAAGGAATAAAAAGAAAAACAAGTTAATGAGGAAAGAAACCCATTCTACTGGTCATAATTTCTTTGCTGCTACAGGCATAGGAATACAATGGACAACAATTAATACAACTGTGGCAGAATTCTTTGGTCACAGCGTCTGCATGCCAGCAAAGTCACAGTATCAACTGACCCACAAAGCACCCACAGGTAATAGACACTCAGGAAAGTCTTCCCGGCAGTTTGAGGAGTTAACTGATTAATGGGACCAAATCATCTTGTTCTTCTACCGCAGAAGAATGTAAATTAGTAAATGTATAAATGTCACCTAAACCCCATCATGAAACCATTTAGTAGATTTGACAAAATTAAGATCACAGGGCACAAAAGGCTTAGTTTTCTGATTTGGCAGCACAGGATGGCCTTGTAAAGATGCTGTCAGATACTGACAGCAAAGTCTGGGCTCCCAAGTTTCCCTCTCAATGCCAAGACTCCAAACCCTCTTCATTGTACGTGGCAGGTGACATCTTGGCTTTATCTTTATTGACCATTTTAATAAAATTTTGTTTCCTCTTACTCTTATCAGACCTGATTGTTTTCTTCTCAGGAACAAAAACAAAAACCCTCAAACAAACTTTGAACTCCCCAAGGAAAACAAATCAGATCCATTTTACTAACCGGATAAATCAGAACAAAGTGACTCATCTCAGAATGAAACCACAACATTCTCCCCACAGATAAAAACAACTGCATTTAGCATTTGGGCTGCGTTTCAAATTCCAGTGCATGTCTACTGTTGGCAATAAAAGTTACACTTGGACATTGTTAAAGTGTGCTCATGTGTTCAGTGCTTCTACTTTCCTCTTAGCTGACTTGCCAAATCTCTTTCTTTGGGGAATCACACAGCTCTTACACGCAGTGAGGAAAAATTTCCTGTGCCACATGTTTAAAAAAAAATTAAAAAAAAAAAAAAAAAGCCTACACAGCATCAGTTGAGTTTATGGGAGACATAGAGGGAACATGAGGCCAGCACCATGACCATGACCAGCTGAGTGCCAGCTGTCCCCAGGAGGGCCAGCCCTTGAAAGTCAGTATTCCCTGAAGTTGGGTTGCCCACGGTGCATTAGATCATGATGGCTACATCCTAGCAGAACTTTTTATTTAATCCTTCTCTTCCTTTCCAGACCTTAACTTTTTTTTTTTTTCATTCTCATTTTGCACAAGCAGGCTGCATGAGTCTAGTTTCAAATGAAAACAACATTGAAAAATGGAACTAGGGTGGTGTATTGGAAAGATCTCCAGAAAGCTGTCTCCACACGGAGGATTTTTTTACCTCTCTCTGAACTTCATTCCCTCAAATGTAGGTTTCGGAGGAGGCGTGGTGGTGGATTCTATTACTGCTCTTTTTTTCTAAGGGAGGTATATCCTGGCAAAACATTTGGTACTTAAGATTTTCTTTTTAAGAAAAGATGCCTCACTGAGCTTCTGAATTTATGTAAGTATTAGAAAGTTATGTTTTCCTTTGGTGAGTTGTTAGCGGCATTCTTTGACCCACAGCAGTAATCCATGGTTCAAGGTTACCAGGCATACTGCAAGTTTACTGAGAAAAGGGAAGATGGAGAGGAATCTTATCATTGACGAGTGTGTGAGTAGTTCACACCTTGATGTCTATGCTTCTACAAAGAAAAATTCTGCCTGATCTATATGTTCCATCACTTCACAGATATCCAGAGGCTAGTTGCCATGTAACATTTATGCCCCTCTGTATCCCTCCTACAGGCTATAGCGCCCAACACATGTTTCTGGAATGAATTAATCTATCATTCATTGATAGGTTGTAGATAGCTTGTAACATCTAAATAGAAGTTTAAGAAATAGTAAGGTACATTTTTATTTCCTACAGGATTTCCCATATGGATTCTGCTGTATTGCCTTAGAAGCACAGGTAGTTGACAGAAGGGGAAGTTGATTGGCTAAGACAGTTCTTGAGATGCACATACTTGTTATTAATCAGAGATACGTGAATTGAAACAAAGATGAAATGCTTTTGTCGGTACCTGTCAGAAAAGGTGAGAAGGGAGAATCACGACGATTGGTGAGAAGACATGGGGCCATGAGGACCTTCAGACACTGAGATTATAAATGGAAAAGCCATTCTGGAAAGCAAGCTAGCAGGACCTATGCCCCATAAGTCAGCAATCCCCATGTACCTACTGGAGAAATTCTCACACAGAACCTTATAGAGTCACATACTATTTACCATTGTATTACTTGCTGTGGTGTACGAAGGCACTCTAGAAATCCAGCCCTAGAAGAAGATGTGGTAGTATTCTATTCAACAGGTAGAATTAATAAATGAGAGATAAATATACAACATGGATAAATTATGAAAAATGCTTTTTGTGTGTGAAAATTGAAAGAAATGAAATCTATAGCACAATTTTTTTTTTTTTTTTTTTTTTTGCTTTTTAGGACCACACCTGCAGCATATGGAAGTTCCCAGGCTAGGGGCTGAATCCGAGCCACAGCTGCTGGCCTATGCTACAGCCACAGCAACGCCAGACCCGAGCCACATCTGTGACCTACACCACAGCTCATGGCAATGCTAGCTCCCTGATCCACTGAGCGAGGCCAGGAATCGAATCCACATCCTCAGGGATACTAGTCAGATTCATTTCTGCTGCGCCACAATGGGAACTCTCTATATAAATATATTAAAAACAGAGTAACACAACAAAGCAGTGCAATAAAAACACATAAAAATCCACGTGAATATATCAACACCTTAGTATATTTACTGGAGAAAAAGAAATTGTAATATCAGAAACAAAGGGGAAATATAACGATAACAAAGGAGAGGATCATAACCGATGAGAATGATTAACTTATTTTTATGCTCAACATGCAAAAGAAAGGAATATATTAAAAAAAAAAGCAGAGATAAACTAGACTGTCCTTTTATTTCTTGCCAAGAAAATAGTATCTCTTAGAGCAAACGTTAGACTTGTATGACATTGATTTTAGGGAACATCAATGCAAGGGCATCAGGTTTCCTTGACAAGTGGGGAAGAATCCAGCAGAGGTCTTCAAACTATACTAAGCAAAAATCTCTGTATTGGTTGAGAAAATCTGAGCTGCTATAACAAACAAACCTCAAAATTTCAATGGCTCAACACAACATAATTTTATTACTGGCTCATGTAACAATCCAATGTTCTGTGCCATGATTTCATTCAGGGACCTTGGCTACAAGATGTTGTACCATCTTCAAGACATTGTTTCCATGGTTTCCCCAGAGCATAACTCTTTTGTATCAATTAGCCAGGAGAAAGAGATGGAGGACAGGAGGTTTCTAATTGGCTGTGTCAATGCACATTCCATTGGCTAGAAGACAATTACATGGCCACACTCCCTGTAAGGAAGTCCAGGAAATGTAGCATTACTGTGTGCCCAGGAAAAGGAGAAAAACACAAATGTTAGTCAGTCTCCAGCAGTCTCCATCCTGTTGCAACATTATCAGTCAGTCAAGGTCAAAGTCTAGGGCCACTGACATGTACGTTGGAGCCAATGAACACCACTTAGCTAGTTTTTTTTAAATACAAGAGATATGAAAGAGGAAATGGAGGTGAAGAGGAGAAACCTCTACCTACCACAATCTTTTTTTTTTTTTTTGTCTTTTCGCCTTTATGTAGAGCCGCACCTGCGGCATATGGAGGTTCCCAGGCTAGGGGTCTAACAGGAGCTATAGCTGCCACAGCCACAGCAACGCGGGATCCAAGTCGTGTCTGCAACCTACACCACAGCTCACAGCAACGCCAGATCCTTAAGCCACTGAGCAAGGCCAGGGATCGAACCCACAACCTCATGGTTCTTAGTCGGATTCGTTAACCACTGAGCCACGAAGGGAACTCCCTACCTACCACAATCTTAAGGTTGTATTCTTCAAAAACAAAAAAAGAAGGTAACTGTTTATATACACAATGGGAATTTGAATTTAAAACAAGCCAGCACCGCCTTTTTTTCTTTTAAAATCAATAGCATGGCAAGATGCATGCTATAACCTTTCTATAAGACAGTGGGACGATAAACGGATCCAAAATCTCTGAGACATTCATAGACCTTCCACTTCCAGGAAATGCAAGCCAGGGAGCTTGGGGCCTCAGAACATGAGTTTTGGCCACTATAAGACAGAAGTTTATGGAGTTCCCATCACGGCTCAATGGTAACGAACCTGACTAGGATCCATGAGGATGCGAGTTTGATCCCTAGCCTTGCTCAGTGGCTTAAGGTTCTGGCTTCGCTGTGAGCTATGGTGTAGGTCACAGACACAGCTTGGATCTGGCGTTGCTGTGGCTGCGGTGTAGGCCGGCAGCTGTGATTCAACCTCTAGCCTGTGAATTTCCATATGCCGCAGGTACAGCCCTGAAAAGAAAAGAAAAAGAAAAAAATGACAGAAATTCAATCTTATGTACTTACCTCTCAACCTACAATTTTTATCTATCCAGTGAGGGTAGACCAAAATCTCATCAGTGAGGAGACCAAACGGGATAATGTATATAAAGCCTTTATTGAGCCCAGGCTGTGATGCTACTGAGGAGATAATACGTGTGGATGTGTGCAGCCTGGGCTCAGACACGCTCAACGGAGATGTGCTACTAATTATTACCTACGGAGAAAAATCTCAAAATGGCTTAAAATAGGAGACTGGTTACATAAATAATGGCAAATCAATTTGCATCCCTGGAAAGAGATGAAAGATAATGCACATAACAAGGGAAAAGTTTTTCTGTATGTTAAGTTAAAGTGTTGATAAAATGGACTGTAACGTATGATCTACATTTACAGATAAATGCATGTAAATTTATACACAGAATACCCTTTTGGAAGGGTATACCCCCAAAATGTTGACAATAATTTTCTCCGAATGGGGCTGGGAGCAGGTTAGTTTAGCTTGTTTTCCCTTTGTAGAGCCATACTCTCCAGATTTTCATCAATGAATATGTACCGCTTTAAAAAATTGGAAATTTTAAATTCCAGAACATACTTACTGTGTTAGTATGACTTGTCCTTCCTTTTTAGAAAAAGTCATCAAATATAAAGAAAAGTAGTAGAGTTCCCATTGTGGCTCAGTGGATTAAGAAGCCAACATAGTGTCCCCGAGGATGTGAGTTAAATCCCTCGCTTCGCTCAGTGGGTTAAGGATCTGGCACTGCCACAAGTTGCAGCTTAGGTCGCAGATGCAGCTCGGCTCTGGTGTTGCTGTGGCTGTGCTGTAGGCTAGCAGCTGCAGCCATAAAAAGAAAGAAAGGGGAAAAAAAAGTAGGGAAAAATAGTACTAGGACACCCTTTTCCGCCACCACCTAGATTTAACAATTGCTTACATTTTGCATTTTGCTTCATCTTGAAGTATTTGAAAATAAATTATCATCATGAAATGTCATACCTATAAGCTTCTACATGGATCTCCAATAAAGGTGCTTACTAAAGCAGAACTAATGAAATCTTATGTTTTAGAAAAATGACTATTGGTAAATACGGTTAGATGCTTCTATTCTTTGGTATTTTCTTAAAAGTTGATTGATTCCGTGTTTAGAGACATTGTCAGGCAGGGATTAGAAAGTCTGGCTATTAGACCAGGCTATGCCTAGACTTAACAACATATCAGTTAAATCACTGGAGTCAGCTTTTTCTCATTTGTGAAATAAAGGTGGTGATGTTAATGACATTTTCCACTTTTAAAAAAAAAATCATATGGGGGGGAAAAGAGAATTTCCACAATTCAAGGAATGTACTGGTGGGAGCCACACTAAGAAACTAGCAGGCGTCATTGGAGCGAGGACTGTTTGAAATGAGAGAATTAGAGACAAGCAATATTGAGAGATTTTTCTAATTTGTCCAGTGACATACCTGTGACTTTTTGTTTGGCTCAAGTAAACTCTTGAAAACGCCTGTATCTCCCAGGCATGAACTTTTGTATTTTAATCTTTCCAAGTCTTGGCCTAGCCTTGGCTGTCTCATTCTTGTCATTGTTTCTTCCAGGAGCAGGGCAGTCTGGGTAGACTTTTGCCAAGAACATATCCAAGGAGCCCTCTGACATTCAGTGCAATAAAAAGAAGTGCTGGGCCAGGGCCCCTTTCTCTGCATTTGCATCACAAAGCCCGGCGTTATTCTGCACAGCTCTTCTCAGGGAGAGACGCCCTTAGAAAATGCCAGATTCGGATCCAGTTTGGGGCGCCCCTGGCTGGGCCCTGGTCCTTGTGTACCCTCTAGTAGGGCACTAGTCTCCGTTCCTCAGTTTCCTGCCCCTAAAATAGAACTCACCCCCCTCCTTGCAGGGAGCATGACAAGAATTCCTTGTTTTAGGATGTATTCAGATGCTTGATTCATTGTGTAACAAAGGGCAGTTGCAACTCCAGCCTGAGTACTAATGAGGATCAGCTTGGACTGGTCATATTACTGCTGTACACAGGCACAACCACCACCATCTCCGCACAGAATCTGCTTCCAAGCTCGCTATTTTTGGGAGAATACCAATAACCTGCCTGGAAGCCTGGATTCTCATTTTTCTCTGCTCTGAATTACTGTGTGGAAGCTCCTGAACTTCCCAGGAACTCAGTCTACTGATTTATAAAATGGAGCAGGTGGATCCGATTCCTAGCTCTAAGATGCCTTTAAAGATATACAGTTTAATGCTTCTAAATGCATTTTTCTTTTCTTTTCTGGGGGAAGAACAATATTCCACCTGGGTTGTAAAAGTCATTTAAGAAGAATATGTGCAGAGTTCCTACTGTGGCTCAGTGGTTAACGAACCCAACTAAAATCCAGGAGGATGTGGGTTTGATCCCTGGCCTTCCTCAGTGGATTAAGGATCCGGCGTTGCCATGAACTGTGGTGTAGGTTGCAGATGCGGCTCGGATCCCACGTTGCTGTGGCTGTGGTGTAGGCCAGTCACTACAGCTCTGATTTGACCCCTAGCCTGGGAACTTCCATATGCCGCAGGTGCATTTCCAAAAAAAGACAAAAATAAAATAGAATAAAATAAAAAGAATACGTGGAGAATACCCATTTGCCACATTCCCCATCTTAAAAGTAACTTCTTCACTAGCTCTTTGTATTTCCAAAAATAGTCTGTTGAGTTAAAAATACACATATGACCAAATTTCCAGTTCGACTTCTAAGAATTTATCCGACAGACCCCAATGTATAAAGATACACATCACATTACATGGCTCAGTATGGTTAGTACCAGCACACTGCAGTAACCTGAATGTCCATTGAGTATATTGTGATGTATTCATATGAAGACCATTCAAAAGAATAAGGGAGATTTATATGTATGTGAATCAGTTAATAGTCTTCATGCTGCAGTTAACAGAAAATCCACTGCAGAGTGATGTAAATAAGAAAGGAGATTTATTGGGTCACACAAGTGAGGACGCCTCAAGGACTCAGTTTCTTCCCATCCCTCTGCTCTTCTGTCAAGGAAAATAGCTTCATCCCAAGCCTGGCTCTTTCACGGTAATAGGAGACTTATCAACAATCATTAAGATTTCTTGCTCTATTCCAAGGGCCAAGAGAGTGCCTCTGCCCGAGCTTTCCAAGTAAGAGTCCTGAACCTCACCTGGACTGCACAAGCTTACGTGTGCCACCAGGAAGGACAGTATTGATTAGCTTTGGCCAGTCAGTCCAGGGTGCCATGTTTCCTGAAAGCTTTGCGGGAAGCACCGTCGAGTAAATGAAAATCTGAGTATTTCAGGAAAAGAAGAGATTGTCCACTATAATCTGGAGTATGAAATAACTTCTAAGAGGAGTTTCCATTGTGGCTCAGTGGGTTATGAACCCGACTAGTATCCACGAGGATGCAGGTTCAATCCCTGGCCTTGCTCAGTGGGTTAAGGATCCGGCATTGCCACAAGCTGTGACACAGGGCTCAGATGCAGCTCGGATCTGGCATTTGATGCTGTGGCATAGGCTGGCAGCTGTAGCTCTGATTCTACCCCTAGCCTGGTAACTTCCATATGCCACAGGTGTGGCCCTAAAAAGAAGGGGGAAAAAAAGCTTCTAAGATTCTTTGCTAAATGCAAAGGGCAAGGTACAGAGGTGTGAGTACAGTACGCTACCATTTGCGTAGAAAATCACACATGCGTAGGTTATTTTTTCAACCACTTTTAATGAAGTATCATTAATTTACAATGTTGTGTTAGTTTCAAGTGTATAGCAAAGTGATTCAGTTCTACATATATATATATATATATATATACTCTTTTTCATTATATGTTATTATAAGACACTCAATATAATTCCCTGTGTCATAGAGTGGGTCCTCATTGTTTACCTATTTTATGTATAGTAGTGTGTATATGTTAATTCCAAACTCCTGCAGTTCCCGTCGTGGCGCAGCGGTTAACGAATCCGACTAGGAACCATGAGGTTGCGGGTTGGATCCCTGCCCTTGCTCAGTGGGTTAACGATCCGGCGTTGCCATGAGCTGTGGTGTAGGCTGCAGACGCGGCTCGGATCCTGCATTGCTGTGGCTGTGGCGCAGGCCAGTGGCTGCAGCTCCGATTAGACCCCTAGCCTGGGAACTTCCACATGCCGCAGGTGTGGCCATAAAATGACAAAAGGCAAAAAAAAAAAAAAAAAACTCCTAATGTATCTCCCCCCGTCTGTGTTATCCTCTTTGGTAGCCATAATTTTGTTATCTATGTCTGTGAGTCTATTTTTGTTAGTAAGTTCATTTACATCATTTTTTAGATCCCACATGTAAGAAATATCATGTGATGTCTGTCTTTCTCTATCTGACTTACTTCACCTAGTATGATAGTCTCCAAGTCCATCCATGTTGCTACAAATGGCATTATTTCATTCTTTTTTATAGCTGAGTAATATTCCGTTGCATATATATACCACATCTTCTTTATCCATTCATTTTTCAGCGGACACCTAGGTTGGTTCCATGTCTTGGCCACTGTAAATAGTACTGTAATGAATATTGGGGTGCCTGTATCTTTTCTGACTAGAGTTTTCTCCAAATATATGCCTATAAGTGGGATTGCAGGATCCTATTTCCAGCAATAATTTTATTTTATTTTTTTTGTCTTTTTGCCTTTTACGTAGAGCCGCACCTGCGGCATATGGAGGTTCCCAGGCTAGGGGTCTAACAGGAGCTGTAGCTGCCAGCCTTCGCCACAGCCACAGCAACACGGGATCCGAGCCGCGTCTGCAACCTACACCACAGCTCACGGCAACGCCGGATCGTTAACCCACTGAGCAAGGGCAGGGATCGAACCCGCAACCTCATGGTTCCTAGTCGGATTCGTTAACTGCTGCGCCACGAAGGGAACTCCTCTAGCAATAATTTTAATCTCACAGACATTCATTCATATACATACACATGAAAGTATCCACAGGGAGAAAAATAATGAAAAGAAACCAAAGATCTAAGAATTGATCATAGGTTGAATATTTTCAAATAGTAGCTTGGAATAGAAGATCCTAGGATAATAGCAACAATGCATCACAGCCCTCTACCAGTTTTGTCTTCCAGCTCTGAATGATACTGTTCTTCAGGGTTCTCTGGAAATGAAGTCGTCAGCAGAAGAAAACAACCTCACTCATGCAAATGACAAGGAAATAAATAATATATGTGTGTTTGCACAATCAATTTACAAACGTCACTTATCCTGAAAGAGTTTTTAAACAATGCCCCAGAGCTAATCACTGGGAATTCCACAAGGTGACATAAATCCACGGATATTTCTTTGCATACTGAGTCTCAGAAATACCTAGGGCTGCTCAGTCACTCACTCAAAACTGCAAGGAATCCTGACAGTTTCTGATAGTTTCTTGAATGCCTGCTACTCAGTGGGTATTTATATTTTCATGGAGTTAGATCATTGGTAGAAACTGTTTTAGTAAACTGGAGAAAAACTGGAAAAACATCTGTGCTGTAGGAGTACCTCCTCCTGGGAAAGAATGAGAGAACTTTATATCGTCAGCGCTATAGCACTACTGAGCAGGAAGTCAGTGATGACTTCGAAAAACCTGTTGCAAACTGCCAGCACCACTTTTGCAAGAAATAAAATTAAGGTGTGTGTGTGTGTCTGTGTGTGTGTATGTGTGTGTATGTAAAGAACTAAACGTAAGAAATGATCTTTAAAATGGATTAGAGGATTTCAAGTGTTTTCCCAAAGCAGAAAATGTATCAAAAAAGGAGAACGAGAGTTGAGAATGCAGTGGTCAAAACAAATGTTTCCCTTTGACATAAAAGAGAGAGAGTTTTGCTTGCAAATAACTAAATAGTCAGTCATTCATTCAACGAACTTCTAATTTAATGCCTGCTATGGACAAGGTACTGTGGGGTCATTAACCACAGGGATACCAGTAGAAAAACTATATTTGGAAAGCAGGTAATTACAAAATGTGGGCAAGATGAGGGAAAAGTTATAAACATTGATGGTTGCCAAGTACTCGTAGGAGGAAAACTATTACAGAGAGGTTACTGTTGCTTATCGGATATTAAGTCATCAGGAAATAAATGTAGATGAGGTAAAATGGCACAATAATTAAACACGTGAACTCTGAGGTCAAAGAGCCCCGATGCAAGGTCTGGTACATCACTGACCAGCTGCATCAATGGTAACTTTACTTAACTCCTCTCCTTGGTCTACAGAAGATAACAGAAGTAGAGTTCTTAGCATGATTCCTAGCATTTAGTAAATTAGCATTAATTGGTACTCTTGACAAATTAGTTATTATTATTATTATCATTATTATTGTTATATTATTAGATTTGAGTTGAACCACGGTTTAGTATTATCTGTGTCTCTGCATTATTTTATTATGCATAGAATAGGAGAGACTATTAGATTTACAGGTATTTTTTAAAGGATGGGGGAAGGCGAATTGCAGAGAACTTACCTTATTTACATTAAAGTTGTTTTTACCTGTATTTTTTTGTCCTTTTTTGCCTTTTCTAGGGCCACACTCGCAGCATATGGAGGTTCTTACTTTAATTTTTCTTCTAACGTGTTAGATGACTTTACTCTGATATTTGTCTGATCTTCATGTACAGCCCTGACCACCATCTTTAGGTCCTCCCTTCTAAAGCACAGGAAGTTATCTTGGTGGGTTCCTGTGGTAGAGACAATGCGATAGGAGGAAAAAAGAAGCATCTTGAAGACAACCATAAATTAGCTGTAAATCAAAGTATTTATGTTCTGGAAGGCTCCTGAAGTTCGGGGGCTAGGGGTTGAATTGGAGCTGCAGCTCCCGACCTATGCCACAGCTCCAGGGAGAGCAACACTGGATCTAAGCTGTATCTGCAACTTATGCTGCAGCTTGCCGCAATGCCCAATCCTTAACCCACTGTTCTTTGCACTGGGATAAAATTCAGTTTGGAAGCTAAAGGACACGTGATCATTTTGATGAGAGATTGTCACTTATAAAGTACTTGTTTCCAAGGATGGTATAAAACTTTCAAAAGTAAGTCTGAGTAACCGAAGGGCTGAAGTAAACAGTGGAAAGAGCGATTTATGCCTTATTCTAGCTGCCCTGTGACTGATGCTAAACCTTGTAGAAATGGGCCTGTGTTAGGAAGACGACTTTTCTCTGCCAGCTGGAGACTACACATTAAAGTAAGGCTGGGCAACTCATGACCATATTTAATACTGATTAACCCCCACAGTGTAACATGTATGTACAGGAAAGTATGACTTTCAGAGCTTGAAATATATCATTTAAGAAAATAGTGGGGACCACTATAGAGAAAGGAAGGACCGAGAACAAATGGGATTGACAAAGATCCCCAGCCACACGCACAAAGTACTGATACTGTATTTATTCCATAATACTGTCATACTCTTATTTTTATTCTACTGTCTTTGCATCTTAACCTTTCTAGTATGTCTCCCAACGCGCACACACACGCACACACACACGAGAACACATGAGAGAGAGAAACAGCTAGATCATCTGGATCCATTTAGGGACTGAATTTCCTAAGTGCCAGTGAGATAAACAGACCCTATAATATAGTTGTCACCTGAACAAACCAATGTTTGATCAATTGTCCGTTTGCTTGGTGGAGTGTGAACCTTGCTTGAGAGCTGAAATGACAAATATTAGTAAATTATTATCATCACCTATCATCAGACAGTTGGTTCTTTGTACTGCGTGGAGTGAATTATGAATTAGGAATCTGTACGTAGCTATAAATGGCACCACAGCATGGCCAGATCATTGAACAATTGATTCAGCTCCTCCATGCTTTTTGAATAGAAAATCCCTCTTCCAGAACCCTCGAGACCTCGGTGGCATCTCGCCTCCAGAAGCTCTTAATACTGAGGCCAGCACCGATGCACTGCAATCATTTTCAGTGAAATCAGCTGAAAAACTGTGTGCACCATCACTAAAAGCATACTTGTTAATTTGTAAATTAAGAATCACACATTATAAAACATTGACCAGGAATTAGAAAAGGATGATCTTTTATGACATAAATATTTAATTTTTATTTTATTGATTAACAATTCAAAACACCTTTCCATTCTCACCTCCAATGTCAACATTCACTTTTGTTACTGAAGATCTTCCATGATCATTCAAAATCTCAGGGTTTTTTTTTTTAAAGGGCTTGATTTGATTGTCAAAATTAAAAAGTTACCTTTGCAAAAATGTTAGATCTGAATGTAAGAAACACATCACTGCTTCCATCTATCGAATCTTTATGTTTATGCTCATCTTTCAGACACACCCTTTAACTATCAAAGAATTGTTGAAATTCCAAAAGTAAATTTCTATCTCCCATGTTAAAAATGAACCGGGGGTCGAATCTTTATGTTTATGCTCATCTTTCAGACACACCCTTTAACTATCAAAGAATTGTTGAAGTTCCAAAAGTAAATTTCTATCTCCCATGTTAAAAATGAACCGGGGGTGTGGTGTGCTAATATTAATACACTAGTTCAAAGTTCAAAGAGATTCTATATTTGGAGGATTTAAAAATAGATTAGGTGAGGAGTCCCTGTCGTGGCTCAGCGGAAACAAATCCGACTAGGAACCATGAGGTTGTGGGTTCGATCCCTGGCCCCGCTCAGTGGGTTAAGGATCCAGCGTTGCCGTGAGCTGTGGTTTAGGTCACAGCCACGGCTCAGATCCCACGTTGCTGTGGCTGTGGCGAAGGCCGGCAACTACAGCTCCGATTAGACTCCCAGCCTGGGAAACTCCACATGCCGGAGGTGCGGCCCTAAACTGACAAAAGGCAAAAAAAAAAAAAAAAAAAAAAAAAAAAAAAAAAAAAAAAAAAAAAAAAAAAAAAAAAAAAAAAAAAAAAAAAAAAAAAGAGATGACAAAAGAAAAAAAAAAGGATTTTCATTTTCATCTTTTAAACTGAATAGGTAAAAGGAATTTGGTAGGCAATATACGTGGTTTTTTCAAGAGTAAAAATATCACATAAAGTTGGAACTAGTTCTAAGCATCCACTTCACACGTGTCCCTCAATGGACCAAGTTTCCTTCAAAAGGCAGGGCTTCGTCCCGCAGTGTTAAAAGCCGGCATTAGCTCAGGAGCAGGTTCAGAGTGGATGTGAACACCTATTTCAAGTCGTCTTCCTGCTCATTTTGTTTTCTTAGTTTTCTCTGACTTCTAATCAGATCTGACTGCCTGAATCATTATGTTTTCCTCGTGGTTAAACTAAGAGAAGTTGGAGGAGTTGGAGAAGGCTCCTGCTTGCTGCACATTTGAGCTTAAATTATTCGGAGAGTATCATCTCCAGTTGATGATTTTCTCGCTGGAATCCTTTGAAGCTCCTTGTCCGCTTGGTGAGAGTTAATTTAAACTGATACTATCAGCTCTGACTGCCAGTGAGGATGGCATAGGTATAAACTATAACATGTCTCTACGTGCTGAGTGAGGGAGTTGGGGCACAGTGGATCCCCCAGAGGCTCTGGGAATTTCCACTCTTTCTTAGAAAGGCAGTTTGTGGAAGAAGAATGAAACTCTGGGAATGGATGAATGAGAGCACGTGTGTCAGCCCATATATTAAATACTAGTAAAGGTTATTTCCTATTTTTACTAAAAACAATTGTAGAGTCTCATACTTGCTTCCGACGCCTGCCTCGTTGGACCATTTCACACAGCTCACTCTGGGGACTACTGGTCGACCCAACTCCTTTGCCTTCAGGGCCTTTGCACAAGCCTCTCTCTCCCTGGGCCATTCTACTCTCCTCGCCCCTTCAGTAGTTAACTGCCAATTATCCTTCACTTTTCACTTGCGATATTTCTTACTCGTGGAGATTGTCCCAGATCTTCACTGTCTTCTCTGATTAGGCTAGGTCTTTTCTGTTAAAAGCTTTCTTAAAATCGTATTGCCATCCTTGAAGAGCCCTCCACAGCACATAGTTACAGATCACCTGTGTGATGAGGAATGGCCTCTCTGTTCCCTGGAAATTTGCAAAGTCCATGGAAGTTGGAGTTATGTCCATTTCTATTGTATGTGCGGCCCCTAGCATAGTGCTTCACAAATATTCAGGCTCCAGGGAGTATTTGTAAAATGACTCATAGACAAGGAATCTGGAACTTACTCATAAGGCCTCATAGACCACCTTGTTTTTTTCCCTATTTTATGAATAGGAAAACTGCAATGTGAGAGATTTATGGTGAAAATGTGGAGAAAAAGGAAACCTTTATACTGTTGGTGGGAATATAAATTGGTACGGCCGTTATGGAAAACAATATGATGTCTCCACAAAAAAAGAAAAATAGAATTGCCATATGACCCAGCAATTCCACTTCTGGGTGTACAACTAAAGAAAACAAAATCAATATCTCTAAGAGATATCCATATCCCATGTTTATTATGGAAATATTCATATCAGTAAAGATGTGGGAATAACCCACATCTAAGTGTCGACAGATGAATTGATAAAAAAGACGTGGTATTATACACGGTGGACTATTATTTAGCCATAAAGAAGGCAATCTTGCCATTTGTGACAACATGGTGAGTCTGGAGGGCATTGTGTTAACTGAAATAAGCCAAACACAGAAAGCCAAATTCTAGATAGATGACATTGCTTTTTTTTTGTCTTTTAGGGCCACATCCATGGCATATGGAGGTTCCCAGGCTGGGAGTCAAATCAGGAGCCGTAGCAGTCAGCCTACACCACAGCCACAAAAACACCAGATCCCAGCTGCGTCTGCAACCTACACCACAACTCACAGCAACACTAGATCCTTAACCCCCTGAGCGAGACCAGGGATCAAACCTGCATCCTCATGGATGCTGGTCAGATTCGTTTCCCCTGAGCCATGATGAGAACTCCTGTATGACATCACTCTTTATGTGGAATCTGAAGAAAAAAAAAATAGACTCAGAGAAACAGCAAGTAGAGTGGTGGTTGTCAGGGGCTGGGGGATGTGGGAAGTGGGAAGATGTTGGTCAAAAGGTACAGACTTTCAGTTGTAAACTGAATAAATTCTGAGAATCTAATATACAGCACGTGACTATAGTTAATAACATCGTATTGTATACTTGAGATTTGCTAGGACTGGAAATTGTAAGCATTCTCAACACATAAAAGAAGAGGTAAGTGTGTTAGGTGATGGATGTGCCCATTAACTTGACTGTGGGAAATATTTCATAGTGCATGCAAATGTCCCTTTTTACGCTTTAAATGCATACAATTTTATTTGTCAACTATATCACAATAAAACTGGAAGGGGAATAAAAAGGGGTTATATAGCATGCCCCAAGGTCACATCATTAGTTGATAACAGTAATAAGAGGAAAACCTGAGGCTCTTGGTCCCCAGGGCCAGTGATTTTTCTATGCATTCCCAGAAGATGCTAAAGAAAAGCCAGCTTTGGAAACTGTCTTCCTACTAAGATAATCAGACTTCCTAAAACCAAAAGTTTTATTGAACTGGTATATAAAATAAATTTACAGGAATGAAGATTTAAAAACAATAAAACAAAGAACCTAGAAGAAAAGCTTTATAAAATAGGCCACGAATTGGCAATTTGTGGAAGGAGAAATATAAATTAACAGTTAACATGTGAAATTATATGTACTCTAAGAGAATTATAATCTAAATTAAGAATAGGCTCTTTCCCCCCATCAGACCGCTAAAATTTAGAAAAACTGGTCATGTTGTCAAGAATGTGAGAAAATGGGTCATCTTATAAAATCTTTGTGAGAGCATAAATAGGTGCAATCCCTTTGAGTCAATTTAATAGTATTTATTGACATTTTAAATATGCATGCCTTATAACGCAGACTCAGAACTAAACATACATCTTCAACAGATGAGCAAAAATATATTCCAAGATGTTCATTGCAATATTGTTCATTATAGTGAAATTTGGGTTACAATCTCAATATCCACCAACATGAAGGTCATCAAATAAATCGCCATTCAAACTAC
The DNA here is from genome assembly GCA_004024745.2 of Catagonus wagneri. NCBI lineage: Eukaryota > Metazoa > Chordata > Mammalia > Artiodactyla > Tayassuidae > Catagonus > Catagonus wagneri. The sequence goes on from PVHT021183519.1 coordinate 22,386,176, forward strand.
GGAAAATTATGCAACTATTTATTTATTTATTTATTTATTTATTTATTTATTTATTGGCTACGCTGGTGTCATGCAAAATTTCTGAGGCCAGAGACTGAATCTGCACCACAGCCTGCACCACAGCAGTGACAACACCAGATCCTTAACTCACTGAACCATCAGAGAACTTCTGTTTTAATTTTGTTTTGACGCAGCCTCTTAAAGAATGCAGTAGATCTACATGTATTGATGTAGAAAGATAAGTCGTTTTGCTAAATTTTAAAAACTGTGTCAGATCATTCCATGCCTTTTTTTTTTTTTTTTGTCTTTTTAGGGCCGCACCCACGGCATATGGAAGTTCCCAGGCTAGGGGTCTAATCCGAGCTGTAGCTGCTGGCCTTCACCACAGCCACAGCAACGCCAGATCTGTGCCGCAACCGCGACCTACACCACAGCTCACGGCAAGGCCGGATCCTTAACCCACTGAGCAAGGCCAGGGATTGAACCCTCAACCTCATGGTTTCTAGTCAGATTCCTTTCTGCTGAGCCTTGAGGGGAACTCCATATATGTTTTACTTAGCTTTAAATAAAGGAGGGAAGTAATATGATAGACTATAATAGTAGGAGCTTGTGCTTTTTACTATGCAATCTTCAGGATGGTTTCCATTTTTTGCAGTCATGCATTTCTTCTGTAATTCAGTTTCCTGCCAAACGGGGTATTACTTTTGTTTAGAGTCTCCAGTGTAGACGAAGAGCTTTGTCGCTCCCTACTCCCAGCACTCGTGCAGAACCTTGATGCATTGTGATGCCCATGCCCATGATGTGGGGAGCTGGGGATGCTGGCCAGGTTTCTGCACCTTCTCATCAAACACTCCAAGACAGCCAGCCAGACAGATGGCAGGGGACATTTCCTGTACAATCCGAAACTTCTGAGACTGAATGTGCCTTCTGTCCATGATGCACACACACCACAAACATGGAAAGAGTCTCTCAGAAAATGAGTGTGTTTTCCCCATCAGAAGTTGTGGAAACTAGATGGAGTGTCCCAGGTCCCTCCTGCCTTTATTTGCATGAGGCAAGTCAAAGCAGGAGGAACACGTGTTGAGGGTTCTTCAGGAGCAATGGAGAGAGCTAACTACTACGATTTTTTTTTTATCGAAATATAGTTGGTTTACAGGGTTTCAGGTAACAGCAGAGTGATTCTGTTATATATATAGACATTCATGTTCTTTTTCAGGTTTTTCCCCATTACAGGTTATTACAAGGTATTGAATATTCCTATGCTATTCAGTAGGTCCTTGTGAGCTCTGTTATTAAATGAATGTACCAGAGCCCTTCATGGTATCAAAGTTAGTGCAATACTATTCACAATAGCCAAGACATGGAAACAACCCAAATGTCCATCGACAGATGACTGGATTAGGAAGATGTGATATATATACATGATGGAATACTATTCAGCCATAAAAAAGGATAAAATAATGTCATTTTCAGCAACATGGATGGAATTAGAAACCCTCATACTGAGTGAAGCAAGTCAGAAGGAGAAAGACAGATGCCAAATGAAATCTCTTATAAGCGGAGTCTAAAACACTGCACAAATGAACATCTCAACAGAAAAGAAAATCACGAACTTGGGGAACAGACTTGTGGTTGCCAAGGGGGTGGGGGAGGGGGTGGGGGAGGAGGTGGGAGGGAATGGGGATAACTAGTGCTTTAATGATGGAAAAGCAAGGAGATCCAACTGTATAGCATGGGG
>PVHT021183519.1:22388913-22456124 GCA_004024745.2 Catagonus wagneri
GGAGTTCCCATGTGGCTATCTGGGTTAAGAAACCAACTAGTATCCATGGGGATGCGGGTTCAATCCCCGCCTTGCTCAGTGGGCACAGCAGCTATGTGGTGAGCTGCAGTGTAGGTTTCAAGTACGGCTTAGATCTAGAATTGCTGTGACATTGGCCGGCAACTGCAGCTGCAACTCGACCCCTAGCCTGGGAACTTCCATGTGCCCCTGGTAGGGCCCTAAAAAGGAAAAAAAAACAAAACAAAACTGTGAACCTTGTTTCCTTAAAATCTCGGCCCTTCCTCGCCTCTTCTCCCACCAACCTATACCTCCACTTAACATCCGCCTGTAATCCTACTCACTCTAAACCTTCCTGATCCCCTTGCCCTGACAGAACTTCACCTTCTCCAAATGGGTGTGTGTGTGTGTGTGTGTGTGTGTGTGTGCGCGCGCACCCAGGTCAGCTGACCCAGGATCATGTGATGATATCTCCTTTCTTGCTTGGAATCTTGCCTCCTTGTTTGGCTTTTCATTTGTCTTATTTTCCAGACCAGGCAGGAATCTGGATGCTAAACTGCTTCTTAGGACCCACATTAAGGTCGCCATAGCAGGCATGTGAAACAGACTTGCGCATTTGAAAAACTACAAACAAGAAAGCCACAAAGGCCAGGATTCTCTCTCTCTTCCCTTTTTTTTCTTGTCTGGTGACTTCTGTATGCATGCTCCTCGCTCTCTTTCCCGAGGTCATGTGTACTCTTCGTGAAAAAGAATTCAACCTTCAAAATGAATACCAAAATCCATAAACATGGAGTATTAGTTTATAAGCCCAAGAAGCATGAAAAACTATACAGTAGCCAACCGTGCAAGTGAACAAAGACAAAAAAGGGAAAACTGGCTTCGGCTGGAGAACTATGTTCTTGTTTCACATCCAATAAACTATCATGAACAAATGAGGTGAAAACTTGGGGAGATAACCAGTCTTGTCAAATAGGAATAGGTGTAGTGTGTGTGTGTTTTAAATTAAGAAATGAAATTCAAGGCTCCTTTGCTTAATGAACCCAGCTCTTTCATCTTTTCAAATGACAGTTAAAGTCCAAACTGGAGTTTGGGGGTGGGGTGGGGATGGAGATTTAGGACCTCGCTGCAGACATTAATAAACACCACTCCACATTCTAAAACGATTAGACATAATTTAGCATAATTGCCAATCTTTCCTGAGCAAAGACATGCAACTCGGTTGTTTTAACTGTGAAACTCCTTTCTCTGTCACCTCAGTCCAGGGCTCAAGGTTCATGCCTTCAGAAAGGCATTGTGAGGAAATACGTTCTTGGCCCCGTGTATTTTATTTTCTCAAATTCACCTTAGAAGTGGAACGAAAGACAGATTTCAGAGGACCAAAAAATATTTTCTCGGACGCTGTGTTGAAGAACATTCAGATAGGAGAAGGGAGATGTTGATTTTATTCCTTCTCAGACAAATTCCACGCTAAGTTTGTTGAATCTTAAACTTGGATAGACCTCAACATTTTTCCGCTCCATTTTATGCTTTCCTATGGTGACTTTCTGTCCAGCTTGTCTCATCTGGAGAATTTAGATCTTAACCCCTCAAGGCAGACAGCAGGTATTTTCCAGCATTTTCCTCAGAGCAGTATCATGCTGAGGAGTTCAGTAAAATTTTAATAGCACTGTATTTCCGTGGCCAGCCCTTCTAACTCCTGTTTGCTATGCTGGACTCCCGATTTCAAATGTGTGTGGCTCAGTGTTCTCTCACTAAATTATTGGAGTGGCTAGGACTGTTTCTAAGGCAAGTTTTGATGATTCCTTTAGGAATCTATCCCCTTAACAGCAAGTGGGAAAATCCAGGGGAGGAAAGGAGGATCATATTGATCACTATTGATTAGAATTAATGCAAAGTAGCCTTTCTTTCATAACTGGATGGTTGCAGATCACCAATGTTTGAAAACAAAGTATCTAACCTGTCTCTAATATAATTACCAAGCACGCCTTCATTTCCTCCTTATCCCGTTGCAGAAAGAAAGAAAGAAAGAAAGAGAGAAAGAAAGAGAGAAAGAAAGGTTAAGTTAAGACAATCCAAAGCCAAATAATTTTTAAAGCATTTTGTTGCAATATTTTAAAAAATTGTTTTACCCTGATACATACTGAGAAATCTCGAAGTGAATCAGAAAATCTTTGAGTTCGTCAAAAAATCTTTCTGGGTTAGTAGAAGGTGCTCCCTGGTCATGCAAACTTGTTGACAGATATTTCTTGGCGAGAGCTCGAGAACCTGAATAGTAGAAGATGCTAGTCCCGTGCCGACTCGAGTGCTTACAATGAATCATTGAATAAATTAGTACCATCCATGGAGACTGCCTCTTTGGATAATTAGCAATTTCAATCTAAGAAAGATACTGTAAAGTACTCTTCAGCTTCGACATCAATAGACAAAACGCTGGGGTAAGTAGCTAAATTAGACTGCTTTAAATACTATCTAGAACTTTTATTGCAATTATATGCCCTTGGAAATTTTGACCTAAAACGATACAATACATAATCCTTTGGAGCGTATAGCGGCAAACTTGAGATTTTTATAATAGAGAAATGAGATTTCGTTAGAGTTTTTGAAATTTGCCAAATAAAAAAATTAAAGTAGAATTTATTCTATGTACATAAATAAGGTAGAAATCGTGCCTTCTGTTTTTATAGCTTCCCCCCTAGTTTTGCGTATGCACTTATAATAACAAGAGAATGCTCCCTAAGGTCACTAATTTGATTATATCCATGTCTGTGAATTAAGACAATGGGTGTATTTCACCTCGGAAATTCAGTGCTCTATATTGAAATCCAGGTTTTATAACCTCTGTCCTGATACCTATTTTGTAGCTTTAAAAAACCTATAGAATTTATCAGGAGGCAGATGATTCTCTGAACCTTGCATTTTTTTTTTCCTGCCTTGTGACTAAGACTTAAGCTTAAACAAGAATATAACCAAATGTTTTATAAGTTCACATTTCAAAAGCATTTTTATTATTGCAAGCAATACAATCAATTTCATGTAAATTATCTCAATCGTTTCATATAAAAATCAAGAAAAAAAATGGAACAAAAACATTATTTGGATTCAAACAGGGGACATTCTTTTTTCTTGGGAATGATCAAAAATAGACCTAGATAAAATTTAACCCACAAACTTCTCCCTCTTTTTTAGCCTTTCACAAAATACCCAGGAAGGTTTACCAACTACAATGACAAAATCGTTTAATCGGTTCATTACAATGCACAGTGACTGAGGTGATTTTCAAAAACACATATATATTTAGAAAAGAGATTATTATAACACATAAAGCAGAAGTAACTTATCGATATAAGTAATTAGAGCAATACTACTTTACTAAAATGAAACTCTCCAAAAAGTTTGAAACGTGTTTTTAAAAATTGCAATCTCGGAAATATCGTTTTGGAAAGGTCTGTATCCTCTATTTGACCACTGGACTTAAAAAGAAAAAAAGAGGTAGTTTTTTTGGTTTAATGGCTTTGTCTTGCACTCTGAGAAATGTATTTTAAAATTAAGTGACCAGAAGACATTACCACCGGCAAAGCATTAGCAGGGAAGAAACCTTGATAAAATTAGCAGTGGAGACACTGAATCGTATCTTCTGTTAGTGAAAGTCATGGGCAAAAGTTCTAAAATTATACAACTACAAAAATAAATCAAGTCACCGTGTCATTTCTGCTTTTCTCCATTAATAAATTAACCGTGTAACATTGTTCAAAATTATGTCAGTTACGCATATAATAATCTTTTAAATTAATGAAGTGATGAAGCGGTTTGATGACACCCATGATTTACAGGGCTGCTTTTAGCTAATGTTAAAAGCCTTTCATTTAATAAATCGCCCTCTTGAGAAATTACCAAAAATGAATATTTTCTATGCTAAATGTTTCAAGGTTTACACTTTTTCAATATATTAATAAATGGCAAGGGAGACGCATTTTTCAAAATAGATCTTCTTTTACATATATTTAATTGAAATTAATTAGTATGTGACTTGAGAAAGCAATGATTATACAAGATCATTTATGAGAATTTTTGTGAAGCAATAAAGCTGAATTTGAGCAATGAAATTAATCATATGCTTACAAAATTTGGATGATAAATTGGGAATCATTTCCTCTTTGATGAAAGAGGAGCAATTCTACAGACTCTAAGTTCTCAAAATATGGCTCATTGCTCTACACACTTAATCATCGCCTTGTTTGCCGTTTCTTTTAAGATTGAACTACATTACTAGTAAGCATTGTATTTTTATCAGCGTTTTTGTTTTGTTTGCTTTTATCTAAATATTTCTTCATGAATCGTTATATGTGATTTCCGCTCCAGGACATTTCTCAGTTCAATCACGAATAACAACAGTCGGACCTTCCAATCAAAGTATATCATTTACATTGTCTTGGAGTTTTATGTGGCCTCAGAGACATGTCTGCATTCAAGAGAATTCATGTCTTCTGGAAAGATGTTCTATATGTTCGTTAGGAGAGCGAAATAGATTTCAGTCAAGCCAGGATATGCTTGCATGTGATAACAGCAAAAAAGAAAAGTAGCTAAATATAACTAGGAAAGAAAAGCCTGAAATTGATGTTGCCTGTGCTTATGGATTTGTTTTCATAATGTGGAGACTGGTTTTTATTCCACTTCTGAATTAGTAATGTGCCTAGTACATTGGGCCAATTTCTTTTCAAAGCATTTTCAGCTCCAGCCCTGAAAACAAGAATAATTAATGCATGCTTCTTGAGTCCAATGGATGCAATTTCAGGCAGGCGGATGTCAAGGAAATAATTTTTAGAATTCTTATAATCGATGGCAATGAAATGGAGAATTGCCGGTTGGCATTTCGAATGATTTTAAGGAATTTCAAACTTTCATCGATGAATTTTTAATGTATGCTAAGAATGGACGCTAAGGGTTTGCAACTAGGCACAGTGAAACGGAACTTGAAGCATATTATTATTTTCTTTTAAAAATGGCTTAAAGAAAATAATAAAGGTGTTGGAAATTCAAGACTTTAGTTCTTTTAGAACCTGAGCAGCATCGAGCTAGTCATGCATACAATTGTTGAACTGAGCTGCAAGTTCAGGAGTTGATAAAAAAAAAAAAAATGGAAAGGAATCAATGGTCTTTCCAATATACACAGCCTGTGTCTGAACTTTGGCAGGATACTGTTTACCATCAGAGCGACATGAAGCTCCCAGCACGTCCCCTGCTGAGCCTTCCCAACCCACGGACATCAGCATGCCCTTTGGAGAAATATCATGGGAACTTGAAATAGGGCACCTTGCGAAATATGACATATCTCAAAGTTTGGAATACCTGATACTGTTAACACCGATTCCGAACACTTTTTTATAGTTGGGGTCATTTCTAGGAAGTGTCTTCATTGAGCACGAAATTATATAGGTGTAGAAATTGATTCAATTCCTTGCCTGGATGAACTAAAACCTTTTGAAATCACAGCAACAAGACCAGTGGGACGAATGTCAGCTCTGAGAGAACCTATGAAAACCCCATGCAGGGAAGGATAATTCAGAAATAAAAGCTTAATTTCTGGTAAATCAAGCCTCATGTTCTAGTCAATATTAACTATGGGAAATACAACGTTACATCTCTGGACCCTAGATTTATTTGTTCTTAAAATGGAATCAGGGTATCTCTTTTTAACAAAAATTATAGCATCCTTTTTTCCTACCTCTGTGGAACTGTAGAGATACGATGAAGTAACATATGAAAGTGTTTTTAATGCTTTGAGAGAACCAGGCTGTATAGACCTGAGGATCAAGTAACTTTAGACTCTCTCAAGCCCTTTGAAATTGGGTAATGGTGTTAAAGCTTACAGATTGAAAATATACCAGAATTCCCTGGTGGCTCAGCAGGTTAAGGATCTGGTGTTGTCGCTGCTGTGGCTCTGGTCACTGCTGTAGCTCGGGCTGGATCCCTGGCCAGGGAACTACCAAATGCTGCAGGCATGGCCAAAAAAAAAAAAAAAAAAAAATGGAAGAAAATATTTATAGTACAAAATAAATATGTACAGATTAGAAACTGTCGTGTTATCTTATGGCAGATTTCCTTCTTTAGATATATTCCATTAGGTTAATAAATGTATATTCTGTGCACACTCCAACAAAATCCCAGAGGAGGACAGAAAACTTCCCCAGCAATGGGAGAAAGCCCCCCACCACCGCGCGTGCGCTCGTCATGTTCTAAATGGAAACTTTACATCTTAAGTTTACTCCTCATTGAAACAGATGCACAGGGGCCAAGGGGCTTAAAGATAAAACTGCATTCTCTCTGTTTTCAAGGCTCAGTTTGGAACTCAGGCAAATCTTTTACTTTTTACAACATGGAGAACAGCAAATTTGCCCCTGTTTTTCAAAACAGAGTGCAGTACACCCCACAGACACAGATCCAATAAAATGCTCTATTTATTGGCTAAGCATTAACGGCATCTCTTATTTTACTCCTGCGACCCCCGTTGGCTGTTAGTCACACATTCCAATTGAGCAGACGCCACAGAAATATGCCTTCTGTGTAACGAAGAGAAGAGCCTAATTGGCCATCGACCTCTCCCTTCCAGCTCCCCTGGTGTCACAACCCAGCGGCTTCCAATTCGTCACCCCCAGGGCCAGGCAATCCGGGCTGAGGAGGCCAAGGTAAGCAATGCTAAAGCAAGAAGTTCGGGGCCAGTTCCCTGCCCCACCCAGCCTCCCCGCTCCGGTGATCAAAGCCTCAGCAAACACCATCCTCGCCACCTGAGTCAGCGCCTCTCGAAATGGAGAGCACAGAAAGCAGGGTCCTATCCAGAGCAACTTTCATTACTCGGTTTTTATTAGATTGATTCTTACTATCACTTTCTCTTCATAGCAGTGGTATTGCCATCCTGCTTAGGATAATGACACCAAATTCCCTTTTAAAATACACATATTGATATTTTTTAAAAAGATTTCAAGAAGTTTATGCAAAAAACAGCACGGAGAGGCAAAGATAACGCAATCATTGTAAAAGCAATTAGTGACTCTCTGAAGATTAAAAGACACTGAGCCAAAGAAGGCTAAAGGCTAAAGAAACTTGTGATGATTTATGTACACCTATCATTGAAATAAAATCCATTAAGAAAATAAAAAAATAAAAATAAATTTTAAAAAAAAGAATACCCACTCTCCTCTTTCAGCTGGCTTTTTATTATGGTTATTAGAATTCAGCAGTAATTGCCTTTCCACATATCTTTATCCAATCGCTTTACAACCCCAGCAAAGTGGGCAAGATGTGTTATCACCATTTTACAGATGGGGAAACAGAGGCCAGGAAGGCTCAAGTGATGCACTAAAAGTCGCATGCTGGCTAATTAAGTGCTGAGGGCAAAACAGGAAGCCTTCAAAATAAATAAGGCTATCTGCTCCAAACAGAACACATTGTTCAGTTTAATGTACTATTCGATTAAAAAGCTCAAGTGGGAATTTTCTAATTTTTCTTGACTCCTCCTTATATTTTCCATTTCCTTTCTAAACTAATTTGCAACCTGCCGTATAGAACAGGGAACTGTATCTAGTCACTTGTAATGGAACATGATGGAGGAAAATGTGAGAAAAAGAATGCATATATATGTGTGACTGGGTCATTTTGCCATATGGCAGAAATTGACAAATGCTGTAAATCAATTATAATTTAAAAGAATTTTTTAAATAAATTTTTAAAAAGGTCACATGGGGACCACAGAGTTAAGTATTACCTTTGTGTTAAATTTGTGCATCCACTCACTGAGCAATATTTCCATACTTTTTCCAACAGTACGGCAGACATAATAGGAAAATTCCTTCTGAGCAATATAAGATAGGAACCTAACTGAACTAATTAGTTCACAATGGTGTTAGGAGGTTAACTATCCGATGGTGATAAAACACTATATTGATGGGAAATGCCGTATTAAATCCCCCAAATTACCATTACTTATATCACTGTGCATTATTTATATTCAACGAAGTTACAGGTAAAGAAAAAAATATGAATATCATGCCATTATTACATTTCTGATCAGTCCTTGGAGAGATGATATTTAATCCTGTCTGTCACGCTTGTGGGGTCGTAGGCATCTATCAGGGAGAGCTGAGGGCTGGGGGAGTAGACAGACATTTAGAGACGGAAACACATGTATTCAGGAGATGCTGCCACTGTGTTGTTTTATAGGAAAGAAGAAATATTGAAATAAACCTCGGTTTGCCACTGTGTTTGTTTTTGTTTTTTTGTTTTTAAGAAAAACAGAAGTCATAATTTCAAAAAGCAAAATTTGTAGCTTCAACTGCAAATGTACTCATCTGAGCCTTTACGGTGAGACCACAAATTGTATGCCGTCCTTAAATTAAAGTCGCTCCTCAGAAATGTAAATATTTCCACATGAAAATGTACGTGCCAAGTCCAAGTTACGCAAACATATAGAATGCCAATAAATTTCCAGGGTCACCAGCTTGTCCAGTGCTCCTAAGACGTCAGCATGGGAAGCTGTCATTTCTGGAAGACAAAAAGCAGATAAACAAAATTATATCATATCCCTGTGATTTTTCCAATCAAATGGCTAATTTGAGATTCTCGACTAGGAAATTGGAGTTGGTTTTTCAGAAGACTGCTTTCAGAGTTCCCGCTGTGGCTCGGCGGTAATGATCCCAACTAGTACCCAAGAGAATACGGCTTCAATCCCTGGCCCCAGTCAGTTGGTCAAGGATCCCGCGTTGCCGTGGCTGTGGCATAGGCTGGCAGCTGCAGCTCCGATTCAGCTCCTAGCGTGGGAACTTCCAAAGAGAGAGAAGACTGCTTTACAGTATGATTTATATTTTTTCAAAGGAACAAACCCCACCCCCTTGTTTGAAGAGTCTGCCTTTGCATTTCCTAAGAGTATATTTCCTTTGGTGACATGGACAATGTCAACTTGGTACAAGATAGGCATGTGATCTGTAATCAAGTTCAGAAGTGTAAAGAAATGTAACCTAAACTCCAAGTGAAAAGCTAGAGATCACTTACAGAAGCATAATTACTGGAGCCTCCCCCTCCCCTTCCCCTACCCCCGACCTTTCATACTAAAATTAGTGAGCGTTCTCATTTTCCATATGCAATCACTTACTGTCCTTTCCTGGCTATTAGTGTTTCAAGAAGCAAGGACATTTAAATGAAAAAAAAAAAAAAACCTCTGCTAATTTGAAGATGAAAATCCCATCCACTAAAGCTGACAACAGGGTCCTCTTGATCAGTGCCATTTTCCAATAACACAGCTTCACAGGAGGGAGACTCTCCAACGTAGGAGGCGGACAATGTGACTCTAGTTTGCGTCTCCGTCTCCGTATCAACGGAAAGCAGCGTCTTTCATTGCAAAGAGTTCATTTTCAGGCCTTTCGAATGAGGGCCCTCTCGTAGATAAAACCAGGCAGACAGCCCCTTGGTGGACAACCAGATCTGAACACTCACGTCAGTGGTATTTTGGCACCTTCTGAGTCCTTTAAAAATCCCAGATGACGAACTGTTAGGTGACATGCAAACAGCTCAAAACCTGCTAGCTTTGAGAAGCTCACGACAAGCAACTTGCTTGTCCTCGAGTGTCCCAGTTCTGATTAGACAAGGAGAGAGCAACAGGATTAAAAATTGCCAGGCCGAATATGTATGTTATTGAAGCTCTTACTACAAGGCGGGGGAAACTAGCCCACTCATCCGTGCACAATTTTTTTTTTTCATTTTACTGAAGTATCGTTGATTTACAATGTTGGGTTAATTTCCGTTCCACAGCAAAGTGGCTGACTCGTTTCTACCCATCTGTATTCTTTTTCATATTCTTTTTCATTATGGTTTGTCGCAGGATATTGACTGTAGTTCCCTGTGCTGTACAGTAGGACTTTGTTGTTTATCCATCCTGTGTGTCGTAGTTTGCATCTACTAACCCCAGACTTCTGGTCCATCCCTCCCCCGCCCCCCTCCCCCTTGGCAGCCACAAGTCTGTTCTCTATGTCTGTGAGTCTGTGTCTGTTTCGTAGATAGGTTCATCCGTGTCGTATTTTTTTAAATATTTTTTAAAAATTTGATTGAAGTATAGTTTTTTCATTTTTTTAAGTTTGATTGAAGTGTAGTTGAGGTACAATTTGTGATCATTCCTGCTGTACCGCAAAGTGATTCAGTTACACATGTTCACACCTCCATTCTCTTTCAGATTCTTTTCCCACATAGATGATCACAGACTATTGGGTAGATTTCTCTGTGCTATACACTTATTTCAGATCCCACATATAGTCCGTGTTTTATCCTTGGAACTGGAACAGTGACTCAGAGTTGGACTGCTCATAACTGGAGCGGGAGGCGTGTTCCTCCGCTACTCCAAGCAGTGGGCAAACTCCTCCAAAAGTCATGAGGCGTGGTTGTGAGCTGGGAAGCTGGGAAGCCGATCCATATACACTGAGGGTAGTTAACTCTGCTGAAGTAAAATAAAGCCATGGGCTGGACATCAGAGCAAAGCAAAGAGGTGACACTGCCCCATGGAAGCGCCCCAGGAGGCAGAGGCAAGGGAGTTTCCCAGCAAAAGAGGAGAAAGCAATCAAACCGCTTTCTGCCTTGTTTTACCTCCGTCCCTTGACACCTGTCGACACTGATGACATGGGACTCCTGTAAGAGTGGGGCAGATCCAGGCACATTTGTGATTTAGGGGCTGATGGCGCTTTCTTAAAGTTCACGTGTCTGCCTCAGCTTTTCAACCACTTCTCCCCGGATCCCCTACACTGACAAGACCCCTAGCCCCCTCTTCCCACTCTGCCACAGTGCCCTCAAACCCGCTGAAGAAGATGACAGCTGAAACTGGAAGAGCCTACTTAAACTTTTTTAAAAAAATTAGAATATGGTTGATTTACAGTGTTCTGTTAATTTCTGCTGTACGGCATAGTGACCGCAGTCATACATATATACACATTCTTTTTCTCATCCTGTTTTCCATCATGTTCTATCCAGGAGTTTGGATATAGTTCCCTGTGCTGTACAGTAGGACCTCATTGCTTATCCATTCTAAATGTAATAGTTTGCATTTACTAACCCCGAATTCCCCACCCATTCCACTTCCTCCCCCCTCCCCCTTGGCAACCACAAGTCTGTTCTCTATGTCTGTGGAATACTACTCAGCCATAAAAAAGAACAATACAATGGCATTTGCAGAAACATGGATGCAACTAGAGATTTTCATACTAAGTGAAGTAAGTCAGAAAGAGAAAGACAAACATCATATGATATCACTCATATGTGGAAGCTTACTTAATCTTGATGAGGATAAAGGAAAAACTCATGGGAAGGAAAAGGGTAAGAAGAAATTTTCAATGCCAGTTCCTTTCCTCATCAGAAGCAAATCGTGGCAGTTTAATTCAAAATATTGAGCAGCTCCTACAGGCAGACCGCTAAAACTAAAGAGCAGACAGCAAAAGCAATCAAGAAATGAGGAAGGGAGAACAAAGCTGTGAGGTCTTTCAGTCCTGCTGGGATAACCTCACTTAGAAGTACGGAGAGGGAGGGGGCGGGGAGCCACAATGGAGCCCAGAATCAAGTGGTTTGCCTAAAATTAATTAACCCCGAATGAAGGGAGAGAAACCAAAACTTTCATTCAGCACTCACCAAACTTTAAACTATCTCAGTCAGGATTGATGAGCAAAGTCATATACACAGGAGACACCCTGAAACTTCTGGATCAGAGGCTCAGGCTGGGAACGAGTTATGTAACTTTCACGTTTGTCAGAGGTGATGTTGACCTGTGCCTCTGGAGAAGAATAGCTATAAACCAGTAGCTCTCAAACCTGGCTGATCCATCCTAAGACTCACCTGGGGACTTAAAAATATGGACTCCCAGTTTCTACCTCACATTGAGTTGGCAGAATCGTTGGAGGTGGGACCCGAAAATGTGTGTTGTTGAAAGCCCCCCCATCTGATTCTGATTATCAGCCAGATTTTGGAAAGACTGCTTTATAGCACATCCAACACAAGCCTCAACACTGGCCCTTGAGCTCCCATGAACAGGTCCACATTCAAAACGAGAATCTGCGTTTTAACAAATACCCAAGTCTGTGCCGGTGGGAGTTGTGAGCTGTGAACTGACTGAACACTATGACGAGATGGATTTCAGGTTTCAGACTCGGCACTTTATTTGAAGTCTTTGTCCTCCTCTTCCAATCCTTTATTTATACATTCCCCCAAAATAAATAAATATACTAAGCACTACTGGCCTGCCAGACACTGGTTTAGAACTTACAGAGACTCTTAAGTCTAGTAATGGAGATGAAAACACAAATAATTATAATGGGCTGTAGCACGTGTAGATAAAGATAAAAATAAAAAATAAAGATATTTTTAAAGTGATATATGAACACAAGAGGGAAGTGACTCACTCAGCCTGGAGGAGCTCAGGAAGGTTTTCCAGAAGACGGTTAAGTTGAATTTAAAAGAAAGACAGGAATGGGAGTTTCCATCATGGCTCAGTGGTAATGAACCCGACTAGTATCCATGAGGATGTGGGTTCGATCCCTGGCCTTGCTCAGTGGGTTAAGGATCCGGCGTTGCCATGAGCTCTGGTGTAGGTTGCAGATGCGGCTCGGATCTGACGAGGCTGTGGCTGTGGCGTAGGCCGGCAGCTGTGGCTCCGATTCGCCCCGCTAGCCTGGGAACCTCCATATGCTGGGGGTGTGGCCCTAAAAAGACAAAAAACAATAATAAACAAATAAAAGTAAGACAAGAATTTCAGTAAAAGATAATACGTAAAATAGTTGCAGGGATTGTGAAAGTCGATTCCTCTGACCCCCACCGTCGGAATCCTCAGGGGTACGTTTGTGAGTGCGCCTCAAAAGTCTATCACCAAAATTTCCTGGGGGATTCTGCAACACACTTGCTTGTGAAAACTGTTGGCAGAGACACCTGAAAAAGCCAGGTTTATTCAGGGAACTATAAACGCCCGATGTGAACATAGAAACTATTTTAAGGCTTTTAAAAATAAGTAAGACTTCCACGTCTAGCCAAGACGGTAGTAACACGGACCAAATGTATCCTCCTACTTGAAGAAACCAAGAAACAACAAAGAAAGGAAAAGAGAAAGCAAGCCAGCAAACAGATTCCAAGGCACTGAGTACCAAAGAGGAAAGGATAGTGGTCCTCAAGGGCGAGGGGAAAGCGAAGTGAGCTCCGCTCTGGTGTTGGGTTTCCAGGCTGCGGTGCAGGAAGGACACGCCCAGACAGAGCGGGGCGGACTCGGAGCTGAGAATCGCAGTCGAGCAAGCAGCCAGAGTTGGCGGGACAGTCAAGTCTCCTGGAAAGGAAAGGATGAGAAAGATGCTATGTGACACGGGAATAAGGAATCATTTTGAACACCTTGATGCCACCAAATTCAACAGCTTGATTAAGTGGACAAATTTTTTTGTTTGTTTTTCCTTTTTACAGCTACACCCACGGCATAAGGAGGTTCCCAGGCTAGGGGTCGAATCAGAGCCGCAGCAGCTGCCGGCCCGCACCACAGCCACAGCAACGCCAGATCTGAGCCACATACATCTGCAACCTACACTGTGACTCACAGCAGCACTGGATACTTAACCACTGAGGGAGGCCAGGGATCGAACCCACATCCTCACAGACACTATGTCAGGTTCATAACCTGCTGAGCCACAAAGGGAAGGCCCAAATGGACAAATTTCTTGAAAGGTACAATTACCAAAGCTTACTCAGCAAGACGCGGATTGCCTGAATATCCCTTCTTTTAAAGAAACTGAAATTGCAGTTAAAACATTCCCAATAAAAATCAAAGAAACAAAATTAATGAATAACAGTAGGCCCCAATAGTTTCATTTGTGAATCTTAGCAAGTCTTTAAGAAGAAATAATACCAACTCTAATCCAAACTATTCCAGAAAATTGAAAGTAAGGGAATACTTCCCAATTCACTCTGTGAGGCCTGAATCACCATGACAGCAACACAGCAGAAAGGTATTTTTCCATGATGCACGAAAAAAAAATTGTTAAACTGGACTTTATTAAAATTAAGAATTTCTGCTGGGCAAAAGACACTGTTAAGAGATTAAAAAGACATGTCACAGACTGGGAAAAATAGATATCTGATAAAGGTTTTATGTTCAAAATATATAAAGAACTCTTAAAATTCAACAATAAGAAACAAACACTTCAATTAACAAGTGGGAAGGAACTTGGAGTGGATAAGCTATGAGATCCTGTTGTATAGCACAGGGAACTATATCTAGTTATCTATGATGGAACATGATGGAAGATAATGCGAGAAAAAGAATGTATATATACATGTGTGACTGGGTCACTTTGCTGTATAGTAGAAATTGACAGAACACTGTAAACCAACCATAATGGAAAAAATAAAAATCTTTATGTAAAAAAAGGAGTGGGCAGGAGTTCCCACCGTGGTGAAGTGGGTTAAAAATCTGACTGTAGTGGCTCAGGTCACCGCAGAGGTGCAGGTTCAATCCTCTGCCGGCTGCAGTGGGTTAAAAGGATTGGTGTTGCTACAGCTGAGGCATAGGTCTCAGCTGCAGATGGGATTCAGTCTCTGGCCCAGGAACTTCCACATGCTGTAGGTGTGACCACAAAATTAAAAAAAAAAAAAAAAAAGTGGGCAAACGATCAGACACACTACCAATAAAGATATACAAATGGCAAATAAGCATATGAAAAAATAATCAATATTACTTGCCACTAGGGAATTGCAAATTAAAGCAACAACATTAAACTACCACACATCTATTAGAATTTCTAAAATCCAAAAATCTGACAATATCAAATGCTACAAGATGCAGAGGACCTCTCATTCATTGCTGGTGAGAATGCAAAATGGTACAATTACTTGTGGAGGATAGTTTGGTAGCTTCTTAAAGGTTAAATATACACTTACCATGTGATTCAAAAATTACGCTCTTAGATATTTATGCAAATATTTTGAAAACATATGTCCACATAAAACCTGACATATTTATAGCATGTATATTCATAATTTCCAAAAAAGTTGGAAGCAAATAAAATTTCTTTCAACTTGTGAATGGATAAACAGTGATACACACACAATGGAGTTTTATTTAGTAATTTTTAAAAACAAGCTGTTAAGCCACAAAAAGACATGGAGGAGATTTAAATGAATATTGCTAAGTGAAAGAAGCCAGTCTGAAGAAACCACATACTCTGCGACTCCAACTATATATCCTAAGATAAAATCATTCAGAAAGTAAATAGATCAACGGTTTCCAAGGAGAAAAGTTTCAGCAGATGAAGCACAGGGTTTCAGGGTTTGCTTTTTTTTTTTCAGGGCAATGAGACTGTTTCGTATCATGCTAAATGGATAGATACATGATATTATGCATTTGTAAAAACATAGATATTTACAGCACAAAAAGTGAATCTTAATGTGCTAAAGTTAAAAAAACAAACAATCATTTGAGAGGTCCAGAGTCCTAGGATGGGATGTAGACTATGATTTAAAAAAAAAACAAAAAACCTGACTATGCTGCAAAACGTATGAAAAGAGCTCATTCAGAGTTCCCTCCTGGCTCAGCATGTTAAGGATCCAGTGTTGTCACCGCTGTGTGCGTTTGGGGAGGGGGTGCATTTCATTGCCTGGCCTGGGAACTTCCACATGCCCTAAGTGCACCCCGCCCCCCCAAAAAAAGAGCTCACCGAAAGAAATGGGGACAGACTGATGCTAACCTAAGTAATTCTGAAAAGGAGTGTAGCATGTAAAATTAAAGGCAAAAGAAAATGCACATAAGCACTGTACTCTAGTTGATAAAGATATTTCCAACAGAGGTATTGGTTAAAAATTCTGATTTTTCTATCAATCCAATTACCTTGGAATTAAATAATTTAGTAAATGGGAAATTTGAGTCTCACCATTGTTGGAGTGGGAGTATACAGATGAGCAAAGGAAGAGGCAAGAATGATCTATGTGGTAATGGATTAGAGCTGGAAATACCAGTGTGCATATGTTTAGCTTCATGTAGATACCTATGAAAACATTACTTATATGTTAATTATAAACATATATAATGTCTATTTTTAAAAAACAAGAGATATGAAATACTCAGGGATAAATCACGCAAAAGATGAAGAAGAGCTACTACTGAAAACTACAAAATATTGCTGAGAGAAATTAAAGACCTAAATAAATTAAGAGACATACTGTATTCTTGGTTTGGGAAACGCGTTATTGTTAAGAGACCACTTATAATTGATCTACAGATCAACACGATTCTTGTCAAAATCTCACTAGGCTTTTTTGTAAATATGATTCTAAAATTCATGTAGATATATAATACCTACAAGAGCCAAAACAATTTTAAAAAAGAAGAGGACTAACTCTACTTGGCTTCAGGTTTTATTGTAAATCTACGGAAATCAAAACAATGTGGCAATTGTGTAGAGGTAGCCAAATGGATCAATGAAGCAGAATAGCGAGTTCAGAAATGGACACACACATGCATGGACAACTAATTTTTGACAAGGTACAAAGGCAATTCAGTGGAAAAAAATTATCTTGTCAACAAATGTTGCTGGAAAACTTGATTAGTCTTATGTAAAAACGAACTTTAATCCAAACTTCATATCATACAATTAACAAAAATTTACTCATCTGGATCATAAATCTAAAATAAAAGCTGTATTTTACAGTTATAAAACTCTTAGCAAAAAACATTTTTATGCTCTTGGATTAGGCAATTTTTTTTCTTTCCTTTTTTCAGCTGCACGCAGGGTATATGGAAGTTCCCGGGCCAGAGTTCAACTCTGAGCTGCATCTGCGACCTACACCACAGCTATGGCAACTCCAGATCCTTAACTAGGATCTGGGCTAGGGAATGGACCAACAACATCACGGAGACAAGCTGGATCATTAACCCACTGCACCACAACGAGAATTCCTAGGCACTGGTTCTTTAGGTGTGACACCAAAACCACAAGCAACAAGGAAAAAGTAGAAAAGTTGGAGTTTATCAAAATGTTTTAAATTTTTGTGCAAAAAAATGAAAAAACAACCATAGGGTGGGAGAAAATATTTGCAAATCATATATCTGATAAGGAATTTCTATCTAGAATATATAAAGAAATCTTAAAACTCAACCATAAAAAAGCAAATGATCCAATTTAAAAGTGGACAAAGGATTTGAATAGACATTTCTCCAATAAAGATATACAAATAACCAATAAGGACATGAAAAGATACCTAGTATCTTTAGTCATCACAGAAATGCAAATAAAAAACACAGTGAGATTCCACCATACACCTAGCAGAATAATTAAAATTAAAAAGACTGACAATACCGGAGTTCCCGTCGTGGCTCAGTAGTTAACGAATCCCACTAGGAACCATGAGGTTGTGGGTTCGATCCCTGGCCTCGTTCAGTGGGTTAAGGATCCGGCATTGCGGTGGTGTAGGTCGCAGATGCGGCTCGGATCCTGCGTGGCTGTGGCTGTGGCGAAGGCCAGCGGCTACAGCTCTTGTTAGACCCCTAGCCTGGGAACCTCCATATGCCGCGGGGGCGGCCCTTAAAAAAAAAAAAAAAGACTGACAATACCAAGTGTTGGCTAGGATGTGGAGAAGCTTGAGCCTTAGTACTCCCAGTGGAAATGTAAAATGGAACAACTCTTAGGAAAACAGTTTGGCTGTTTCTTAAAAAGTTAAATACATGATACATGCACACACCATAGGATTCATCCTTTCCTCTCTTTGGTATTTACCCAAGATAAAGGAAAGCATTTGCCTATACAAAGACTTTTACACAAAGTCTCATAGCTGTTCTACTTATAGTAACTCAAAACTGGAATTAACTCAAACATCAATCAACAGATGAAAGAATAAACAAAATGTGTAGAAATACTGCTCATCTGGAGATCCTGTCGTGGCGCAGCAGAAACGAATCCGACTAGGAATCATGAGGTTGCGGGTTCCATCCCTGGCCTCACTTAGTAGGTTGAAGATCCGGCATTGCTGTGAGCTGTGGTGTAGGTCGCAGATGCGGCTCGGATCTGATGTTGCTGTGGCTGTGGCGTAGGCCGACAGCTGTAGATCCGTTTGGACCCCTAGCCTGGGAACCTCCATATACTGCGAGTGCAGCCTTAAAAAAAAAAAAGAGGAGAAAAGGAAAGAAAAGAAGATACTGCTTATCAGGAAAAAGGAATAAAGACAGGCACAATGTGGATGAGTTTTGAAATGATTCTATCAATGAGCCAGACAGAAAAGGGGCATATAATGTATGACTGCATTTCCAAAAAAGTTTAAAAACTGTTGGAGTTCCCGTCGTGGCTCAGTAGTTAACGAATCCAACTAGGAACCATGAGGTTGCGGGTTCGATCCCTGGCCTAACTCCGTGGGTTAAGGAACCCGCGTTGCTGTGGCTGTGGCATAGGCTGGTGGCTACAGCTCCAATTAGACCCCTAGCCTGGGAACCTCCATATGCCACGGGTGCAGCTCTAGAAAAGGCAAAAAGACAAAAAAAAATTGTTTAAAGTTTAGAAACTGTAAACCAATATATGGCCACAGAAAGTAGATGAATGGGTCCCTGGATTAGGGAGGGATTACACAGAAGTATGAGAAAACTTCTGAGAGTGATGGATGTATTCACTCTTGACTGTGGCAGTGGTTCCACGGTTTACACATATGACAAAAGCTATCAAACTTTACATTTTAAATACGTGCTATTTTTCATATGTCCATTATAAAGCAATAAAGTTGACTCTTAAAAACTGTGTGGAGTTCGCGCTGTGGCTCAGCGATAACCAACCTGACTAGTGTCTATGAGGATGTGGGTTCAGTCCCTGGCCTTGTTCTGTGGGTAAAGGACCCTGCATTGCCATGTGCTGTGGTGTAGTCACAGAGGCAGCTCGGATCTCGCCTTGCTGTGGCTGTGGTACAGGCCAACAGGTACAGTTCCAATTCGACCTAGCCTGGGAATTTCCATAGGCTGCAGATGCGGCCCTGGGGAAAAAAAAAAAGACAAAAAAAAAAACACCTTTTTTTAAAAGTGTGATTTTCAAGGACAGGTGTTTGTAGATGAATTGGACATCTGAGGAATCCACTTTTCACCTTTCCTCTTCCCTAAATAGCTCACTGTATTATCAGGTAATCTCAGGAAAAAGTCTTCTGTCATATGCTCCTGTGTTCAGGGTCTTTCGTTCCCACTGGGTACTCAAAACCAAGAATCAGTGAACTATATCAGAGTATAATAACCATCTTACCTCCATTTCCATAAATTGCCATATACTTGCTAATGCATGTTCACATATAGTATCTAATTTTTGCCCTTACATATAAGTGTGAAGTACATAAGATGGGTATTCTTTGACGTGACTATTTGTCAAGTGAAGGCAAATGAAAGGAAACAAGAAGTCCACGACCAGATCTATACTGTGTAAATCAATCCATCTCCTTACTCATGAAGTCAGTTTTGAATGATAATAAGTAAAGTGGAATTCAGAGGAAGAAGGCTGAGCAAAGGGACTCACCGCCTCTGCTCCTGGGAGCCCACTAACACTTTTTAGATGTCATTTCACCCCCTCTTCGCGATCCTTCAACACAATTACAATAGATTATGTGAATCTATTATTTTTGTTTGTTGTTCCAGGCTCCCAGAATTGAAGTAAACTGAATGATAATTAATGATAGTCAGCATGTATGGGGTTATTTATTAGTATTTACTGCACTATTGTGTATTAATAAGCCTGTGTGGTGGCTCCAACCACAATCTTGTCCATTTGACAGATAAGCAAACTGAAGCGCAGCGTTTCAGAATGTTGAGCAACATCAAAGAGTTGATGAGTGACAACAGCTCAGAGTATATGACTTCAAAGCTTCATCCTATGCCTCAGTAAGGCATTTTATGTAATACATGTAAATGAAAACATCCCCAGATTGTGTTTTTAATTGAATGGGAAGCCATACGTTCAATATGAAACTGCTTGTTTCCACCATCTCCTCCCTACAGAAGCAACACCCTCCCATTGTTGGAGTGCGGCAGTGGAAAGGCTGATAGCTGCAGAACGGTGTACACACAAAATAAAGAGACTGAGAAAGAAAAAGGAAGGAGGACTGATCTTCCCAAACATCCTTCTCCTTCTCCTCGGCTATTGCTTTGCTACAATTCTATTTCTATCTTAGTGTCTTGACTTTCAGAGAGTCATAATTTAAATAAAAAGAGACAAAACACTTGAATTGCTTCTGAATTCTATTTCTCCATTCTCTTTAATTGTTTAGTAAAGAACTCCACTTCTTTCAACTCATTCTTTCTTGTCTTCCTCAAAGAGGAAAGAAAGCCAATTAAAACAAATATAGTACTTTTGGTTTAGCTACTACCCAAATAAGTGGTTTTTGGCTAAGTCAGCTTTTGGGGGGCTGTTTCATCATCTATAAGTAAGAGGGTTCACCTGCACTAGAGAGCTTCTTAGCCTATTTAGCTTTCCAATTCTATGACCTAAGCTATTTTAGCTTTCCAATTCTATGACCTCATGTTTCTCAGTTTCTTTCCTACGTGGTTTGCATACTGGAAATTGAAAATTTCAAGGTCTTTTTTGCTTCTCATGGTGGGCAGATTCCTCTTCCTCTCTTCCTGTGCCTCCTATGGCTATTCTTCTAAATCCTGTGTTCTAAACTAAAGATTCCAATTGTTCCTGGCTGCCCCAGGTCAGGGGAACCCAGGTTGAATTACAGCTCACAGACAGGCGAAGTAGTACTTCGCTTAGGGGCAGGGCATTGTGAGTGGTGTGGAGGGCAAACTGAATAATCACTCACTTCCAAGAAAACCTTAAAGCAGCAGGAAAAACTTGGTACGCAACTGTTTCAACACACAGAACTGTCCCAACCCACAGATATTTAAACTCCTCTAAAATTATTCTATATGAATAAAACTTTGTCTAAGAACATAGATACTGAATGAATTAAAAAAAATCCAAAGGATGATTTTTAGATGACTAATAACGTTGGATTTTTTTTTTTTTTTTTTTTTTTGTCTTTTTAGCACCGTACCCATGGCCCATGGAGGTTCCCAGGCTAAGGGTCGCATCAGAGCTGTAGCTGCCGGCCTACACCAGAGCCACAGCAACTCAGGATCCAGGCCTTGTCTGTGACCTACACCACAGCTCCAGGATTTTTAGGGTTTTTTTATTTTTGAGGAAATTTTAGAACTTTAAGAACAGAAATTCTGTTCCTAGGTTTCCAGTTACATGAATAGGTCATCAAGAGAAAAAAAGTAACTTAAATATAATAAAATAAAGATTAGAAAAATGGAATTAAAATGTAATTTGGATTGTCTTTATCTCCTTTTTTTTCTCTTGCTTGGTCATTTTTTCATCTTTGTCCAACTAATAGGGGATACAACTTGTAGAATTTCAAGGGTTTTTTTCATACTTATCTCCCTTTATTTTATTTAATCTTCAATTTTCTTTTTTACTCATAATACTGTTGTACACTTTGATGACTTGTTTCAAAGATCTAATATTCCCTTAATTTCTTTGAGAGTTCATAGCACTTCCAGACAAAAATATTTTTCTATTTCTTGGGGTGTGTTGTTCTGCAAACTTGATTTTTTTTTTTTTTTTTTTTTGGCCACTCTGCAGTATATGGAGTTCCTGAGTCAGAGCTGTGACCTGTACCACAGCTGTAGTTACTCCACTGTGCCAGAGATTGAACCCATGTCCCTGCCACTGGAGAGACACTTTGATCCCCTTGAGACACAGCAGAAACTCCCAGACTTGATTTCTGTATCATTAACCTATCGTGTCTCACTCCTTCTTCCTTTCTTTCTGACAGTATTTTTAACAGATGCTATCTTTTTTCCAGATTACTGTCATTTGATGAGTATAAATTTATGCAGATTCTCTTTTGGTTAAGGCACAGCAAATGAGATTCTCAGTGACTCCCACACCTTCTCATGTGGGGCTTGTTTATAGATTCTCTTTGGTTTGAAGCCTGTATATTAAGGGTTTCTGTTCTAGATTTTGAACATCTATCATCTTTGGGAGATAATGAACCAACCAGAGGCTCAGTCAACTATGATTAGTTGATGGTTTCTGTTTTCTTCTTCTGTAATGATGTTTTACATCTCCCTACCTGGATTCGCTTTCCTTGTTAGAAGTTAATCCTCTTCTTTTGGGGTGTGGTCATGAATTTTGGATCTCTTTACCCGCTAATTCAAGGAAGAGAAGATAACCACTTTTATAGAAAAACCACCCTAAAATTTCTCCCACAGCCTCAACCCTCCCCATTCAAATGGCAGCTCTAATTCCTTTCCCATCCCTGGAGGCTGTTTCATGAGAGAATATTGGAGGAAGGATGATTAAAAAGGCAAAACCTTAGGCATTAGCGCAAAAAGTGCCCTTGCCCTCTGCCTCATTCAGATCCCCCCCCAGTGGAGATCTGAAGAAACCTGTTGGAGCTTTGGGTCTGCTCTTCTCTGGGCCATTAGTACCCTGAGAAGTCTACTGTATTTCTTTTGTTCTTTTCTATCTCCGAGTGATCCTACTCTGAGCCACTGTCCATCTTCTTGCCAAACAGAGAGAAGCACAACTGCCAGTCCTGGTGGTTCTTCCCATTTGGGGTGTCACTCACTCACCATGGAAACTACACTCTAGAAGGGGCCTTTGGGGCTTTTCTTCCCTTAATGGACCACATGCCGTCCCGGTCAGCTTCCCTGCAAAGGAAGGGTGCAAGCGTGAGTTACTGAGAAAAATGCCCTTGCACTCTCCCTAGAGTGCTGGATCCAGAGCGTGAGCTGGGATCTGTATCTCAAGACCCCCAGGACCTCTGTCTTCACACACTTTAGCAATCTTATTTAAGGAGTGATGCAGAGATTTCTTGGCTGTTGTTTGTTTTCAAGTTCTGGGAGCTGAAAAGAGTTATCGTCTCGCAAATACCCTGCCAACTTCTTCCGAACGTCCTAAGAATGCCAATTTACAACACCCCCCCCCACCCAAGAGGGCTATCACTCATGCCTTGGATCCACATAATCTTTACTTTTCATCATTCCTTCACTGAATTTATTTGTGAGGACAGAAGTTCCTTATTCCTATTCATTTCCATAGAAGGGGGAGCTTCCATGCTTATGAGGTCAAAAGTGTTGAAGAAAATCTTCCAAAGTCTCCCTCTCTGCCTCCTTTCATATATCTCTGAAAAATCTCGGTTTTCCCGATCAGTGAATCTAGAGGGAAAAAAAGAACCAAGCTTGGAGGCTCAGTCTTTTAATTTCCTATGCTCGGGACTTACATACCGATGCAGTGGTTTAGGAAGACTTTGTTGGGGAGGTTTGTTTAAGTAAATAGGTGAGATGGGTTTCAGCCAGCCTAGAGGTAAGCCTTTGTTTTCAATCAGTGTCTGAAATTCACAGAGAAGGTAAATAAACAGTTCCAACAAGGAAGGGCAAGAACTACTAAACAGTGACATGTTCAAATTTGCAGGTAATAAAAAATGCAATTTTAAAAATTAGGGTCCATTTTTACCAATGGAATATTTGAATCATTGTATCCAATGCTGACAGATAATTCGGCAAAAAATCTTTAAAGCCATAAAAAATACCACAGCTTTTAAAAACCTAGAATTCTAACTTCCAGATCTATCTAAAAATACAGAAGTCTACATGCATACACAGGCACACACACACACACACTATGCACTGTAGCTTAATTTACAATAGTGAGAAAAAAAAAAAACTAGAGACAAACTAAATATCCAAAACTAGGTGGTACTTTATAGTATGGTATACCTAGGCTTTGAAATGTCAGGTAGGCATTAAAAATAAATATAACATGTAATAATTTGTAAAATATATAATAGAAAGCAAAAGCTCATAATTCTATAAAAATGTATATATATATATATAATTATATATATCTGAAGAAAGAAATTGCTATTAGCTATGTTTGGATGGTGGGATTATGGAATTTTTTCCTTTTCCTTGAGAATTTCTTTCTTTTTCAGTACCATTTTGATAATTTAATCTTTAACTTCCTCGTGTGCTTAGGCAATCTTTTAGGAGTCACTGCAATTCAGATATAATCAGAAGGGGTTGTGGGAAAGAAGAGAAGGTGACAATTACTTTTTTTTTGCTTTTTGCTTATTTTTTTAGGACCACACCTGAGGCATACGAAGGTTCCCAGGCTAGGGGTCCGATTGGAGTTACAGCTGCCGGCCTACACCACAGCCACGGCAACGCAGGATCCAAGCTTGGTCTGCAAACTACACCACAGCTCATAGCAATGCCAGATAGAAAAGGTGACAATTATAACTCAAGTATCTAAGCAAGTGCATACACTAAACATGATGGAATTTCTGTCATTTCACTTGCCATACACACTTCAAAAATTTGTGGCCTAAAATACGAGCCAGTTTTCCCCCACGTTTCCTACGTTACTTATCATAAATGCCTCTTTTATCCTTTACTGTGATAAAAGTTCACGGAATGCCTGATGAATTGACCCCACCTATGGACCGAGGGTGGGGAGGAGTCATGTTTGTTCTCTGTGACGATACACCTCTCTAGAACAACTTCCAAAATAAAACCAGCAGCTAAAATGATACACGGACAGGCCACGGAGGGAGCTACTCCTGATCACACACCTCCTCAGGGTCCCCACCCTCCTACTTCTCCCTGTCATCCTTAATCCAAATCCTGGCATGTGGATAATCAATAAATAATTTATCAGATAAATTCATAAATTAATTAACAAAAAAGCAGTGTGAAGATTGGTCCATTTACTTTTTTATTTTTTTTTTGTCTTTTTGCCTTTTCTAGGGCCGTACTCGTGGTTCCCAGGCTAGGAGTCTAATCGGAGCTGTAGCCACCAGCCTATGCCACAGCCACAGCAATGTGGGATCTGAGCCGTGTCTGTGACCTACACCACAGCTCACAGCAACGCCGGATCCTTAACCCGCTGAGAGAGGCCAGGGATCGAACCCTCAACCTCATGGTTCCTAGTCAGATTCGTTTCCACTGTGCCATGACGGGAACTCCATGGCCTGTGAACTTTCATATGCCACAAATGCAACCCTAAAAAGCAGAAGTAATGATAACAATAACAATAATAATAAATAAAAAAGTAAACAGCACCAACGGATAGTGAAACTCTGGTCTCCAGAAACTGGAGCAAATTTCATAGACCAACTTGACTCCAAGCTTCAAACTCAAAGTCTCCTATGATCCCATTCAAATTAATGACATGCTCTGTCCAGGTATTAATTATACAGCTACTCCAAGAAGGGCTAATGACGTTGCATAAGACGCATCCTCAGAGAGATTTAGGTCCTTCTGGCCTGCCCTTAGTGCAGCACTACACCACATTGTTCTTTTCTGTAATGTCCCATCAGAGTCAATGCTGCAAATATTAAATATTCTAAGCCTTCTGATGGGACTTTTGCTCATGATTAGGGAACCCGAGAAAGCCTAAGTACAAAGTAATTTGCAAAGTAATAACAGCGTTTCCTACCCAGGTGATAGCTCAGAGGAGATTTAATTGGATAAAATTACCCCATTCTAAGAATAATACTTTGTACTTTATGTCACAATTATCATGCGAAGATCTTGAAGAGATTTATGAACATTGATTAAACATCAGAACACCGTCTGAAGGAGACAGAATTAACATTATTTTACTGAGCCCAGAGAGGGATGGTTTCCCATTCCAAAACACACAGCAGATAGTCAAGAGATAACCCCCATCTGCAGTGGTTTGAGATTAGAACCCTAATCTCCACCCCTTTGTATGCTTTTCGCTTGCATAACATATTGTAACTTAAATGGTAAAAGTGAAAAAATTAAAAAGGTTTTTTTTTCTTTTTTCCCCCCCCTTTGGTTTGTTTTTCAATGTCTCTTCTAACTGCCACAAAGGAATGCATTTCTGATTGTCAGGGTGAGAAAATACTTAAATCATTTCTCTTGAGCCCTTGAGATTTTAAGTGGGAAAGTTATGTTTATAATTAGTTGGCCTTCCCCCTTTCAGCTGTAAAGCTTTGGCATCAGCAGAATCAAATACAAAATGCACACATCAGTGGGGCTGAGAGGGATATCAAAAGTAGGGTCAAGTCATCCTGATTTCCAGATGAGGAGCTTCAGGGCCCGGAGGGGGGATGGGAGGGATGGAAAGAGATCTCTGTGGAATAATGAAGAAGCGCTTCCACTGCCGAACTGTCTCTAGTTGCAGGGAGCACCCCCCTCCCCGCGCGCCCTCATAAAGCTCTCAAGGTCCTTACTGCATCCTTAGTTTGCTGGGCAATTGAGCATCTCAAGTTGAATGGATGTAAATGATTTGGTGGTGGGACATAAAAGCAGCAGAAGAGCCAAGTTTTCAGATCCGTGTAATTCAACATAAAAGATATATCAAACTCTAAAGCTCTCATTTGACTTTTATAACAACCCTCAATAGACTCGGGTGTTACCAAAATGAAAGAATGCTTATAAAAGCACCTATCCCCATGGCTGGCATAGAGAAAACCCTCAATAACCGCTCCTCCTTGTGTTCCCACCAGCCCTCCGTTTCCTTCAAGCCCCTCCTGGAGCCTGAGGTCTAAAACTGCTTGATCCACATATCCATATGTGCTTAAAGACTGCAGAGCAGATTTTGTTTGTATTTGCAGAAGCTTCAAGTACTCTATCAGAAGTTTCTTTAAAAGCTTATAAATTATTCTTTAAGCTCTCTGTTAAAACAAATGAACATTGAAATGAATATGGGTGCATTAAAGATCATAATCAATAAAGTATGATCAGGGGTGGAGTCAGAGAAAGTGTAGACTCACAAATGAGTTAGACTAACAGCCGTCACAGGAGCCCGTGCTGGGGAGGAAGTCCTGTGGACTCCCTGAAGATGGAGACCCTCCATTTATAATAAATGCCCCCACCCCACCCCAGTGAAATTCCTGCTTTGGAGAGCAAATGAGACTCTCTTTTACACAGAGAATGAGTCCTGTTTCTATTTGCTCAGCAAGCCCAGGGGGAATCAGCATACAGGAACTGAAATCACATTTGCTGTTGTGGTTGTTATTGTTCCTTGTGTTTTAACCAACCTCTGTAATTCAGGTGACCTGTTCATCCCATGAAAACAGGCTCTGATGGCCCAGTGCTATTTCCTTTCTTACACTATGTTTTAACTCTCTTTCTGTCAGTGACAACGTTTGAAATTCTGAAAAGTAATAAAAATAGGATGACAATGACGGTGATGCCGAGTGGGTAAAGTGGCTACGTCTGCTTAAATGCGTTTAAGAAAAAAGAAACCATGACAAGACTGATCAGTTTTGCTGTTTCCTTTTGGAAGATACAAAATGTCTAACATTTAAATCTTGCTCCCTCCCACCCCCCAACATGACAGATAATTCAACCCACAATCAAAAGATTTCACTATATCGGAGGAGAAAATATTTTGGAAGTGAAACTATGTCTTTAATATTTCCAAGTGAAAGAATTCATATCTGATAAAAGCAATACTTTCAGATATGTCATATGCAAAAAGGGTACCATATAATTAGAAGTGAATTTAGACAGAAAGACAGAAAGATGAGATGTAAAAGCAGATAATTAGTGCACTGTTATAATTAGCAAATACTTCTCAATCCCATGGTAACTGTGCTCTGAAAAGGACTCCTGCCGATTAACTAATATTTCCTGAAAGCAGTTTTCTTCTCTCTCTTTAAATGGAAAGTTTGAATTGCCATCTCCTTGAAAACTGTGCCCTAATATGACATAAACTGATTTATGTCCATGTTATAGTTTTTTAAATGCAAAAAAGACACACCATCTATGAGAACAAAACAAATATTTGTAGAAAGAAAGACTTACAATAAATCTATATAATCATCTTTTGTACTATATATAATTTTGAGCATGATCTTTCAAAAATAGATACTATTTGCACAACCAAAAATAACTTTGAAATCAGAGAAGCAAACATTTCACGCAGAGCATGGTTAATCAGTTCAAAATGTCTGGACACCGAAAATAGTGAAACCTTCTGGAGATATGTTCCAGAAGTTTAAAGATTTCTAATTTTATAGTAGATGATAGGAGAGAAACAGAAAAGAATTAAATCCAACAGAAAGGAAATGTTTTCTCATGCCCTCCCTCCCAAATATTTAGCATAATAAAGTGATGCAGTTAATAGAGATGTTTTTCCATTGATACCATAACTTGGTACACAGTCCTTGATCCTAAACAGCTGTGTGACTTTAAACTTTATCTGTGAAATGGAGATGATAATAGCTTGTACTCTCAAGGTTTGGGGGCGTAAAGGAAGATATTAGACCTGGGGGTGGGGCACGCTTCTCAAACTGTGAAATATTTTCTTAAATTAGGGACAAAAATTAAATACTCAATTTTATCCCCAAATATCAAAGACATGGTTTAGGGCAGATAATTAACATCATCTGAATAACACTGTTCTAAACAGAACAATTTAAAACCAAAAAGCTGGCAGAGTCTTGCCAGGGACAGGCAACAGGACCCCAAAGTTAGTCAAATGCTTTCAGTCAACCTCAGATTGGCCAGGACAAGCAGTGGCATATGGTGACATTAGTGAGAAGGGCAGCCTGACAGCAAAACAGAGAGGAAAGACCGATTTATGAAGTTTGCAACAGACTTACCTTTTCATCACTATTCCCCCCAAATGTCAGTATCAGTGAGAAAAGCAGGTAAACTCTAAAACTGCTCTTGAACCTCATGTCTTCTTAAAAGTTTCCAGGAGAGCGGAGGTGGGATAGTGAGGATGGCCTTGGCATCTGGGTTAACTAAGGATATAAAGTGTCAACGAACCTGAGCAGCTTCTCAGTAGATCAGTGACAACTATCCAGGTTTCACAAGAAAGTGTTCTTCAAGAGGGGAAGCTGTTGTACAAGAAAATGGTCCCCTAGACACAGTGATGAGAACACATCTGATTATCGCTTACTTTTTTTCTGGCACATGCAAGGTGTGACAGAATCTCTAAGACCGTTTACTGTTCTCAGGAATCATTCTAAAGTAGCAGGTCTGTAAGAGATTACGCAGTGAGGACTAGCCAATCCTAAAAAGAACAAAGTTTCTAGCTTTGTAACTGTGCCCATTTAGAATTACTGGAATGGAAAGATTTTGATAAACAAATCAAAAGAAAGTGATATTTGTATTTTTTCCCTTTCTTTCTTTCTTTCCTTCCTTCCTTCCTTCCCTTTTTATGGCTGCACCTGCAGCATATGGAATTTCCCAGGCTATGGGTCGAATCAGAGCTCCAGCTGCCAGCCTACACCACAGCCACAGCAACACTATGAGCTGAATCCGTGACTTACGCCTTAGCTTGTGGCAATGTCGGATCCTTAACCCACTGAGGGAGGCGAGGGATCAAACCCCATCCTCACAGACACTATGTTGGGTTCTTAACCCACTGAGCCACAACAAGAACTCCAGGAATAGATATTTTTAAGGAAATGTTTTTAATCATCTCTCTGGTATGGAGTTAGCCATCTCTGTTGGCAGAACAAAATTACAGACTTATAGGAAAGGAAAAAGCAAGTAAAAAGATGAGAAATTTGAAACAAATTCACAGTATTCCCTCCTGGGGTAAAAAGCTATAAGCACTGAGGAAGGCTCATTGGTTGAGTATCTCAAACAAATAAGCCCTAAGCATTTAGCAAATAAAAGTGTCTGAAGATATGTAATATTTTTTTCTAAGTTAACACAGAAAAAAAAGGGCCAACTGCTATAGAAATGCAAAAATACAAAACCAAAGAGAGTTAAACACTCAAAAATAAGGGAAAAAAAAAAGGTAACTGCCAGGTACAGGATCACAAGCCAGGAAACCAAGTGGCTGTGAGCATTTGGTTCTTACCAAGCTGGGGACGTGGTTGGTCCCCTGTGGCAAAGGGTTGTAGGTAGCTCAGGATAACCGGGGACTTAAACATGGCCATTTGACCTTTGAAGCCGTGGGTTCCAGAGCATTTGAAGCTCAACCACACCTCATCGTGCTGGAATACTGATTTAGAATAACGGTAAAATCACAGTTATTAAATTAGCCATAAGTACCCATTTCCAACTCTGTGGTTTTTAAGTTCTGGTTGGGCTAAGCCATGCTTTTTGGTTTTGATTTTTCTTGGTTTTGAAAACCAAGTGTCAGGTGTTTATGTTGTTTCCATAAATTATTATTTCAACTTAATTCCACAGTTAGGGCAAAACAAAGCAGAATAAAGGCTTCCAGTGAGTGGTATTTGGTTTGCTGAGATATGTAACCTCTATTAGACATATAGAAAAAATATCTGTGTATAAATTACCTCTTACCCTACAAATTCAGTATGCAATGCTACACAGAAAAAACAAATGTGGAACCAGGGAACTAGAGAAAGTGTTTCCAAAAGTTGCCGGGCCAATGGAGAAAGAATTAAGTGCTTTTGGAGCTCCTGTGGCAGCACAGTGGAAATGAATCTGACTAGGAACCATGAAGTTGTTGGTTTAATCCCTTGCCTCACTCAGTGGGTTAAGGATCTGGCATTGCTGTGGCTGTGGCAAAGGCTGGCAGCTACAGCTCTGATTTGACTCTTAGCTTGGGAACCTCCATATGCCCCTGGTTCAGCCCTAAAAAGACAAAAAAAAAAAAAAAAGGAATTAAGCGCTTTAACCTCTAAGCCACACAAGAGAATATGCAGACAAAATCAAATGGTAACAGAAAATAATCCTCTGCCTTTGACATCTTTCTGTTTACTTCAATTCTTTCAGCTATATCTTCCAACAAAGACCAAAGTTATCATTTTCCAACTTTGAGAGTAATATCTAGAGGTTACAGTGCCTGAAGGTATTAAAGAGTTCTTCTGACACTTGATTTCCCTGTAGGGAGAATCTCTTAAGAGAAGAGAGTAGAGAGGTGAATAAATGGGTGGTGGTGGGGGGTTCCAAAGCAGTAACATTTATGTTTTCCTTCCCTGGAACAGAAAGCACAAGAGTTTCGGATTTCAGTGTTTTGAAGGTTTTTATGAGAAATTATTGTCGTTTTTATAGAATCTAGTCTATTTTTCAAAAATTGCTCATTATTATCTAAAAGTTGGGCCTTACAAACGTCTAAAATTGTAGTGATTATATTTCAAAAAGCAGGGAAGTGGAAGTGTCACATAGCTCACCCGTATCAACAAGTTTGCAGTTACAGGTTTACAAGAGAAAATCCCTCTTGAAATCCCAACGCTGAATTATAAGACATTAGTGATTTCTTCCTAAAATTAGTGTTTATTTTTTCCTAATCATTAGTGTTCCCTTCTTTCTCTGCCAAATGCCTCTTTGTGTTCAGTGTGTGATATTTGTTGAACAGTACTTGGCATGCTGATATATTAAGTAGAACTTGTTTAGAACATGGCATCTTGAACAGATTTCAGATGACCTTTGGTCATTGCTGCCGAAAGTGGAGTACAGATGATTTAGGAGCATGTATCTAAGCAAACCGTTTTAAATTTATTATGCATTTAATGTACTCTGCATTGGAAATAATACAAAAGAAATTCTATGATATAAAATCCCCTTTTAAAATGCATTTAAGTGCTTTATTTTAGGTGAGACTATTTTTTTTTCCTAAAGAACAATTAAATGGTAATTCAGAAGGCATTGAAACAGAGCAAAACCCCTAAGGTTGTATGTAAACAGTTGAAGTGGAGGCAGGAGAAACTTCTCCAATCCAACTGCAAAATATCAATCTTTTAAAAATTCACTCCCTGTGAAACAGGTAATATTGTGATGTGTGTCCTAATGCTAAACATTTTTGATCATTAAGAAGCTCTACATTTTCTCTGTGTCTAATTTTATGCTACAGAATCACTGAACATAAAAATCAAAAGTACACTTAGAGAATAAAGTAATACAACCAATTCATTTTGCAGGTGATGAACTTCTTTAAATGCAATCAGCCCTTTTAGTGACCTAGTTACAGTCTGAAGCCAAGTTTCCTAACACTGGCCTCTGCAGCTATCCCCACCACAGCCACTGCCCAGACTCTTGCCTGGAATATTTGTAAGTACTCTAAAGACTAAGAGCTTTTCCCAATAGAACCAATTCCCAAAATCATTCTTCCGTTTCAGCCCACAATCACTACACTGTTGAGAATGAAATCACTTAAAGTGCAGTATATCACAAAGGTCTTGGCTCCCCAAAAGATTTTTAACCAAAACATGTATTAACAAAAATATTAAAAAAAAAAAAAAGGCAACGGGCTTATCAGGAAAACTAGTCTCATTCAGAACTAAGGTTTAAACCTTAAAGGATGTTAAGCTATTTTTTGTTAATATTCAATAATTTACAAAAAAATCCAGTTAAGTTCTACAAAGTTTTCACAAAATAAATGTACATGGATGCAAATAATAAGGCTGCAAACAAATTTTCTGTACCAAATGCCCAAATCAAGACAAATTTCA
Source organism: Catagonus wagneri (assembly GCA_004024745.2). NCBI lineage: Eukaryota > Metazoa > Chordata > Mammalia > Artiodactyla > Tayassuidae > Catagonus > Catagonus wagneri. The sequence continues at coordinate 22,421,320 of PVHT021183519.1, forward strand.
AGGTAACAAAAAATTTAGAATGAAAGGTTAAAAAATGATCAGGGAACAGGGAGAAGAGGGTGGTAAAGAACTGATTTATTTTCGCAGTCAAATCTGAAGCTAAAAATAAAAATATTTCAGAATTAGAAGTGATTATTCAAAAATATATTTTGCCCATCAGTGATTCAGGCCGTCTTTGCAAATGGTTTGCTAGCCTGGGTCTTGGTTGTAGTGGGGTTCAGAAAAGCAAGGCTAAAGTGCTGTTTTTGTAAACTTGAAACCTAAACATCTTGATGAGTTATGATGTCTGCTTAGACTCTAAGAAGCTCCTTCTCACATCCTTAAAAGGCAAGCTGCTGAGTCTTGAGGAGAGGCAGAGTTAGAGGGGATGTTGTTTTTAATCCAGGGGTAAATAAGGCCTGGAACCACCCCACTCCTGCCCTGGGTGACCTGGACCAACTTTCTGCTTAGGGTCATTCAGTAACCAGAAATTGATGCAAAAAGCCCGAGTTGTTTGTTTATTTGAGGGTTGATTGGTAAAAAGCCAAGCCCACGAGACCCCATCAGCAAGCATCACCACTAAATACCAACTCTCCTTGCTTCTTTCTCCCTGCTCCCATGGAGGGGACTTCCACAGGGCAGCAAGTTCTATGAAAGGGCCTGGTGCTGGACTCAGTGCTGGGGCGGGGGGGGGGGGGGGGGGGGGGGGGGGGGGGGGGGGGGGGGGGGGGGGGGGGGGGGGGGGGGGGATGGGGTTCGCTCCCAGCCCCCACACTCACACACCACCATCAACTTCATGCACAGCTGCTCTGACCAGGGCACTGCTCTGACCACGCACAGAGGCAATGACCTCCAGTGATCTTATGAAAGAAGACTCAGAGAGGCTGTAGCTCCGATTTTTTTTGTTTGTTTGTTTAAGTGTTGGGAAATATATATAAAAAGAAAATGAGATAGCAGAAAAGAGAAATTGAATAGGTTACTTAACCTGTCTTGGTCTCAGCTTGCTCATCTGTGAAATGGGAAAATAGAACTAAATGCCTAGGATTAACCCTAACATCCTCCAGCTTTTAACGCAGGGAAAGGGGCTGTGAAAAATGGAGCCATTGCACTTCACCCTATTTGTGGTGGTGAACTGCGCTTCCTCCAACAGGAAGGTCACTTCTGGGATGGTAATGTTTGCCTCTGTTCTCACCCCGACACACACACACGCGCATGCAACACACACACACACACCACACATCACACACTTTTTCTTTTCCCCAAGGGAATTGTTTGCGATTGAAAAAGTGGAAGCATAAATAGCTTTGCGGAACTATTTAGCAAAGTCAATATGCAATTATGCAAAAATCTATGATAAGGCTCCCTCGGAAGCAGAAAGCAGAACCGGAATAAAGAGAGCGTTTCTCCTTCCCTGGCAAGGCTGGTATGGGGAGGCTGTTTTACTTTGTCCTGGGGGTGTACAGGCCTAGATCCGACCGATTCCATCTCTGTCGCTTTTCCTGACTCTCTTTCTGCCGCTATCTCCTTCTCCTCTCCTTTCTGTCGCCGTCACTCTGAGCCTCTTCCCTTTCCTTTCCCCCCTCTTCTCGCCTCCGCTCTCCTCCCCCACTCTCCCCCCCCCCTCTCTCCCCTCCCTTCCATCCCCCACCCCCCCTCCCCCGGTATCCCGACCGGGGGCGCTCTGTCTGCCGCCTCCAGCCGAGGGATGAGCGCAGCGCGGAGAGCGCCCAGCAGGCGCTGCTGCTGGGAGAGGCCGCCGGGCAGGTGGTGCCTCTCCTTCCACCCGTCAGCGACTGGAACCGGAGAAGGAACCGCATCCATCCCCACACGGGGTTCTCCCGAGGCAGCTAATCCCATTAGCGCACCTGAAATAACCTTGGCCACAAATGCTCACTTGTTCCAGCCGGTCCAAGGGGGCCGCCGCGGGCGCGGTGGGGGGGGGCGGCACTGGGGGGCCCGGGTCCCCGAAAGCTCCTGCGTCCCAAATAGACTCACGGAGCACACTTGGCCTTGGAGGAGGAAGCGCGAGACCGGCAGCACCCTGGGACTCACCGGCGCCCCCGGGAAGAAACGTCCAGCAACCGAGGCGTAAAGCTTCCAAAATTAGGCTAAGGGGCAAGGGATGAGCCAGAGTCCCCAAATCCAGATGGGGAGAGAGGCGCCCTCGGGTGCTCAGCCCCCCCAAAACCGGCAGACACAACCGGGTGCCCCGTGTCGCCGCGTCCCAATCAGCTGGACCTCCTCGCGCTCCCGCTCCGGGGCCGCCACCGCCGCCGCGCAGGCCTGACCCCTTCCCTCCCTCCCGCAGGGGCTTAGGTGAACCCCAAAAGAGACGAGACCACTGTCTACCGTGGCGGGAGGGCGTGCACTGGCAGGAGATGGGCCCTCTTCACCCTTGGCTCTTTCCACATGGTTCAGGGTCCCGGGGAACATGTTCCCCCAAACCTGCCCTCACCGGAGTACCCGCCGCCCTGGCGCCCAGTCAGGTGTGAGCAGAGTCGGCAGTCCCCAACCCAGAGAGCACATCCTGCTGGGCAGCCCACCTGCCCCGGGCAGTCGGAGTACGCCACCCCCCACCGGGGAGGAGGGGGCTCTGGGTGGCTCGACGCGCGGGGACCGAACTGCGCTCCGGGCTCCGAGGGACCTGGCACCGGGCCACGCACAGGCGACGGGACAACCCTGCAGAGAGCTCAGCGCTGGAAGGACACACTCCGCAGAGTCCCGGAAGTGGCCGCGGATCTTCCAGTAAATGAAGTTATCCTCGAGGAGCTCAGAAGATGGGAGCCTCTCAGGGGCCTGGCCGCGAACCGATTGGTTTGCGGCTTAGACGCCGACCTCTCTCATTAGCTGTGTTTTCAAACTGGCCTAAATTGCCTGAAAAAATTATGATTTTTAACAAGCATAACCATAGCCTAACGTTAATTAAAAAAAAAAAAAACAATACGGAAATCTAATGTTTATTTTTCATTTTAAAAATAAGGGCACGGAAAAAAACTTTCAGATATTCACAAGTAAGAAACTACCCTGCGGGCGTCCGTCAGTTTCTTCTTCTTCTTCTTTCCTTCTCCGTGTTTTCCATGCTACTAGAGTGCTTCCTCAGCTGCAGGAAGTCTTCGATGTTCTTCCTATTCATTAGATAACTCAATAAAATGTTAAAATGTTTATTTTTGAATAATCAGTACAATTTTTGCCTGAAGGTTTTCACAAAATATGCCCCTTTCCACAGCCCATCATGGATGCTACTCATGGCCGGTCTGGCTCATCCTTTGCTTCAAAGGTAAACGCTGGCATTTGGTGACTAGAGATGGTCTCCAGCACTCAGTACTTCCACTGCTAATTTAGACCACGTCAAATCCGGGAATACTTACGATTGGTTCCCATAAGAATTGTCTACGTTTCCCAGCTATTGTTACAGGGTCCTTATTCCAATCTGAACCCCTGGGAACCAAACAGTATCTCATAAAATAACCTTTCACAGTCCAGCTGATTATGCTAAAGTTTAAAAGACACCCACCACAGCCATTGCCACTCCTCACCCCTAACCACTGCCATCTCCGTAGACCAACTGAACCCACCTTGTTCTTTTACACAGAAATGCAAGCAATCTCACTTTTAAGGAGTCAATGTCAGTCCAAGTTCTCTGACATATCTATATTTAATATATTTTAAAGTCATTCTGACATCGCGCCACATCAAAATATGTATTTGAAGTAGATCATTGAAACATATTTATGCATCAATAAAATGTCCTAAAGCTGTCTCCTGTTCACTATTAGGTTTTTATTAAAGGGTACTAGTAAGAACTAGTTATGTACTACTAGGTTTTTTCTCTTTCTTATTGCAATAAGGAGTTTTAATTTCAGAGAAACAGGTGAACAGTTTTAAGAGCCTGGCACCCAACTGTACACCTCTTTCACCAAAATAAGCTTGACTTCTCCATATTTTATTGGTGTTGGGCTTTATTAGTTCTCCATGGTTTTTTCAGAAACCATGTTAATATCAAACAAAGGTCAAAGTTAGCCTCATGATTTTGGGGGGGGGGGTACAAAGCTTCCATAACGCTAGAGCGCCATAAATATTTTAAAAATCATAACCAAAATGTACACAATATTTTTAAATGTTTAAGAGAACATCAAACACTCTGTTATACAAAGGCATCTGACTATGAATTTCACCCACACTTTCTCTCACATGTGGTCTCCAAGTGAAAATACTGAAATTTCACATTTTAATCCAACAATACCAGAAAAGAACTGCACTAAAACTTTTCTGATGACCGATTTCATTCTGTCCCTCCTAAAAGTACTTTTCTTGATTACTAAACACAATATTACATTCCAAATTTCAAAACCGAATTTGTACATCCTGGATTACCAAGGCAGTGGATACACTGAATGTCGACTGTCAAGCAAATTCACACTCAGGGTCAAGAAGTATACATACGTTTTTTTAAAAGATGCTAGACTTGACCTACCACCTTTTCTTTCTTTTCCTTCTCAAGCTGCACACCTAGACACACACCTACACAGCTGTATTAAAGGTAAATTTTAGCCTTGTGCGTTCCTCAAGTGGTTGAGGTGTGCTTATACTTAATATAATGTCTTAAACTTGGATTTGAACACGATTAGACCACAAAACCTGTCCTGTGAGTCTAAGTTGGGTCCTGTGCTCCTCTCTTATTACTTATCAGCAACGAATCATCCCCCTGCCCCCCCCAAATACTGGACAAGAAGAAAAGTTTCCTGAATAATAGAGGCTGTAGTTTTTTCATTGTCCAGTAGACGGCACAAAAGATCAAGCCTTCAAATGCTGAACAATCCACCAAAGCTGTTTTTGTTTGGTTTGGAGTGTATTTGAGTGCACTGTTCATTTTAAACAGTCAACCAGTCAGGCAGTGTTGTATCTGTGAAGCAGAGAAGTATGCCAAACCTTAAGATAACTCCCCAAAGTTTTGAAATGTAGTAATATGAAAAAGATGTGTGTATCTGCTCAACCAAATGCTGCTTGAGGTAAGGCACCAACAGTTAAAGATGAGAAGTTCAGAGGGAAATGTTACTGAGAAATTAATTATTTAAAAGTTACCTTTAAAGAAAATAAACTGAGAGAAGTAACAAGGCGTTTCATTTTTAATTATCTTCCAATAGATGTAGAAAATTTTTGCAATTTCAAGCTTCGAAATTCTATATTATAACTTTGCCTGATGCAGCTATGATTTTTATTAAACTGAACACACCACTCAGACCAGAAAATTAAGCATTGCATTTCAAATGGGCTTATGTATACACAGATGGATACGATGTGGTAGAAGGGGGGGAGAAATTTTCTAAAAATTTTGTGAATAGGTTTGGGGAATATTGCGGGATGAAACCATTAGAAATAACTTAGTTGAAACTTTGCCTCTCTTAAAGCAATGTGTGACTTTGGCTAATATTTATATTTTACTAAAAGGTTTCTATTTCCCTTTTCATTCTGTAGACGCTCCTTATGTAGAAGTGGGGGAGAGGGTAAAGTGTGGGCTAATAACTCATTTCCCAGTTAATTTTATTAAGAATTTATAGCACTGTTTAGAAAGTTTTAAGACAACCATAAATTTTATTAGGAATATTTTATTAAGCCCTCCATTTAATTAATAAAAGACCTCTATAACTTCTGAAAATGTCAGAGCTAGTAATTATGTTAACCAGTGTAATTTTTTCCCCTCTAGAGACCAAAGCGTTTTAATGATTTGAAATAGGAAAGTGGTAAGGAAAACACCCCCCCCTTCAAAAAATTTTTTTTCTTAACTTTTGCATTATCCAGTCAGAATATGGTGACACGTATTTTCCCTGCAATGGCTGGAGAGCCTCAGCTGACCTCTCATTGACTTCTGAACTGGACCCAGACATTCTTTGTTTTCTGAAGCAAGATGCAGTAAACAAACCTCCGGGTTCTTACAGCCCGGATTGCTTTGGGGCACTTGATTAACGTCTTCCTTAATCCTGTCGGTTAACCCCCTTTCATATCACCTAACCAGGTTTCTCCCTTTTATAGACCTCTAACTAGTTTATTTCACTTTTCTCACAGCCATTCATTCTCTCTGACTTCTTGGTAACTTTCTCATATGGCATCCAGGCTCTTATCTCTTACATTCCTTTATTATCTCCACTGGATTTTAAATCTATTTTCTTTAAACTGTCTTTCTCGCCTCTTATTTCTGTTTTTTTGAAGTGCAAATGCTCATGTGGGGTGAGTTTCTGAGGATAAACTGTCCTTGAAGTACAAACTCCAAACCTACAGCCCACAGGACAACCTAAAGAGCAATCACAACATTTTAACAGGCATCTTAAAGTTAGGGGGCAAATGATAAACCCTTATCATCCTGTGAACACAGCTGCCAAACTCGATTGATTAACAGGCTTTTGTTTATTCTGGGCTGGCAAATACACACACATTTTACCTAAAGAGGTGCCTTTTTAATTTCTGAGGGTTTTGGAGCTGACTCATCAGTGTTAACTTCGGGGACAAAAGCCTAATTCGGGATATAGGTCTTTCCAAAGACACAATTCCTTATAGAAGAACCAAACACCACAGGGGAGTTCTGGCGAGGACTGTACCAAAAGCCTAAAGGGGCACTATTTCCTTTAAATGTCTCCTTGCCAAGGGTCTAAACAAGAGAGACCTAGGCCCCAGTCTGCCTTCTTTAGAGTCCTCACTCTCTGTCTTTGGGAAGACGCTCTGGAATGAACAGGGTAAGCTGAGTATGGAAGGCCCCTGTCAAAAGAGCTAGGGGCAAGTGCCAGAATCCTTCACCGGGTCAAGTTTTTGCAAAATAAAAGTACTATTGCCTTAAAAAAGCAAGTATCTGACATAAGCTAAAGATAGATACTGTCACAGAACAGGTAGAAACATCAGTAGTAGTTTTCTACCCAGAACTATCCAGTTACCTTTTCCTTTTAATAGATGATTAATTGCTGCTCTGCAGGAGATTTTTTTTTTTATGACTACTATATTTCGACTTGATGTCTTCTGTGCAATTTCTCTCAGCAAGCCCCAACTGTAATAACTGTTTGCTAATTGTAAAATCCTTATCCAGAATGAGGTTTGGGCAAACAATTTGTACTACTGTAATTACCTTGTAAAAGTGTTTCAGTCTCTTGATTGTTCAGAATTAATCTTATAAAGGCCTAGGAATAGCATCAGGTTCACAGTTATTCTTGGAAAAGGAGGGAAGAGGGAAGAAAGAAGACACTTTTCAAAGCGAATGAGTTTAGTTTAAGTCCACAGACTCAAACTATCTTTTTTCTCTAAGGAAAATCTGTACGCAGCTAGCTTAAAGGCGAGCTAGTTTAAAGGTGGAGATCCTGACTGAAGAGCATGTCTCCCTGCTGCCTGAAGTTTGGGGTTGTGTTTGAAAAGGGGAGACTTGCCTAAGCCTTCTTTATCCATCTCTGCTAGAAAACAAAAGAGAAAACGTACCGAAAAGCATCAATAGAAAATACATTCTATTGCTCAAGGAAAATTGGCCTTTTCCTCACTTGAAAACGTCACCGCAGACTTGAGGTAACTCTAAGCAGGTTGCCTAAGTCTTTGCCAGAGCACATCTAGGGCTGTTAAAAACTATGGTCAACAAAATGTATTTCGCGGGAAAATTCTCTTGGTTAAATTATACTTACACAATTTCCTTCGCAGTTCATTTTAGGATCATAAACGTAGTTGCGCCCCTGTCGATGCTCGGCTTGACGGCACCCCCGCCCCCACTACCTCCAGCCGCGCGGATGCCTGGCGGGCCTGCTGGAGAGATAGAGCTCAAACCCCAGCGGGCAGCCGTCGGAAGCACTCAGGTGTTGGCCGCAAGCTGGTTGTAGTTCCGGGAAGGGCTTGCAGGCGGCTGGCCCAGTTTGGTCCTTTCTGTGATCGGAAAAGGATTGCGTTGCCTGGCCCAGTCAGCTCAGCTTCCCGAGAATTGAACAGAGAAATCGCCTTCCTGAGACAGGGAGGTTCCATCTTGGCCTGAATTCTGTTTCCAAGTTCACGTTGGACGGGGGAGGAGAGGTCAGGCATGAAGTTGGTAATTCACCTGCATCTCCTCGGCTTTAACACTCGGGCCTGCCTTAACCTCCCACGTGATGTATCCGGGCGCTTGTCCCCGAAAGCTACACTTGTTTGTATGCGATGGAGAAAAGTACAAGATCTTAAAACTTGGGAAGTGGGGGAGAAAGGAAGAGAGCAGACAAACATGCAAATATTGAGGGATTCTAGGGTGAGTTTCTTAAACAGTCGGAGCTCTTTCAAGGCAAAAAGCATCTGAAGGAAGGCTTGGGGTGGACGTGTGCCCAAAGGCACACGTCGGGCGAGTACGGTGTCGGGGCTGAAGGCTGGCAAGGCTCAGATACTGGGCTTTTTGAAAACTCCACTATTAGGGGGAACTGGGCGTAGACTCCCGCGAAGTATTAAAAGAAGTAATACTTGTCACTTAAGGAAGTACGTGCGCTCGGTGGAACCTGATTCCAGAGCTAAGTTCTGATGCTCGCTCTGTGTCCCCAGCTTCTCAAAAGCCACTTAACAGAAACGTGAGCCCTCTCTCTCGGACCGATGCAAATTATCTTTTGGTTTGCGCATTAAGAGTTGACCTCAATACATTTTAGAGCTCCTAATCTTTTCCAAACAACCTCCGCGGATAGGATCACCTAATCTCTCAAAACTCTTCCCCTTACCTACCCCCCACTCCCTCCCACCTTTGGGGTGAGGGTGGGTCTGCAACTGGTGGTTTGGAATGAGGGTGGGGGTGCCGGGAGCGAGGGGCCCTCTGCTTTGGAGGAGCCAGCCTTTTGGCCACCATCAGGGCGGGAATCGGGACTGGCAGTTTGCATTCCCGGCAGATCGAAGCTCCCTGCTGATCGATTATTTGATAATTGATTTTCCCCGCAGCCAATGCGCGGCCGCCTTGGCGGGAGCTCCTCCTGATTGGCCGAGCCCTCCTCCCCGGCTGCCTACCGAGATTTGGGTGAGCTCATTTTCCAGTCGACCGCAGGGGGAGTTTTCTGCGAGGTTTCAGCTGGAGGGAGGGAAAAAAAAATCCTGCTCCGAGCCGAGCGAGCTGCGAGCCCTGCTTGGGGATGTGAGGTTTCCAGCCCGCTGATCGAGCTGCTGCGACTGAGCCATCTCGGCAGATCAGGGCTCTGCAGGCAGAAAAATAAAGACGAAAATAGCACCACTAAATATAATAATAAAGGGCAGCCTTAGGGTGGGAGAATAAAGGAAAGGAAATTTTTTTTTGTTTATTTGTTTAAACCAGAGAATAGGTGTTTAAAGGAAGAAAGTTAAAATTAGTGGCTGGTTGGAGCCTCTGAGTTGTGGTAGGGGCAGCTTTTTGTCTGAAATCTCAGTCCCCGGAGTGAATTTCTTTTTCTTTGGCACTGGGAGTTCTCCCTGAGCGGTGTCGAGGGGTTGGAAAGCAGAGTCGGGGGGGAGAAAGGCTGGATAGGAGAGCGCGGGGCGTCGCCGGGGAAAGAGCACGGCCGAGGCCGGAGCCCCTCCGCGCCTCGAAGACAAAGGCGGCGCGGCCGTAGCCCGAGCCGAGCGCGCCAGCCCAGCCGCGCCGCGCCCTGGGCGCACAGCCGCCTTGCCCGGAACGAGTCGGAAAAAGAGCCTCGCTCCTCGCGGCTCCCTGGCCTCGGCTCCACCCGCGAGGTCTGGGCTGCTCCGAGACCGCTTCGGGTTTCGCTTTCTGGCGATCATAAATAGCTTCGTGTTTGTAAACAGGCGCTGGGGGCACATTACCGGCTCTCAGTTCATTGTTCCCTCCCTTCCTCTCTCACTTCGCGCAGGACGCCGGGGCTGAGGCTGGGGGCCTCCGGGAGTAGGAGATGGGGGCGTCCAGATCCCCAAAGTGAGAAAATGCAAGTATTTCCTTTCTTTGGGCCGGGTGTCCACCTCCGACAGCAAAAAAGCTGGAAGCTGGATCTGCAGAAAGCCTCAGCCATCTCCACCCCACGTTCTCGGGACTCCTTAGCAGACCTGCCTTGCTCCTGCTCCTCCTCCTCCTCGCTCCCGGTTTGACTTTTCTACTTGGGGTGTTTGGTTCTAAGAATCCACTACTCTCTGCATCAGCTCTCCTCTGCCCCGAAAAACACTGACAGACCCCAATAATTTCGAAGAAAGTCAGGAAGTCTGTGCGCGGAGCCCTGTGCAAAATAACTCCCGCTACTGCCTGCCCCGCATTTTATTCCCAATTTATTTCAGGAGAGTCAGCTTTGGGGAGAGAGTCTGGAGGGGGGAGGGAGAGAAAACAATACGGAAAATAAAGCCTGCAGCCGGGGGCTACTGCCCGCGCTTGTGCGCGTGTGCCCTGGGTGTGTGGGTGTTTGTGCCTGAGCGTGCGATTTAATGGAGCGCCTCTCTGCCTCTCCAGTGCGGCCAGAGCTCGCTTCGCGCACCCACCCCTGCCGAGGAGCCTACTTGCTGCAGCCCAATGCATTGTGTAAGACGCGACCTGTTATGGCCACCACTACTTCCGGGTTCTAGCATTCTGGTCGGAATCCACCTCTCCGCCTGTGCAACACACACTTTACACACGCACTGGGACTGCAAGCGGGCAGCATCGATCGTGGCTCCTTTAAGACAAACTCAGACAGACATTTTTTTTTTTAACCCTCCTCCTCTAATCTCCCTCCAGTGCAGCAGTTGCAAAGAGGGAGAGAGAGAGAGAGAGAAAGAGAAAGAGCAAGCGAGAGAAGAGAGAAACTGATTAGGAATTAGGAGTGATTCAAGGGAAGCGAGCGCTAGGGCTTTGTGTATTTGAATATTAACATTTGAGGTGTTCTGACCAGAAGAAGAGAAAGCGGATGATCATTCATTCACCACGTTGACAACCTCGCCTGTGATTGACAGCCGGAGTGGCAGAAAGCCATGAGATTTGGTAGTTGGGTCTGAGGGGCGCTCTTTTTTTTTTTTTTTAAACTGATTTTTGGGGGAGAGAAGATCTGCTTTTTTTTTTTTTTTTTTTTTGCCCCCGCTGCTGTCTTGGAAACGGAGCGCTTTTATGCTCAGTGACTCCGGCGCTTTGCTTCAGGTCCCGTAGACCGAAGATCTGGGACCAGTAGCTCACGTTGCTGGAGACGTTAAGGGATTTTTCGTCGTGCTTTTTTATTTTTTTTTTCCGGGGGAGTTTGCGTATTTGCTTCTTTTCACACTGGCCTTAAAGAGGATATATTAGAAGTTGAAGTAGGAAGGGAGCCAGGGAGGCCGATGGCGCAAAGGGTACGTATTAAAAAGCGATTGTGGAACTCAAATGTGAGATTAAATTGAAACATGGCTGAAAGACACTGCTAAAAAGTTTTCTTTTTTCTCTGTCTTTTTGAATGAGGCTCCTAAAGCCATGGCCTAAAGCCAGTGGATTTATTCAATGCATTTGTAGACTTATGTACGTTACATGTAATTGTTAATTCAAGTAATCAAGTTTTCTATAGACTCCTAACCAGCAGCTCAGCAGCTACATAAATAAAAATACAAGCTCGGGCAACCATCTGTTTAAAAACCAAAACCAAAAAAAAAAAAAATCTAGATACCTAATGTTGTATAGTTTGAGCATTCAAAGAGCAGAAGTTTAAAGCTATTTTTAAACTAAAATAAGCAGCTAAAAACTTCTGAAATGTTATTGATTATGCTCATCTTTAATATCACTGAAAATATTTAGCATTTTTAAGCAAATAACTTTGTCACAGTACAGTGGTTTGGGGTGGTTGGAAAGCATTCATCTTTTAAAAGTAATTTTGATGTACATGGCTTTTTATGCAAGGTAAGACTTTGTAAGTTTTTCTTAGAAAAGCCCTGCACTAATTGGATACTAAGCACACAACTACTCACTTTAAAAATGCAATACAAATTTCCCCAATATTCCTATTTGAATGGAAATATAGTGAGAGTAAAGCGAGACAATGACAACCCAACTGAGGTAGTTTCTTAGAAGAAAGGGGGTCTACAAAAAGCCCTCCTTGCATAATTTGTGCCCTGGCCCTCAAAGCCCTGTTTGCAAAAGAAAGTTACTAGGCTGACACATTTTTTCTTTACTCCTTTGGTTCAGGCAAATGTCAGCATTCTTCCAAACTCTTTCACACCTCTGCCTTTAAGGAGATGAAAGTGGGAATTCCTCTTTTCTTTGAAAATCATTTCACTCTTGGCGCCTCCAGATCTTGGGGAAAGGACTTGGCTGAAATGAAGCAATGAGAAAAAATCTAAATAGCTAAATTCTGCACACAGTAATAATGACAATCAATATGAAAGTTTTTCTGGATGAAGAATCTGATGGGGGGGTGTATGTGCATTTATTTTTAAATTTGCTTTAAACCTGATAAATAACATTCTCCTCGTTGACTTCTAGTCTAGGGGAAAAGTTCATGAGTAGAAAAAATAGAATACCTAACTGCTCCAATTGTAGATTTTCTTTAACTTTGGGGGAATATTGCCCAATTATAAATTCAGCCTTGATGTACAAGAGAAGTTACCCTTCCCTGAGTTTCATTTATGAGGGGGCCAGTTAGTTTTGTGTGATTTAGCAGAGTTTGTCTTGGAAAGCAAAGGAAATTCAGTGTCTTGCAGGACTGCCTAACCCCACGCTGGCAGGGAAATAAAATGAGAAGCCTGTCTGAATTCACGTGCTTGGCTTAGCTGTTCCCATCGTAACTTTTTTTTTTTTTTTTAATTCCCCCTGGTGGGAAGGGGCCATGAAACTAGGCAGGTTTGCAGCACTGTCCTGGCACGTTTTATTGTGATTTTGAATTTCCTCCTCCAGGGACTTGCACGTTTTACCTTCCGCCCTCTGGGAGAATGCTCCCCTTTCTTCCTTCTTTCTTCCTTCCTTCCTTGCCAAAGGATCCTGAATTTCTGACTAGTTTATAGGGAACACAAGTTAGGGCAAGACCATTCAACCTAGCTGAGTCTCACTGAGAATCCTAGAATTTTTACTTTTTAAAAATACCCTTGAAATAAGAAATCTCAGGTTCAGAGATGCAAGGCCACCGAATTCCGGGTTGAAGGATCCAGCTGAACTGACATTATATAAGCTCGGTGCCCTGCCGCTCCCCCATTTGCCTGCCTGGCCTTCTGAACCTTGTCTCTCTGCTGTTTGTCATGCAGTACGACGATCTACCCCATTACGGGGGCATGGATGGAGTCGGCATCCCCTCCACGATGTACGGGGACCCGCATGCGGCCAGGTCCATGCAGCCGGTCCACCACCTGAACCACGGGCCTCCTCTGCACTCGCATCAGTATCCGCACACAGCTCACACCAACGCCATGGCTCCCAGCATGGGTTCCTCCGTCAATGACGCTTTAAAGAGAGATAAAGATGCCATTTATGGGTAGGTACTATGGGCGGCAGGTTGAAGAGTTGAGAGGCTATGCTTCCCCTGCTCCCCTTTGCCCTTGGTCGGAGGAAAGCCAGAGCTCTCTGGATTGGAGGTACATTATTGGGTGACTTTTCATTCGCTTTGCATGGACATCTGGGGGGAGGCGGCCTGCCATCTCAGACGCCCCCCATCTCCACACACGCTCCGCGCGCGCGCAGCGCCCCGCGCCACCGAGGCCATGTCCGCGGAGGGGTGGCCGTGCTGAAGTTGCCAAAGGTCCCTCGTCCCCTCAGACTCCGGCTCGGTCGCTCAGCCGGTTGTACTCCTCCCTCGCTCGACTCTGCTGAGAGAGTGCTGGGGGGGGGTGGTTTCTAAATGCAGGCTCCTTTGTGTTGGAACGAAACTTTTAGTTTAAAGGAAAATCTTTTAAGCCACTGATTGTTCTGACTTGCGAAGTTTACTCAGCCACCGTATGCTGGCCCTGCCACCGCACAATAAAATCAAGGGAGGACAGTTGCAGGTCAGGCAAGGGGGACCAGGCTTTGCATTTAGGGAGTCTGGCCACTGTAGTCAAGGAGAGGAGCTCGCTCTGAATTGTTAGAGACCTTCAGAAACTTCTAGCCGTTTTAGTACTTTGTGTTCAAAGGCGAAACCTGCAGGATTTAGAAGTATATGCGGGGTGCTCTCTGGCCGGTGTTGTTTTCCGCTGCGTTCACCCCGTGTTCTCCCCCGCCATTCGGTTAGACCCTCGGCTAGTAAAACCCTTTGAAAGTCACTTGTGCCTACTGTGTGCTGTCGCGTGTGGGGACCTCTTTTTACTTTGCAGCCACTTTCATTTCTATTTATTTCTTCTTTTGAAAAAAAATCAAGCAACACTGACCCTCCCGGCTGAAAACCCTTTCTGCTTTATCTCCTGGTCCCTTGTGCGATGGGCTTGTTTAAATCCCAGACTCCTCTCCGCAGCGTGAACTGCAAATGGTTTAGGCTCCGGGGCAGGACATTTGGGGAAGCTCTGGAAAGGACCCCAAACTGTTAAATTCCCAGCTGGGCTGTGAGAGCTAATAAAAGACTTGAGACACCTCCTTAGGCATTAAAAGGAACCCCCCCCCCCTTTTAAATGGGCTGAGATAAGCGACATCTAGGCCCTCGCAATACTAGCTGCTTTGCCATTCCGCAGAGACAAAAATGAAAGGCTTGACCGCGGGAACGTTTGAAGGAACTTTCTCTGGGGGGCGGTGGGGGCCATCGGCGAAGGGAGGGACGCGTGCCCGGAGCCGGGGAGGAGCCCTCCTGCTCTCCGAGGGCCGTGGGGTCGCCATCGGGAAATGCAGCCCTCTGACAGTCGCTCCCGCAGCTAGAAAGGTCCTTTCCCCAAGTTAGCTGAGCGCCTGCCACCAAGATCCCCAGAGCCTTGGGCTTCGCGAGGCGGCCTTGGAGGAACCCACTTGAACCAGCTCTCGCCACCCCAGCGCCCCACGCCTTTCTCCCCCTCCAGGTTCTGGATGTGCAGCGGAGGGACGAGGGCTGGTCGGGGTGGGAAACTTAATTCAAAATGGCTGCTGGAACCGCTTGGGTTTTATTCTTAGCAAATGTTACCAATTTCTCCGGCCAGATATGCTGAACCGATCCTCAGATACGGGGGCCCAAAGAGGAAGGGGACGTGAGCAGTCACCTGGGGGTGGGCGGGGGGGAGAGGGAAAGGCGAGCCAGCAGATGACAAAGTCAGGGCGGGGGTCCTCGCCTTGAGCTCCTCCGACTGTTTTTCTTGGGCTCCTTTTTTTCGCTGCCGTGGGACTAACCATTGTATTGTTTGTGACTGTTGTATTTTCTTGCAGACACCCCCTCTTCCCTCTCTTAGCACTGATTTTTGAGAAATGTGAATTAGCTACTTGTACCCCCCGTGAGCCGGGGGTGGCGGGCGGGGACGTCTGCTCGTCAGAGTCATTCAATGAAGATATAGCCGTGTTCGCCAAACAGGTCAGCAAAATCAATGTTTCAAAAGTAAAAAAGAAAAAAAAAAAAGAAAAAGAAAAAATAAAGAAAGAAAAAAAGGGAGAAAAAGTCCTCTCTCCCCTCATCCAGCACGTTTTCAGAAGTAACCAGCGACAGTCCGCCCTAAGCCGGGCCTGTTATATCTTCCCTGAGCTTTTCCTCCTAAATGAGTGTCTGTGTGCGGACTCCTAAAAATCACCCCAGTTCTTACCCACTCCCGCTCCCTAACTCGAGGCAGAAAGCTCACTCTGTAGAATGTAAACCCCAAAGCCCACGCGCAGGAGCTGCCTTGGACTTGGCGCGCTGGGCAGCGGTCTCTTAAAAGCACAGTTGCTGGGAGAAATAACCCTGAGCTCTGGGCTTGTTTTCGGCTTATTTGACTCACATTGAAGGGTTTCTGCGCGGGACGAACTCGGTGTCACCGAGTCTTTCCCGGAGGTTACGTCCTGCCCCCGACAGTGTAATGAGGCAAGAAAGTAGGAAGGCGACCAGATTTCAAATGTTTCTTTCTTTCCCCCCACCCTCCCCTCCCTCTCCCCTCTCCTTCTCACTTGTATTTAGATTCGCGCAGAAAAACCTCTATTTTCTTCTAATCCAGAACTGGATAACTTGGTAAGAGCGGACCCCTTCCTCCATCCCCCCCCACTCCCCCTCCCCCCAAGCTTTGCTTTGAGAACCCTGAGGTTTCCTAGACGGGTCTTCCCAGAGCTGCAAGTGGGCTGCAAAGGTTTCCGTCCCCGAGCAAGTGGTCCAGGACAGGGTCCCGGGGAAATTAATTCACTTCCAGAGGGGCCGGGCGAGCCGGCGCGGGGGAAATGCGAGCTTTTGTTTTTTATGACAGCCGGGCAGCGCGGCTCTAATCAGCGCGGGGATTTATCTCGGGGCCTGTCAGCGTGTGTGCTTAAACTTTGCGGACTTCCCAGCCCTCAGAGTCGCGTCACGAGGGCAGCGACCGGGCCAGAGCCCCCAAACCTCCAGTTTGTCTGAAAGGTGTGCGGAAGGCGGCAGAAAGTTTGCAGTGTGAAAAGCCACACTTGGAGGACTGTAGGGACTCTTTTCCGGGCACTCCTTCCAAGGAAACCCCTAGTCGAGGGATGCGGCCCTCTGGGGGTGGAGAAGGGGCAGTGGGGCTGAGAAAGGGGGGAGTCAAAGGGGAGAAGAGTGTTTATGATCCCCACTTAGATGCCTGGTTGTTGTTTTAGCTATTTTTTTTCTCCTTAAGAAATATAAACCTCTAGATGGTACCCGGTCGCTGCTGTTAAGTTTTAGTGTTATTGCCATAAATCAAAATAACTCTGTTTACTGGGGGGAGGGGGAGTTGGAGATTGTAGAGCTGTGACAGCCAATTTTCTGCAAACTAGGAATGGGGCTCTCATACTTTTTGTATCTTTGCAGATGATTCAAGCCATACAAGTATTAAGGTTTCATCTGTTGGAATTAGAGAAGGTAATTTCTCTAGCTCTTTCTCTTTTTGCTCCCCTTTACCCCCAAACACACAGAGGGCGGAGGGTTCAGAATGGCTAAAGTTCTGCCTTTGGAGACATTTGCATAAATGTCTTTCTTTCTGGTAATTAGTGTCAAGGCCAATCTTAGAGTCCATTTCTCTTTGCAGTTTAATTACAATTTCAGCCACTAAAACCGGGATCACAAGCGCCCCAGCCTTGTATTCATTCTTAATACCTTGCTGGCTTTGTATAAATAGTTGCAATTCTATGCGTCCCCTTTGATGTTTAGAATGCTGTTGTGAGTTTGCTTCAGAGGTTATACCTCTGTGGTCTCTTCTCTTCCTCCTCTTTCTTGTTACCTCCGAGGGGCAGAAAAGTTTTGTTTAGTTTTAGTGAGTTTCTGGAAGACGGTCTGAGAGCAGCCGCAGGTCAGAGGAGGAGGAGAGGCAAAGCGGGAGGAGGAGGGGTGGGCAGGGAGTCTGGAGGAGGTAGTGGGGGAGGCACTTTAAACCTTTTGCAGAGACCAAGCATAGTTGATAGTTGTGTCAATTTCTTGAATCTGGGAATCCTGCAAACACCCCACCTTCACGCTCAAGAAAGGGTGTGGGATAACATGATTTTGCTAGCTTGTTCTATAAATCTCAGCAATAAAAACTTAATGCATTGTAATTCAAACTAACGTTACATTGCAAGCACACTGGGGTTTCTTGCGAATTTTTGCGTCAGTGCCGCCTGGGTAGAAGACTGCTCCACTTAAACCTACATATTTTGAAGCATTCTTTTTCCTTTGTTAAAAAAATTAATCAATTTGATACCTTTTTTTGTGTTGCTGTAGGTCTTTTTTCCGCATATCAATCTTTTCTTTTTAAGGCAGCATCCCAAAATTTGCTTCTTATGGTTTAAAAGCCCTAATTACAAATGTTATAGGGATTTAGGTTATCAGACATATATATCCTATACCAACACAGTATTGGTCCTTTGGAGATTACACACACACACACACACACACACACACATACATATATATACATATATATGTGTGTGTATAATATACATATATGTGTGTGTGTATATATATGTGTAATTTTTTGTTATACATGCTAGAAAAGGATTTATGGTAAAGTAACTGGACAAAATTAAATAGTTTACCTTAAATGTCACCCACACAGGTCACCTCTCTAATGGCCACAGCCCCAGGAGCAGATGAATTTAACACGGGTGTTGAATATGTTGTAGCCTGTGAATCATCTTGTCACTGTCAATTTTCTAGGATATCTCTATTTTGCAAGAAAAGAAAGTTATTCCTAATTCTGGATGCGTCTGGGGGTCTCTGGAGGACAATTGCCCTGTGTTTCCCCTATTTGGAAGTTTGGATCTCACAAGGGGGGTGGATTGCACTTGTCATTGTCATTTATGAACTCCTGATTATATTTCCATTTTTTTATTTCTGTCATAATGTAGGTACACGAATTATGTGACAATTTCTGCCACCGGTATATTAGCTGTTTGAAAGGGAAAATGCCTATCGATTTGGTGATAGACGACAGAGAAGGAGGATCAAAATCAGACAGTGAAGATATAACAAGATCAGCAAATCTAACCGACCAGGTATGTGCTTTTCAATTTCAACATCGCTGGAAAAAAAAAATCGGTATGCATATTGCTTGCTGGGTCACTAGCACCTCCTTTTATTATTTGCATATGATTAAGTCCCTTTTAGATACATTTCCATCGAAATGAAAATTTTTGAATAATGTGGCTATTATTGCTTCATTAAGGCTAGCTCTGGGATTCGACCTGGAGAGATGAGCTTGTAAAAGCTTTGCCTGCAAACTTGACCTGTTTCTTGTCGCTTTTAATTTTTGTCTTTATTTTATTTACCCTCTATAATAATGGGAGTGTTAACTGCCAGTGACCGCCTGTGATTGTAGGGCTTTGTTCTGGAGCATTTTTCCCCCTTCTATCTCAAAGAAAAGAAAAGTGTAGGGTCTGCTTATTTCTTATTTTATTAGGAATAAACCCAAGATAGGTGGTCTAAGAGAGACAGGGAGGGTTTGAAATCTAGCAAATGCTGGCTATTTTCTCCCTGTCTATACGGTTCATTAGCCTGTCTTGTCAGTTTTCCTCGGCCGAACGCTTCTAGACCTCACTGAACATTGCTTTGTGCAGTGCTCGCTGCAAGCTCGCCCATTTTATTGTACTTCATAGAAAAAATAAGACCAGGCCGAGGTTACAAAAACATAAATATGGACGTTTCTCCTCCTCCTTTCCACTCATCCTCCAGCTGGTACGTGCTCTGGGCCCTCTGGGTTGGCAGGTTTGGAAGTGTCAGCGTCAGGGGCACCCGGCGACTCCTTCGGTCTGGTGGGTGGGGGACCTCCCGCCGCCCTACTCTCAGCTGCCGGCCTCTGCTTGCTTGGCCCCCTCCTCTCTGGCATCCTCCCTCCAGGCCCTTCTTCCGCTGCGTTGCTAAGTGGGGACGACTTTTATTTGGAGTTGCTGGGGGGATTTCTCTCTCTTACCCCAACATCACTGTTTGCTTCCAGCCTCTCTCCCATTCCCTCACTCTCTCTGTGTCTCTCCCCTATCTCTGTCTGTCTCTGTCTCTCTCCCCTATCTCTGTGTCTCTGGATTGGTCCAAAGGAGTTGCAAAAACGCACTGAAAGTGAAAACGTGAGGAGTGGGTGAGATGAAGTAGGGCTCAGGACAGCTCTCCGTTGTGAATTGTGGCATCGCTGTCTAGAGATTAGGGTGGTGCGCCTGCGCCTCTCCACCTATGAGTGAAGACCCAGAGTTGTTTCTCTTTCTGACTTGGCACGTGAGTCCTGTCTTGGGGGAAAGATCAGCCGGCCTTTGTTAAGCCAAAGGACAGCCAGTCATACAGAGTTTTCCTTTGCAAGCTCTGCCGCGATCACCTTTGGCCAGCCGCTGCCTTGCCTTTGGCCAGCCGCTGCCTTGCAGAGTCCTTGCCGGCGTGCTCAACTCCTCGGTTTTGGTGTCATCTGAAAGTTTGCTTCTCTCCACCTCACCCCCTTAAAATAAACCCGCCGCTTGGATTTCTCTGGGTCACCCCGCGGTCCCTCCTTTCCCCGCGAAGGGGGAAGGGCAGGCAAAGCTGAGTTTTAAAAGCGCCTACATTCTGGGGCCTTCCTACTATTGGCGAGTTGCAAACTTTGGGCTGTGTAGACGGGTGCACAGAACAGGCTGGCTGCGCGATCCCGGCGTGGCCCCGCCGAGGTGGGAAACCCGCAGCCGGCTCCCGGTCCCAACCCCGCCGGCCGCCCGGCCTCCCGCCTGGTTTAGGCCGCCAGCCTTTGCCCCGGAGCTGTTAAATGCAGATTCCGCTGAGGAACCCTCTGGTAGCTGCTTTTGAATAAAAATTGTAATCCAACAAGCCTAACTAGAAAATGGGATTCTAAGAGCTCCGGAGTGCTGGGTACATAAAGCTATTTGAGCAAATTACAAGAATCGCTTTGGGGCATGAATGAAATCAACACTTTAATTGCCTCCAAAATGAAGATTTATACCCCATTTTCTCAACGAATCATTATTTTATTAAAGTCAAAGATAAAGGACCAGAGTTATGGGTGGTTTTTTTGGGGGGGAGGTGATACAAAATTGATAAAACATCACTGAGTTCTCCCCCTAACTCCTTCGGTGAACTTTTGTTACTCCGTTACCTTTATTTGAGATAGTCAGTCTTGGGTAAAAATTCGCGTCTTATTCGCCTCCTTTGCGTATAAAACGAGCAGCGTGCGTCCCGCCCCCGGCGCTGACGAGTGGGCTTCGCAGCTGGGGCTGAGCTCGTGGCACCGCTGGCCTGTGCTCGTGGGCGCGCTCGCGTGACCCTTTGGGCTCACCGAGGTCTCCACTGGTCCGAGAGCAGCTAACTCGAGTGTGTGCTTTGGAATTGTCCGCTTCCTGGTGGCCAAGAGCCGGTTCACCCGGGTTCCCTTTGGAGAGGAGAGCGCAGAGCGTGGGGGGCGCGCAGAACTGTGCCTCTGCCGCGGGGGGGGGGGGGGAAACGCCCTGTCCTGGGAGGGGGACCGTGGGACGGAGCACTAGGGCCACCCGCTGGGCACCAGTGCTCTCGACTGGAGCCGGCTCGCCAGTCCCTGGCGGGGCTGGACCCCTAGTACGGCGCCCTGGGGGCCGGGCCGCGGAAAGGCCAGCCTCGCCCCCTGTCTGCGAATGCGGCCCAGCCAGTTTGAACCCCAGCAGAGGGTGCACTGCGGGGACTGGACGCTTCAGGTGTGCTGCGAGCGCGGGGCCTCGTTAGCTCATTAACCCCTCTGTCTCTAGGGCCTGCTGGCGGCGTGGTTTATTTTACTTTATTTTTTTCCTCGGAGGGCACCAAGGCTGCCACCCGCGCGGGGACCTGGGATCGACGGCTTTGCTACCAGCCGGTTTCCCGGAGGGCTAAATCGGCGGAAATCGGCTGGGCCTTGTAGTGCTGTTGGTGTGGTGTTTTGTTTTTCTTATCAGATTAAGACGCCTAGGAGAAGCCGTAATCCCGCCTCCCCTCACCCCCCCCCCCAACAACGTCCTCCCTACTCTCACTCCCAGACCCCAGGTCCCAGGCCGGAGAGTCACCTACCGCGGGCGCAGGCCTCCCTGGCGCCCTCTCCCGACCGTCACGCTCCCCGCCCGTCGCGGACGTTCCTGACCTCCAGGGCCTGGGGGGCAGCAAGCGGCACCAGGCGCTTCTGAGCCTCGGCGGGGGGTCGAGGGCCGGCTGCTAGGCGTGGAGGTCAGGGCTGAGCCTGGCAGGCGGTAGGCAGGGACGCTGGGCGAGGGGAGGCGGGGCGCGAGTTTGGGGGACCCAGAGTGAAACTGGGGAGCAAGAGGGATTAGGAGGGGAAGAATCTCGCTGCCCAGACGCTAGATTTTTAGGCTGCACTCTGGGAAGGAGCTGTCGAGTGAAGCGCTCCTTCCCAGGACTGTCTGTCGCTCGCCACTCGTGAAATCTAAGCATTTTCCACTTCAAGAACTGGGTCGAGAGGGGTTTAAGAGTCCTCGGCCCCGCAGGCCTGGCCACCTGGCCAGGCCTGCTCGCTGAGAGCGGGACTAGCTGAGCTGGTGGTGCTTGGGCGCCACTCTGGGTTCTCCCGCAAGCAGTGGGGGGCAAAGAAACTGTCCCTTTGGTTTACAGTTTTTATTCAACAGCAGGTCTCCGGGGGGGTCCTCGGCTGAATCTGCATTGAACAGCTCTTGGGCGAGGGCTGGCGGGCTGCACAGGGCGCCCTGTTGCACGTTAATCCAGATTTGTCTCCGACGTCTGGGGAGAAGTAATGGGGCTCTCGGAGATGGAACCAGAAAGCCACGCTCGCCAGGCAGGTTAAGTGCCAAGTGCTGCCCGAGCTCTCTGGGGAGGGGGTACAGCCTCTGGGGCTGCACAGGCCAGGCTGGAGAGCGCCAGGCTTCCAGGCCTGGGCCTCGGGGATCTGGGGCAACCCTGGACCAGTGCGCTTTGGTTCCCCAGTGGGCCAGGGAACCCAGGTGGCGAGTGTTTTATTTGAAGTTGGCAATGCTGTTTCTAAAGCATAGGTTTGAGATAAAAAATTTTAAAACTGAACTTGGACTTGGTTGAAAAGCCCCCCTCCCCACAACCTTTCTGCAAAGAGGGAGGGGGATGTCTCCAAGGAAGATTTAAGCTCTCTCTTTTGGGGAGGTGTTACTAAGGGATGGGAATGGGGAGGCCTGATGGGCTTGATGAACTGGGTCTGCTGCTTTCGAAAGAAACATAGATGAGGGCATGAGATATTTACCAATACTAGGAATGCAAGCGATTCATTTTCATCCAGTAAGAAAACTGGACACAAACAGTGAGGGATAGGAAAATGGTCCTTTGTCAGGTGGCTTATTTCTAAATGCTTTTACATGGACATGTCTTATTTCAATTGTTAATGCTTTATAGATCTTACTTAATGCCGTAGTCCTGGAACCTCGTAGTCCATAGGCCTTGCAAGTGTGGGGGTCCTAGGATGATCTAACTTTACTTTTAATGGTTGTTGTGGGTCAAGTGGGGTACTGTTAATTCCTTTTTGAAGTATGTCAAAGGGAAATTATGGCAAGATTCTCTTTAATGATTAAATAATAAGGTGTTGACTGCTTGTCACTACAGTGGCTAATTGGGATGTTCAGTCTGGGCCCTTTATTACTTCGTATTCTTTCATTTCAAAGGCAGTTTGTTTAGAAGGTGTGTTTTAATTGTTGTTTTCTGGTTGACTTTCTGTATGTATTTATGTATAAATGTCGGAGTAGGGATGTATTGATTTTTATTAGGAGCGCTCCAAAACCATTTGAGAAAATAAAGAAGTACAGAATATATGCTGATAGTTTGAGATCGATTATGTTGTTCAATGTCTGAAAGTCTAAATGCTAATATTACAAAAGTTATTCCTCTTTGCTAGTTTCTCTTTCTCTGTCTCACTGGAAGTCCCCAGTGCAAGTTCCATGGTTAATGGAAAGCAGTGACACTAATGCTACTTTGTACAAAGTAAAGCCCCATAACAGTAACTATTGTTCAGTGATTTAACTAGCTCTATGGCAATAGGTCACTCAAATAGCAATTCCTCACCCACCAGAACAACTCCATTGCTGATGATTTGGAAATATAGAGAGTGGCTATGTGGATTCTTGCTATTGGTACTAACTCAGAGACTTTTCTTAGAAAACATGGAGAAGCTTAAATAGTAGAAGAGGAGGAGGAAGGAAAAAAAAAGCATTAAAATACGGGCCCTGCTTTCAAAAAAGTAACTGAAATATCATGCTATAATTGCCCAACTTTGAAAATAAACAGATTTTAAATCATTATGTTTTCAAACACTCGTATGTTTAAATGTTAAAATGTTTGTCATAGTCCGAAAGATTTAAAACACAGCTGTTGCCGGGTGACGGATGGAAAATTATGCAGTAAAACTCCATACTTTAAAAAACAAAGACTATTTGTGGTCCCATAGTAGAAACATAGGTTTTTTAAAGGCCAAGCAGATAGGCTGAAGTATTTACCGTGGGGGCCTACTGTTATAAAACTAGCTTACCTTCCCTCGCAGGTGGAGTTGGAGAAACTGAAGAATGCATTACAAGTTTGTCTTAAGACACTTATAAATGAAAATGCTGTCAAATGAATTCAAATGAAGTATTTTCGTATTGGTAATGCTTTGCTTGCCATTGCAATAGCAATATTTTCTTATGAAACGTAAATATGTCAAACCAATGTGAAATGCTTAAGTTTTAATAAATGATCATTTCATCATCAGACACAACCCGAGTATGTATACAGAAACTTTTAAAGAAAAGTCGGCATACAGCCAAATTCCTATAGGGACTAGCAGGGCAATGATCAAAAAACGAACACGAAGTAAGACTTCCTGTAAGAAGGGCTATAATTCAACATTATTTGACTCCACTGTCAGGGAAATAGTTGAAGAATAGTAAACTGATCCCATTCTCAGTCATTTTTGTTACACAGTCTTAAATGTTTGCAACTGCAGCATTTTTCCATGGCCTTTTTGGGATTATGATATCTGCCATGTCTGTATCAAAGTAGCACTCGAGTTGATGTTATAATTGAAACAGGCATTTATTTGCCATTTCTCCTGAGTGCAAAAAATTAATTTAGTATTTTAAAACGACACCGAAATTATGGGAAAGTATTCTTTTACAAATAAAGAAATAAAAATAGAATATATGTGACACAGTGTATCTGACAGTTGTGCAAATGTTAGGCCTAAATTTTCCAAAATCCCAAGGAAAACAACACCGCTGTAAATCACGTAGGACTTGGTGTTCTTATTCAGCAGGAAACCTCAGGATATGGTACCTTTTTTTAAAAAAGTTAGGGTCTAAAATATACAATACAGTCTCCCAATGTGAGTTTAGATAATAATTCCAAAATGTGACCTTGGGGATCCAGTTAACATTTGGCCATTTTGCTGTCCTTAAGATCTGTGAATAAACCTCACGTGTATAAAATCAGTTTTGAAAAATTAAAGCAGATGAGTAGGTGTATGTAGGGTAGAAGATAAAAAGAATCCCTCAGTCTATCCTTAACTTAACATCCCATGATCTCAGCATTATGAGAACTGGGAAAGCTTTTTGGAGTCTTAAACAGCTCTCCAGAAAGCAGACCTATATCGGGCAGTTGCTGGATTTCGCACACATCTAAATTTGACATTTTAATAAATGGCATAAAAGATACCATGTGAAATAAGCGAGAATATACTCATTTAAATATTTGTCAGTAGAATCCAATTTCAATCAATTTAATGCATTCATGTGTGCAGAATTAAAGCAATTGGCAACACTTTGCTACACTCTCTCTGAACACTTTTTCCAAATAGCATTTCTTAATCTAGGAAATATGTTATCGTTAAAGGGAAAAACAAGAGTGCAAATCTTTCGAAATTATGTTACATTTCTGGACGTCTTGGTTCAGAATTCCTAAAATTGACTAAAACATATCATAAAGAGTTTATTCTCTGTTGAAAAAAAGCTTATTTGTCCATTTATTGATTTATACACCTGTTGTTTATTGGTATCATGAGTATATACAGTTAAATACAAATTATAGCCAGAACTAGGTCATTAATTCTCTTTAAGATGTGCAATAACCATACTGTGGCTTTTCCATGCACCACTGTATGTGGCATAAACTAAAGCCAGATAAATAAGTTGTGAAAATAAATTTTACATTATTTACAATCCTCAAAAATACATTTCGACAAATGATTCTTCCCTTGATGGTCTTCATGACTCCATTTGCAATTAATTGGATTTATCATCATGAGGTAAAGAACCTTAAATGTGAGATGTTATGGTTCTTTCAGAAACATAAGTGAAATCATATTTTTCCACAGAAAGGAAATGCAGTTACTGTTAATACCTTTACTAAGTAATACTTTAAAACCACTGCAACTTTTTATGAGTTTGACAAGTTTAAGCAACATTTTATTGGCCTCTTTTTCTTCATTTTGACACAATACCAAGTCTTCAGTTTTACAGTGGATTTGTCATACATGTTTCTGACTTGTTTAGAAGATAGTATTAAGTAAATTTCGAGTGATATTAGAATTACCCCCCGACAACATATGCTAACTTAGAATTCATGGTTGCTGATCAATTCCCATTTCGGTAGATTTTTCCTGACACTTTACAACACATGCTTATTATTCATTAGTTGTAAATATCTGGGTTGTAGGTTATTTAGGAAGATAGAACTATAGCTCTTTCTTTTTCTGATCACTTCTTTCCCACTGATTGGCAAGGCTCCTATGTGTGAGACTTGAACTTGAACCCTTTTGCTAGGTTTCATTTCCCTATTTGGGTACCTTGTGGGTTCTTACCCACAAGTGGGTTGATTTTCCTGAGAAGATAAAAAATGTTACGTACTTTAGAACGGGAATGAATAGAAAGCAAAGTCATCAAACATTCCCAACCTGTGCTTTACAATTAGGTGAAAAACTGAAAATTGTTATTCTTGTTTGCCTTCCCTAGGGCTGTGAATACTTGATATAAAGATTCATATCAGCTTCTTTTGTGTTCTTCCTCTTAAGGCCTAAATGTTTGTTTTCAGTGACTAGATTCTTAACTCACAGTCCATATTTGGTCCCAGACCTCCGTGATTTGCATTTTCTTCTGCATTTGCATTCACATGATGTCCCATAGAAACTCTTTAAAGTCAAGTGTGTTTATGACTGTTATGAAACTCTAGAAAATGAAGTTTATAATGAAATTAACATAGTCATCAAAAGGACAATGAAGGGAGCAATTTGATGTAAACCCGGAGTTTTCTTATCCCATCCCAACTTGTAAAAGGGTTATCTCTTTTCTTTTAAAAATATTAGATGCCGAATGAATAAGAATTTCTTTGACAATAAAACTCCCCTTAATGTCTCCATAACTATTTGGATGTGTTCTTGAACGTTAACTTAATTTGCTAGACAAGCTATAATTAACTGTGACCTATAGTGATTTCTGTTATTCAGAGACTATTCCTTAGTGATCTGAAAACTTAATTTCATACTAAATAGTCTACAATGACTGAGGTTCTAAAGGCGTACTTCTACTATTTACAAGAAGTGGAAATGGTTTGTGTGTCTACAGGGCTTCAAAAGGGAGATATTTTGGGGGTGGGGACTAACAATTTTTACCATAAAGTCCTAGCAAACTATCTCCCGAACACGAGTTTCTTTTTGAAAAAAAATTTTTTTGTAGCCTTCCTTTTTCTTCACTGCAATGTTGAAGTTATTCACATAAAGAAAAAAAATCCACCGTGTGCATCATGGACAAAAACTCATTCATGACATTTGAAATCTAGTTATTTCATTGCTCAAAAGATAACAGTAGTGTTCAGAGAAAGTTAAGAATTGCAGCAAATCGGTAAAATGCTATTAGCTATGATGCTACAACAGGAATGGAAACTTTAGCAGTAAAATTAAACTGGGGGCATTTTGCATTTAGTAGGAACATTTACTTGAAGTTTGCTACCAGATCTGGAGTTGTTTTAAACCGCCCCCTGCCTTCTTGCCTCAGAATATTTTAATGTAAGAACTTTGTGATAACTCACCATTGGACGTGACTTTTATTTGAAATTGTCCATTCCTAAGAGACTCAGTCTCATGAGTAACCACCCTGCCCTTCACTCTTGAACAGTTCAGATAAATGTATTATTTATTTACAGTCTATTGTATACATTATTTATGGGAAATATGCTATAACTCTACGGAGCATGTGAAGTTTATCTTTGCAAGATATGGGTGGCATCTCTGCCAAGAGTGGCATAACCCTAAGTAGATAATAAGATTATCCTTAGTGTAGAGATAAATATCATCTCTTATAGCGTCCTTGCGTGTTAGCATTTCATAATTTCAGGTGCAAATGTGTTTCTCCACTTTCATTTTAATTGTCATCGTTTTCTTGGCTCTAGCTTCTGCCAAAGAGAATCAGGAGTTTTACATTTTGAATTGATCTTGCTGATAAATTAATATGCTTGGGGGGGGTAAGATATTGAGTAGTAGAATCATTTAACCCTTTCATTTCTCTCAGCAGGCTCTTCTGTCCCTTGCTTAATGTGTTTACAATTTTCCAAAGAATCTTGCCCATGACATTTTTAACACTGGTCATCTATTTGGTGGCACGGCCTATTGTTTCACCATATTCAGGCGTTTTATAAGCTGTATTCAAAACAAAATCACCAAGAAAAATATCAGGCTCATGTGCCCTGTACTTCCTTGCACAAAATAATAGAGACGTGTAGACTGTGCTTGTTCTATGCATATCAAGTGTATTGTTGGTGTTCAAGTATTTTTTTGTTCTTATAATTATTCAAAGCCAGTAACAATCTGCATTTGAGTGAGTATAAACATTTTTATTCTGGAATTTGGGATTTGCAGCAACTCAATTTTATTTTCCAAATTACCCTGCCATTTCAATTAGGTGCATTGTTCTTCACTCTACTGTTTCGACATTCTAAAGGTTTGCTTGCAACCCTAAGAGAGAGAGTTGTTTGAGTGTTTAATATTTATTGAGGGCATGTAAAGAACATGCCAATAGAAAAAGAGGAGAATAAAACATTAACAAATCAATTATGGGGCTTTTCTTCAGTTGTAGTATACTTTTAATACTCCAAATACGCTGTAACTGTTAAAATAATGGGACTAGCCTCCAGAATAATAGCCCTGGGTATGGGTGAAGAGTGGCATTCTGATTAACTGGAATTCCTTAGAAATTGCATTGATGATAAAACTCAGCCTCCTGCTTCTGGAATTCTCGGCTGCTTTGGTTGATCTCTCAGTGAAAGGCTTTAAAACACAGAGAACTTGGCCAGCCTAGGAACCAGAAACAAATGAAAGTTCAAGATGCCTTGAAAAGGCCTCTCTGATGATTTTACCAAGATAAATAATGAAGAAAGGGGAATAATGGACATCCCACCTCCATATTTCAATACTGGGAGAGGGCTCGAGGCTTCCAAAATCCTGGAAGATGAACGATACTTAGAAAATAAAATTTGATTGAAAATATGAAAACAGGCAGTGCTTGCGGGGGGGATTAGAAAATAGCCTGTCGCTAATTGTTAGTGGAAATGAGTGGTAAATGTCCATGATTCTTTTACCCAAAGTATAATGCCGTAAGGTAGTAGATTAAAGCAAGACTGTGTCCTTCTCGCGTCACAACTGTGGATTTTCTCGTTTGAGAGTTTAGAAGTAGAAGAGAGAGCGTCTCAGAAACACTTGGAAAGAGTGGTGAAGTGGGCCGATGGTCACTTCAAGTTACACGACCCTTCAGGCCAGTACATTAAGTACACAGTGCAGGCTCTGCTGGGAGGGGTAAGTCATTTCACCCCCAGGAGCCTCAGTCTCATCATCTGTAACATGGGAGTAAAGAACCCGCTTTCGTGAGCTACTGAAGGAACTAAAGAAGAATGGGCGTAACGCATTTAAAACAGTAAGCCCTAAGCAGTACTTTACAGAATATTTTATCTTCTTACATGCATTCTGCCCGACCTTCAACGACATAAATCTGATTTGGGAAGGGAAGGTGGGGTCGTACTTAATGGGGTGTTATTTCCTAAACTGTTATATAATCGCAGAGTTTAGGGAAAGTATTATCTTAACCCCTGTTAGGAGAGATGGCTATTATTCTGATTTCATCACAGTGTGAAAGGAGAGTGGCCACTCAGATGTGTTGCCGAGATAGGACAGTGAATCACTACAGATTTGTTTTTAGGTTCAATTTCAAATGACAGTTATGTGCCGATCTTGTGCTAAGTCCTTTCCCCCCACATTTCTGTGTGCAAATGCTCCCTGGCTAAGGTCCAGCAGCTTACAAGATCTCAGTATGTGCTTGTGCTCAAGATACAATGTTTTCAGCCTTACTGGATGTTCTTTTTTGCTAGGATGGTTGCCTAGAAAATTTGTGGTTTGAAGTTGTTATGTATAAGACACTTTGGAGTTTATTTTATCTTAATTTGTTTGCAGAGTGAGGAACACTGAATACTGGGTTACAAATGTAAAATAAAACGTTGGGAAGCAAGCACTTTTATGAGAGGGACTTTGTAACAGGTAGACCGGCATGTAATTTACGGAGTCTTTGGCCACTTCTCCAGAGCAAGAATAGCAAATCGTCTAAATTTCCGGGGAAAGTTCTCAGCAGATAAATGAAGAGGAGTAAGGTTTGAATTAGGTAGTTACAAACATTTGGAAGTACAATGGTAGCAGTTGGATTAGAGGGTATTTTGTTTTTAACATTTCACTCTAAATGATGGCTCACAGATAGGATTTCAGGAGTAGAATTGTAGAGTCAATCATTTAATATAGGAGTTTATTTTTATTAATACTATGCCAGCCAGAATAGAATAGCGTAGGAAAAGGAGAGTTTATTAAAACGTAAATTACAGACTTTTACGAAGATTTCTAGGGTGATGAGGCTGTATCTTCTCTTTGGTTCTCCATAAGAAACTGCTTAGCAGAATTTGAACACGCAGTGCGCTGCAGCCATTTCTACGTTGCCCGTCTACTTTCCAGTTTTGAGATTTGGGTAAAACTGGTGTCAGCTCTGGGTGACAGTTTCCTTTGGGTGGTAATGATTCATTTTCCTTGTAATTGTCTGAATGTACCTACCCCATGGAGGTATCTGTTTGGTCTTCTGAGACCACAGTGGGACCCTTTTGGGATGGCGCTGGCGTGACGGTGATTCTCCACGTTGAAAAACTGGGCAAAGTGTGTGCGTGCCGTGTGCATTTCATCAGGAAAGCTTTGGGAATGTTTTGCGTGGTGTTAGACATGTGCCTTAGTGTTGTCGATTCATGTTTAATTTCCTGGACGAATTAATTCAACTCTGCGGATGAGTAATGACCTGAGGGTGTCAGAGTTGTGACCTAAAAGATATCAGGCTGTGGGAAAGTAGGACTTTAAGGAGCATTCAGGGAACAACCCTCGTGCTGAATCTGAGCTTCGTAGGCTTCCTGCCTCCCGGCCTGGGGTATTAGGAGAGTGAGGCATGCACATTTGCAGGAATTGAATAGGCAAAATATTTAGGGCTAGTAGATTTTAAAAAATGTATCTGACTGCCTAGCTGCTTTGGACTCCATGAGAGTGCAATTAAAAACACTAAAACGGGTTCTTTCCACATTCTTGCACCTTATGCCTCAAGCACGTGATGGGTGTATGGTCCTGTGTGTAACGAGCATGCCTTTGTGCGTCTCCCCACGTCTGAACCCGAGGCTTCAGGGATTCCTGGAGCTCACACGATCACCTGATACAAAACTTTTCGTTTAAAGATGAAATTACTCCTTGGAGAATTTTCACCAAAGGCAAAAAAGCACAAAAATTCTTCTCCTCCTCTCTGCACGCCTCATTACACAGAGATAGAGGATTCAATGTTTGAAAAATTATCATTTTTGTAGGTTTTATTTGTGGGACGTGAGGGCTGGGAAATTTAGAAACTCAATTTAACAGATGCTGTCTGTGCTTCCACCAACTCCCCACCCCCGCTATCATCCAATCATGCATGTGTGTGTATGTATACGTGTGCATAAATACATACACATATATTCGTATATATATTTAAAGCGATGCCTCAGAGTTGCTGAGTTGTTAAGGTTTTAGAACGCCACCTTATTTGATGCTGAATGAGACCCTGTGTGTACAGATACCGGCTGGCACCAATGTCGTGAGCACTGTCACTAAAAGATAATTGGATAGTCAGTGGAGAAGCCATTCTAGATTAAAAGCTCACAATGGTAAATACGGTGGGGCTGGACCTGTAAGAAGAGGAAGTGGGGTGTCTTGGGGAGAGCCGCAGATCCTGAGAGGGGTTGCTGGATTTCCATTGTCTCACCGCTAATTTACCGTCTGCCCTGAGTCACTAAAATTACCCTCAGGCTTCTATTAAGTGAGGGTAATAAGCCCATTTTATCATCGCAGCATTAAAAGGCGGGGGGGGGGGCAACAAGAACCCTGATGGGCCCACGGACTTGGCAAAGGCAGGTCGCGGGGGTGGAGACAGGGAAGGAAATGAGAAGAAGGAGAAGAAGTGTGTGAGGGAGATAACCTTTAAAAAAAAAAATCTGCCTCCCTGGGGAGGCGCGTGTGGGCCACCCCCAGTGAGTGCCCCAGGGTGCCCCCTGCCCCCCAGCCCCGGTCAGCACAACAGTCACCTCCCGAACTTTATCATCTTTCAGCAGAACAGGGGGTGGACCTAGAAAAGGTTTCACCTCCAGACCATTCCCAAGCACATTTCACTGTGGCCCCGATCCACAGCTTGTGTGCAGGCTGTGATATTAATCTGTGAGCTTCTGGGGTTTAAAAAACATCTAAAAGCTTGAAAGGGAAAGGGGCAGTTTTACTGTGTTTAAAAAAAAAAAAAGTCCTGCTCAAACTTGTCATGGTTAAATGAAATGAATTTTGCTTAATAATTTCCAGGGATTTTTTTTTTCTTTGAAAATCTGTATAAAGAATTTTATTTTATTTTTAAATTGCCTGTGTTTGAAGTGGGATAGTAGGCTTTGAGAGGAGCAGCTTTTACCCCCCGGCTCTAACAAATTGGAGGTGCAGTTTGGTGGCTGAGTAAGAAAGGTTTTGCTTATCAAGCAGCTGCAAATGGGAGCCACCAGGATCTTCCAATAGGAGTTTCAGCATAGCTGACTTTAGATACCCATAAAGAAAAAATTCTCGGCATCTCCAATTTCTCAACTTTTTTGCCTACACACAGGTAACAGGTACCCCCTTTCATAGGAGTCCCTGCACCCTGTTAATCCATATCACTCTGTGGGTAGGTCTCTCTGGTGTCTTTTTCTCAAATACATCATTAATTGAGAGATACATAAAGAATCATATCTGCTGAAGTTTTGTGCCTTGAAGGATCCTGAGAGACACGGTTCAGACAGAGGTGAAAACTCTAGGGGACAGGGGACTAATTAGATGTGTGCATGCTGACAGCGTGGGGTTGGAGGCATTTGGTAAGCCCGTCTGCTATGTGTCTGTGCATGTGGACATGTGCAGTTGTGGACGTGTGAGCAAGTACACACACACATTAGTGCATTCCCCACGTGGGCTGGGATGCCCCTGATCTGGGGAGACTGGCTTGTTCCCTTTGGGAAGTGAGCCGGCTCTTTCAGGCCACTAGAGATCATTTACTAAAGAGACTCTGGTGGTTTGAAAAAGTAAATGGACCTCCCCAAAGAGAAAGCTGCCTGTTGATAGGTGCAGACTGAACTTCAGATGTCAAACACTGATCATTTCATCAGTTTCCCCCTAGCTGCTAGCTGACCTCTTCAGAGTCAAGATCACAAGACTCTCATTTTTTGCACCTTTTTAAATGGGGCTGGTTAAGGTAGATATTTTGAAGGGAAAACCCCCAGTACTTATTTCTGTCTGAAAAAAAAAAATGATTCTGGGAGTTCCCGTGGTGGCACATTGGAAATGAATCCAACTAGGAACCATGAGGTTGTGGGTTTGATACCTGGCCTTGCTCAGTGGGTTGAGGATCCGGCATTGCCATGAGTTGTGGTGTAGGTTGCAGATGTGGCTCGGATCTGGCGTGGCTGTGGCTCTGGCATAGGCTGGCAGCTACAGCTCCAATTAGACCCCTAGCCTGGGAACCTCCATATGCCGTGGATGTGGTCCTAAAAGGACAGAAGACAAAAAAAAAAAAAAATGCTTTGTATACGGTAAGGTGATTTAGAAATATTAGGTATCAAATGAAACTCGATGGGGTGGGGAGGAGCAAACCACCTGTAAAATCATGTTATTTGAAGGTGAAGATAAAATCATTGTGTATTCTCTGAGCACACCGCAGCTGGGAGATAGCCCAAGGCATACCCAGCTACACACGAAGCCAGCTTGGGTGAACCATTCTTTGCAGAAGGGCTGTCAACTGAATACACCTGTATGTAGATATTTCAGGGTTGACCAGGTCAATCTATGTTGTTACATTAGTGCTACTGTATTATTGTCATATTATAAAAAACGTAGAAGGCGCCACTTATTGAGTGCTTGCTGCATGCCTGGAAATTGATGTATGCTGTGTCTGTCGAGGTGTATTTTTTTAATCCTCATTTACGGATTAGGATGTTAAGAATTAGAGAGGTTGTGGCTTGTCTTCAGACCATGTAAGTGGTGCAGGCAGATTTCAAACTAGGATATGTCTGGCTTCAAATTGACTTTCTTTTGCTTGTGTTATCTTGCAACGAATTACTAATGCATTTTATGATGATGTGCGTTTGTGTGAATGCAAGTATGTGAGTTGTTTTTAAATTGTACAGGTCTTTTTTAGATGTTTTATGATGTTTAATGTGGGGGATAACAGTACAGGTGACAACTGAACAGAGGTCCTCTAAATTATTTAAGTTATTCGTTTATTAATTCCAAAACGTATTTGTGTCTAATGTAGTACATTTTCCTGGGACAGAGGGTATTGGGATGAAGAAGATATAGTCCAGGACTTCAGAACACTTATAGTGTAGCATTGTAGACAGGCTCAACAGGTCAGCACAAAAGAGCGTGAGAGTATGGAGTTCCCATGTAGTTAGGCAGGTTAAGGACCCGATGTAGTCTCCACGAGGTTGCAGGTTTGATCCCCGGCCTCACTTAGTGGGTTAAGAATCTACATTGCCACAAGATGCCACGTAGGTTGCAGATTTGGCTCACATCCAGTGTGAGCATATCCAGTGGCTGTGGTGTAGACCCAGCAGCTGCAGCTCTGATTTGACGCCTAGCCTGGGAACTTCCATACACTGCAGGTGCAGCCCTAAAAAGGAAAGAAAACAAGAGCAAAACAAACAAACAAAAACCAATGTGAGTGTAAAATGACACAGATGTGGATGAGGTTCTCTTAGTGCTCTGGGAGGGGAGCCTCACTTGTCCTGGGGGAAGTGAGTGAGTGTGTGTGTGTGTGTGTATCAGGGAAGGCTTCTGGGGGGAGGTGATATCTGAGATGTGACTTAATTAGCAAGTAGGAGGTAATCAGGGGCCAGGTACAGCAGAGCAGGGCATTCTGGGCAGAGGAGAAGGATGAGAATGGGGTCAGAGGGACAAGCTGAACCTCTCTGCCACAAATC
>PVHT021183519.1:22456224-22536023 GCA_004024745.2 Catagonus wagneri
GGATCAAGAGCAAAGAATGAGTTGGAGGTCTGGTGGGGAGATGAAGAGTTTAACTTTGGGCTTGTTAAGTATTTCAAAACCATGGAGATGGTTTTGGCAGGGAGTTGGGCATACAAGCCTGAAGCCCAAAGAAGAGACCCAGAGACACAGATTTGGTAGCACGTGGGTGATAAACCGCAGTAGTGAAGGAGCTGGTTGTCTATGGCAAATGTGGAAAGTGATATGAGGACCCTGAAGGATAAGGTATCCATGGAAAAAGGATTCGTGAAGGGAAGAAGAAAAAAATGTCACCAGTGGATGGCTCTATTGCGGAGGAAGGACAGGGAGGAAGGACAAGTTGGGAGGGAGTTGCAGCTCGTCTGTTGGAGTGTTGGTGGAGCGGCCCTTGATGAACGAGTCCATTTCATTCCATGACCATTGACTGAGTCCTGAGCATGTGCCACACACCGCACTGAGCCAGGAGAGAACAGGACAGGGGGACTCAGTTACTGCCCCCGCCCAGGAGGAGCCTGCAGTCAAGGAGGTCTTTGCTTCTATTTCACTACCAGATGCCAGTGCGGTTGCCGTATCAATAGAAAAAGACCACTTGATGAATTTTAGCTTAACGTCGCTTTTAAAAATCCCTTATTTTCAAGTATTTCTTGAGAAATGGCAGAACGAATGGGAGTATGCAAGCTGTTGAAGAAAAAAAAAATGGGAAGACTCACAGACTTGCTTCAAATATTGAAAGTGGTTGTCTTTGGGGGGCCCTAGAACTAGACAAACCATGGGTGGAAATTAAAGAGAAATTAAGTCGGTTTCTATGTTATGTGATATATTTAACCACTGACCAAGAAATTTTTGATGGAGCAAAGCCCCTAGCTGGCTGCCTCCACTTATAACAAGTGGAACTGTGTCTGGAGGACCACCAGCTCTCATTGTCAAGTTAGAATGTGGACTCTGTGATTTTTAAGGTCTTTCTAGCCCTGGTTTTCCCATCCAGCCCTGTAACCATATCCTAGAGTAAAGGTTCTCAAACTTTCAAAAAAATCACATACACCTCGGAGTTCCTGCTGTGGCGGGGCACTGGGACCCGGAGTTCGATCCCCAGCCCACACAATGGGTTAAGGATCCAGTGTTGCCACAGACGAGGCTTGGGTAGTGACTGTGGCTCAGATCTGATCCCTGGCCCGGGAACTCCCTATGCCTCAGGACGGCCAAAAATGAAAAAAAAAAAAAAATATATATATATATCTATATCTATATCTATATCTATCTATATATCACATACTCCTTGGAGAATCTGGTGAACAGTTACGGACACTATCCTCAGGAGGGAAAAATGCAAGTATGGGTGTAACACAGTGGTTGTTGATCCAAGACACCCCCCACCCAGCTGAAGTCTTCTATAGGAGGTCCATGGACTTTACGTTAGGACCTCTTGTCTTAATGGATTTCTAATAGAGGAGAGCATAGATATTGCTTATGCCGAAATTATCTACATTGAAGAAAAAGGCTCTTTGGGACTTAATTTAGAACCATGACTAAGGTTTGCTAGACATCTAATGCAATGCATCATTGATTTTATTCTGTCAGCCACACTTTACAAGTGGCCCCAAGCAACTCACAGCTTCATAGCTACGTGTACATAATCACATGCACATATTTCACTTTAAAAATAATGATGATGTTGTTTGGTGTAACCACATATAGTCCTGGATTTATGCTCTTATAACAGAGATTCCTTGGCGGATGGATTTGGGGGGAGTTCTTTCTGATTAGAGCTGTCTTACATATTTGTACTAGGAGAGTTCATGAGCTATTTCTGATACTTAGACTTTAATCATGCTTAATGAACTGAACTAAGCATAATTCTTGTTCTGTTTTGGTAACCTTGTGGATTTCTCCTAATGCTCAGTTTCATATGACTACACCGTTCTTGAAATGCTAATACCCCCAGATGCTAATTCAAGAAAGGACCACAAAAGTTAGCTCTCATTGCAGAGACGTGCATTCAATACTCGCAGGCCTTTCCAGAAGAGCAAAGCTGTGAGAAGAATGCTATTAGGTGGAAAAGATTGGCTCCTACCTTTGGTGAACACACACATTTAAACATAGAGGTTGCACAAAATTTGGATAAACTGAGGTGGAATCCGACATTTCTTGCATGAATGCCTGTATAATGTGGTGATCGCTGTGAGAAAAGAGGAGCCCGGCATCTAAGACCCAACACAATGAAAATGCAGTGAATCGGAATGCCTCACAGATCATAGCGGAATCAGAATTTCCAGCAAGGAAAATCTTTTCATGGTGAATTAAGTGGTGGATGAAGAAAAATGGTGATGAAAAAAGGTAGGCACAGATCACAAACACTGGGCTCCGGGCTCACTGCTGAAGATTTAAGAACCTTAGCTAAAGCTATGCAGAATAGAATGTGGAAAATTGAATTTACTAAACAATTAAGCATTGAATTAATCTACATCCTGCACAGTAGAAAAGTGGGGGAGGGAGCCGAGCAGAGCTGAATAAATCAGGGGAGCTCATTAAAAGATAGTGAATATATCAGGTCTGTTGTAGCATAAAGGAGGACAGTTTCCTGTATAACATGGAATCATTCTTCGGTTCTAAGTCACCTTTCTGGAGTCCCAGTCTTAATCAGATTAACAAACAGGCTTCTGATGAGGTTAGTCTGTCGCTCTGTATTTCAGCTTGTTATCGCTAGCCTTTCTATTAATTACAAGTCAGATCAGCAGTCAACAACAGTAGTGAGGGACAACATAAATAAAATGAGAGTGCCCAGGAGATGTCCCTCGCAGGATCTCCTGCATCCTGAAACTCCCACGGGTTCCTGCAGCTTCCCACATGCCTTGCCGGTCTTTTGTTCAATTACAGTTAATGCAATAGTTTGCCATTTTCTCCTTCTAATTATATTTTCAAGTGGGATTTGTAGCACATAGAAAAACATCCTTTTACATGTCGAGGCACCGGGGTTTTGTGCCTGGCATTGTCTGTCCCCTGGGTGCTGTACCATTCTTTCTGCAGAGCTCTGAATAAACAAGTCCCCCTTTTAGAGCTGCAGTTGTACAAACTGAAAATTTATGCATTAACTGTTTGCATTCTGAGCATGTGTTCCAGATGACGTGTTACAGCATTCTTCTGGGATGCAGCCCAATGCGGGTTTTTTTTCAGAAGCACTTCTTTCACAGTTCACGTATCTTTCAATCACAGAATCAGCAGATCAGTTAGCACCGTTTTGGAGAAGATGCATAGGCGGTGGTTGCATCAGACGCGTACCAGTGGCGTATCTTTCTGCGACTTTATTTCATTTTTCAGGCGTTGGTAGTCTTCTGGCGAAGATCATCGAGTGGGTGGCCGGCGCGCATCCTTTTCAGGAACAGTGAATCTTTTCACTTGCTTCTTATGTAGCACGCCTCTTAGACGGGATCTTTACTTTTCTCTCTGGGTGCCTCAGACACTTTGATCTGCTAGGTTTTTCTTCTCTTCTCTGCGATAGGGCAATACTTTTCAAGAAATAAGCCAAGAGCCCCTTGGCGTTGCTAGGCACATGAAAAATATTGGGAGTGTCAGTAACTTTACTACTGCACAGTCATGCCCCGTGACCTTCAATGACTGAAATGATGTAGACATATTTTACATGCAAGATCATCCTGCCGTCCCGCTGATAATCTTGAAGACAAATATCCCTTCCTAGCCAGGAATCAGCTTTCGACTTTGCGTCATTCCTACTGTGCAAGATGGCCAGTGACTCAGAAGGCTGATTTTGAAAGCTAGCCCTAAAAGCTAATTAAAAGCTTTTCTTGGTGATAAAGGGAGATTGGGAGAAGGGTCGCCATGATTGTTTTCCCCAAGAATTTAATTTACAGCCAGTTTTTTTCCTATCTGAATGTTACTTTCAAATGCACCCAGTGATAAGAAGCAACATCTGTTTTCCCTTCAATAGTACAAGATGGCTCGGCATGGGGCTGAGTGTACACAGTCCATGCGAATCCATTGTTATTCTCGTTGCTTTTTTGTCCCTGTGCCTGGTCCATTTGCCATGTACCATCCGGCAAACAGCTGACACATATGAGCTATTATGGACCCCGGCCTAATTGTGAGGTCTTAAAAGCTCTGCCATGTTTGCCTTCTAGCCTGAATCAGAAGCCTCCACACTCCGCAGTGTGGCAGACCACCACTCTCATTTTGCCTTTTTAGAGTAGCAGACTGTTGTGCCAGAGGGTTTGTTGGTGTTAAAAGTATGGTCAGAATGAAGCGGAGGCGTTTCCACCCCCTGCCCACCCCCTCTTCTTTGCCTAGAATGTTTCTGTTTTCCTTGGTAATAAAGCATACAGTTGCTTACAGAGTAACCATGGGTAGATCTTATTTTAGCTTGGAGGCAGACATTGGCAGATTCTAGACGTGCCGATGGCATGGTGAGCTGGCGCCATTGGAGAAGGGGGATGGGGGAGATGGCGTGGCCGTCCATCCCAGCCCGCCACCACTTTGTCACCGCGCAAGGGGGGCCCTACTGAGACCGGGTTAACCGACCAATCTATTCAGGCTCCTACTTTGTGCCCCCACAGCCCTCTTGGAACAGAGACCACGATGACACGGCATCTACCCGATCAGGAGGAACCCCGGGCCCTTCCAGCGGTGGCCACACATCGCACAGTGGGGATAACAGCAGTGAGCAAGGTAGGAGAGCTGTTCTTATTCTCTTGCTACTTGCTTCGTTTTTCAGGGTTGAAAAATTAGAAATCTCTAGTTGAGTGACTCTTTCTACAGTTTCTCCTAGAACATAAACCGTGTGTAAGAATCAGCTCACCTTATTTTATCCCCGGCCCCCCGCCCCTGCCATCCCCTTCTTCTTTCTCTGCTGTTCCAGCTGCCTGGCTGCCTATCACCTGGCTGCCTCCAGAAAACAGGGTCAGTGAATTGACAGAGATTAGAGAAGTAGATTAGAAGTTCGAACCTGTGTAAATAGTATGCCACTAATACCCTGCCATACAAATTAAAACAAAAAGTGTTATTATTACGTGCCCTTAGAGCCTTTTCAAGAGATCATGAAGAAACACCCACTAGGATTCCAACTGAGTGATGTCTTAAGATGCTTAGAAGGCAGTGGGCCTTGCAGATACCCAGGCTGGGCCTCCGTCTTCTCTGAGCTGAAGGCGCTTTTCCAGGATTTACTGCTCCGAGTCGCATAGGTGCTTGACTTCCTTGCAACGTCAGAGTAAAGAGAATTAGGATGAAATGGAAAGAAACCAGCTCAATTTTATTTGCGTTGTTCTTGGAATGCACATACCTATGTGTGTACTTGGGTGTCCATGGATGTGCACGTCTGACTGTAATTGGTAGGAAATAAAGTTGAAACATAAAGTTAATCTTCAGCAATAAGGTGAATGAGGATTTAGAGGTCTTGCACTGCCTTTGATGAGACCTACTGCAGTGGATTTTGTGTTCAATTCATGCAACCTAAGTTTAAAAGAGTATTCTCTCTCTGAATATAAAAAGACGGCTTTATTGAAGTTGCCTCTGAGCCCACAGTAGGTACATACTTTAAAATCTGGTTTTATGGTCATGTTTCACTGGAGTGCTATTACCCAACAAAAGAATTTTGTTTTCAAACTGAATTGGGCTAGACCAATTCGAATTTGCAAAGTCTACAATGAACTTAACATGATTAATTTGACAACAGAAACATGTGCCTTTTTTTTAAGGCACATGTATACTCTTTGGACTGGGGATAACTTCTACCCATAGAATTTTAAGCATTTGAGATATTTTATTGTTCAGTGGAAAGTTGCTGACTTCATCACAACTCTAACTGTAGTAAAAATGGAGCCTGGAATAGTAAACTGGTTCAGAGCTGAGGCAGAAACAGGTCACCTCTGACCTCTGACTTTTATTGGCAGATGATATGCAGCATAAATCCACAGGGCCTCTTTCCTCTCAAGTGTGTGTATGTGTATGTTATGGTTGCTATTCACAGTGCTATAGTTTAGGTAATGTAAGCACTTTCCATATAAAGCCCCACTTTCCGAATTCAGTTTGCACCAGGAGTTTTCAGAAGCATGTAAATGGAATCTCAGTTCTTTTTCTTGTATGCCAAGTTGCTACATGGGGTCACAGTCTAGTGTTTTGTTTGTTTCTTTTTCTACTTCATTTCTTGCTTTTTCAGAAATAAATCATCCACCATGCCAGTAGTTTCGATGTTACTTTGAAGACTTGTAAACTGCTGAGATGTATTTAAAATTCAAACATACGGAGTTCCCGTTGTGGTTAAGAACCCAACATTGTCTCCGTGAGGATGCAGGTTCGGTCCCTGGCCTTGCTCACTGCGTTAAGGATCTAGCGTTGCCACAAGCTGTGACATAGGTCACAGATGTGGCTCAGATCCGGCATTGCCGT
The DNA here is from genome assembly GCA_004024745.2 of Catagonus wagneri. NCBI lineage: Eukaryota > Metazoa > Chordata > Mammalia > Artiodactyla > Tayassuidae > Catagonus > Catagonus wagneri. Next base: position 22,462,615 of record PVHT021183519.1, read on the forward strand.
GGCTGTGGCTTAGGCTGGCAGCTGCAGCTCAGATTGGACCCCTAGCCCAGGGAACTTCCATATGCCACAGGTTTGGCCCGAAAAAGAAAAAGAAATTAAAATAAAATAAAATTCAAATCATATAAATTTTCTTAAACATCATCATCTGATAAAAGGATGTTTGGAGGGCCAATGTCCCTTCCCAATTCTTTCCCTTTGACATGTCAGAACAAGGAACCAGGACTTTCTCAGGTTCCTTCTTCCTTTAACAAGTGTTCTCCAGGGGTCAGTTTAATAACGAATGTGATTGTAAGTGGGAGTCATACAGCCCTTACATCACCAGAGTTTTCCACTCACATTATTTCTCTTTTTCTTTTTTCATCCACGACCACCACCTCGTTTATTTATTTTTTTCTTTTAAAGCATTTTCACATAAATTGTCTTGTTCGAATGATCTCAGGTGAACCTGCCAAAAACAACCCCAGGAGAGCAGAGACCATGGGTCTAGCCCCATTTGACAGAAGAGGGACCGAAGATGGGGCTGAGCTGAGTGATTCCGTGAGGCCCCAGGGGCAGTGTTGGACCTCAGGTTTAAGTTTCCTGATTATTGATGTAAGGTTCTTCTCCTCACGTCCTCTTTGCACCAAAGAATGAAAGTCACTTACTTGCACGGTGGTCACAGGGAAGCTTTTGGTGTCGGTCCTCCCCCCTCCCCTCCCCCTCCCCTCCCTTCCCCTCCCCCCCTCCCTCCCGCTCCCCTCCTCCTCCCCCTCTCCCCAGCAGCTGGACCATAGAGGTGGTAGGAGTCACACCTTCTGTTCCCCCCTCCCCCGCCCCTCCCTGCAGGCTCTCCCGGGGCGGCAGGATTTATTCCTTGCTAAATGCAGAATGATGCCTGGAAGTGTTGCTGCAACAACTTCTGTGCATTTCCATGCCAACCACGACCCTTCGCAACTTTTTTTTTTTTTTTCATCCCTGAGACCTGTGGAGCTGGGTCTTTGTGCAGCCTTCGGATTAGCTCTGCACAGTGGCTTTTCCGTGTTCTCCTGTCTGCCTTTTCTGGCAAGCTTGGATGTGTAAGCCGTGCCAGCATTTGGCCCGTAGTGCATGTCCTAAATAGTTATTTACACAGTTTGAGTCCATTTTAGTCAACTGGGTAAATAACAGCCCTCTTCAAAAGATTTATAAATCCATAAATATGTCTTTATACATACCCAATAGACAGAAATAACTCAATCTGTCAAGAACATATCCAAAGAGGTGTTTCCCCCACAGACTGGAGTAATACATATTTTAAAACTTTCTCTACTGTATTATTTGCACGGCATTTTCTTTTTTTCCCTCATTCCTTTTCAATGCCCACCACATCATTATGGCACCCATGGCACGCAAAAAAAGAAATCCCTTAGGCTTTGGTCCTCTGTTAAATAACCTTGTCTACAGCTCGCGGTAGGCATATAACAGGCTATAGCTCAACCGAGTCCTGTTCTTTTGGACTTTCAAAGTAAATAAAAGAAATTTGGTCACCCAGAAAATTTGTAATGTTCTGACAGGTTTGAAAATACAGTAAGAGTTCCTAGTTAGAGTTCCAGCAATTTGGGGGGTTTTGAGTGCCTGATGATTTGCCAAATGAGTAGCTGTTGTGGTTGATAGAGGAGTTTTAGTCCACATTTTTACGTAAGTGTAAAAAAATACAATACAAAGTCCAATCCTGGACATTCTGAAGAGAATATATGTGAAGTATGTAATTAAGAAAATACCGAAGATATTCTTCTTCTCTGGGGATTGAATGTTTATTCATAGTTTACATAATCTCACTCAACTCAAATGATTTCTCATGGGCAAGTCTTCTTACGGTACCTACTTCCATTTAATATTAACCCTTGCGGCCCCTTGCAGGCAATCGATTCTTAATAGCGAAGCACCTTTAAATTGGCATTTAAAAGAAAGGTCTAACATCTGTATTTGGTCGGGGCTTCTGCTGCTGTGGCTGTGACATTGATTTTTGTCTACTCTTTAACTTCCTCAAAGCACTTCCAAAGATATGAGATTGGATTCTTATTTTATCCCTGTCAATGATTTGCTATCCTCCCATTTCAGAAGAGAGAAAAGCTAAGCTCAGAAATATTGACGCGAGTAAACATCAGGGTCAGCTCCAGAATCTTGGTCTCTTGGAACTTTTTTAGGATGAGGTGTTTTCGGGACCCCCAAGTAGAGTCTCCTCAGGTGAGGCACATGCTGGCGGGGGCTGGGCTCTTTCAGGTGTCTTTTTTAGCCTACCGTGTGTGTGTCTGCCCTACTGACCTTAACCTGGGTCCCCTCTAAGAAGCCTGTGGTTTGGACCAAGAAGGCCAAGCCAGTCTGGTGCTTTTCCACACCAGCTCTGTCCTCCTTCCCAGGAGTTGCCTTAGTGGGTACGGACCACATTTCGAGTGTGGGCACGTCTCAGTTTTAAGTGGAAGTCAAGAGAGATGAATCCCCGATGGTAATAAAGTGGTAAAGTCACACATACAGGGCTGCCAGTCAGTGTAGGCACATCATCCCTCACTTTGTAGGAGAGGTTACGGAGGTTCAGAGAGGCTGGGAGATGAACCCAGAGTCACATACTCGGTGGTGGCAGTGTCCACACTTGAACCCATATCGTCTGACTCTGGAGCCCAAGCTCCTATTGGATGTGCTACTGTCCTGTGTGGCTAGGACTGGGAAACAGATCGCTGGAGGGCCGTTCTTTCTGTTATCAGTTCAAGGATTCTCTCTCCAGGGTCTGCCCTGGGCCTGGCTCTCTGTAATGGAGACAGAACTGTGAACAAAGCCGAATCAGCGTTAGCCTCAGGGGGGTTCTGCTCTGCTGGGGACTGAAAATCCAGGCCTGGGTGCTAGGCAGAAGGATGATGGAGCGATTTACAGTGGAGCGGGATGACAGATAAGGTTAATCTGCGTTACGCATTAAGAGCCTTGGCCATTTCCCTCATTCAAAGATTTACTGAATGGAGAAGAAGAGCTTAGACAAGTAAGGACATTTCTCTTGCAGAACATTTCCCCCTTCAAGCTCATCTCATTTTCCTCTTTTGGGAGGAGAAAGAAAAAGTCTTATTTCTACACCGAAACTTGATGTGAATCATTGCAACCCTCAAGGACTTCACTGATCACTGGGGCCTCCAAAACCCACTGATGAACTTCTTTGGGAGGCGGGACTGTGATCAACAACAGTATCTTTGCTCCCAATTTAAACCAAAAAAAAAAAGGCAAAAGGCAAAAGGCTAAAACGCATGTTTCTTTAAAGAGGAAGGATGGAAAAGCACTGTTGTTTCTTTATAACACTGTATCAGTAGTTGCCAGTGCCTTCCATGGCCACATCCCCTCCACGCCGGCTTTTGTATGAGTGCAGGCAACCTCTAGGCAGAGGCAATTCCATTTATTATTGAAGGGAATCTCGAGGCAGTAGTTTGAGATCCATGAAGCCAGCAGGCACAGCTGGATGCGAGGGCGTCCGGGAGCTCGGAGAGAGGGAAGAAGGAAGGCCACATTTTGTTCCAGATGACTAAGCAAGGGTTTAATATACCAGCTCACCTTTTTACATGAAGAAAAAAAGTAATAAGAGCCTAAACCCGGGCATTTGAAACAGTCAGCTGTCTGATGAATAATGGGATAGGTGGGAAGGGGCTCTCTGATTGGATGTCTTAATGAGCAATTTCGCACAGAGTTTGGGCTGCAGTTCCCCTTGACCTTTGCCCTTTATTGACCAAACTGACACTTCATTTTTCACATACTTCCAATTATGGCTGGGCTTAAGTGTTGCCCTCCCTCCTTTATTTCTTTCCTATGGACAACTTGAGAGTAGTTGAGGCCACAGAAGATATTTTAATTTGAAAAACTACTGTAGCAACTCAGGTTTAGGATGTAATCTATAATCTGCAGTTTTTCAGATGAAAACACAAAGTGACTACTGCTTGTTTTGAAACAGTTTTCTTCTCTTTCTTTCTTTCTTTCTTTCTCCCCCCTTCTTTTTTTCTTTCTCTCTTTCAACTGATTTTAAAAACAAAATGTTCATAATTTTGAATTAAGAACCTGGGGAGGAAGAAAACGTTTAAAAAGTCTTTTTTTTTTTTTTCCATTTCATTTGTTTGTTGGTCAGAGTGACTTGAATGATCTATATTTGTTAACATTTCTTAAGCTTTGTTCTCCTCTGGGAACTTTGGCCATTTCAGGGGCACTAGAATGCATTTTGAAAAATACGCTTTGGCGAGAAGAGAAAAGTAAAATATAATTGTGACCACAGGCCTTAGCCCTTGGACCACTGCAGCCCTGTGTGTTACTTGAGTTGCCTTTAATGTTGTACTGCAAATTAAAGTGTGGCCTTTGCTTGCAGTGGCAGGCAGAGTAGGAAAATGATTTCCTGATGGGAAACGTCAGGTGTAAAAAAGAAAGGGGAAGTTATTACACTCTGCAAATCCCTCTTATCAAAAGGTCCATATTATTAACTTATCAAATATGTTGAATTAGATGTATAGACAGAGAATTGTTTTCCCAAGAACACCCTGTACTCTGCTCACCTTACCTTTTATTGACTCATCAAATGTGAGTAACCGCTTTCTGTTTTCCACTTGCTTGCCTTCCAGCATCAGGAAAAGGACTCATCTTAAAACAACACAAAAATAACCTTAATCATCTACAAGTCATAACTATATATTGAGGGGCATGATCTTGGCCATTAGTATTTTCACAGCAAGTGTATCTTCTCCCTATTAGGCAATATCACTAGTAAACGTGGTCATTGTTTTTCCTTTTTAAACAACTGAAAAATTCATTTGAAATTATTTACTCCCAAACAGATTTCCCTCTCACACAGAAGTATTTGTCGCAAAGTGGATGAAGTGTTACCTACTTTATTATGTAGCCCTCTGGCATATCCGTGGCATATTTTTTACTATAATATGGTAATAAAAGACTATGGAAAAGGCAGATGAAGATTCTGTCTTTTTCTGTAAGGTGACCTCTGTTACCGAGTAACTGCTTCACTTATGAGCTTATTAAAAACTCAAAAAATGAGCTTTTCATACTTCACAGGCATTGATGTGAAAATGAGCTGTCCTGTGAGTAGTTTTCTTGATCATTTTTAGAACAATTGATTAGCCAAAGCGCGCTTGTCATTAGTTGCATTGACTGATAGCAATTCATCACAAGCTCTGAAGGTCAGCCACAGTTGGAGTTTCAGCCTGTCTTTGATTGACCTTTCCAGAGTCCATCCTCTTGTGATTGTGTCTGAATAGGTCTGACCCTTGATTGGAAAAGACAGGACATTAGTCAACAGACTCATTTCATGTATTTTCTGTTGATCGCTCACTTTTATTTACATGTGAACTCATGGTCTGGGTCGCTTAATCAAATTTTGTAAACTAATTTCTGAAACTCTAAAGGTGTGATACTTAAGTATGGCCTTAAAACTGCAGGTCTGTTTTCCTTCTGGTTTGCAATGTGATGCTCTAGACATAGCTGCTAACACCTGCCATTGTCACCTGTGCAGATACTGGGTTTTTGCTGCCTGTGATAGACTGAAACTTTGCTGTTGTTGTGATGGTTTCTTAAGAAATACCAACTCCAGAGTTGACTTATAGGACTTCTGAAACGTTACCCCAATTCTCTGACTTCCCCAGAATTAATGACATTGGTCTTTCACGAATCCTCTGGTAGCTTAAAATTAAAATATGAGTGGTAAAGAATTATATGAGTAATGACAGTATATCAGTTCGTCATTTAGCTCTGCGCCCAGAAGGTGTGAAAAGTTTTTAGAAAGATATCCTCTTCTCAGTTTCACTCAGTCTGCTGTCAGAGAAGCTTTTCTAGCTGTAACGCCATTAGCCTTTCTGTGAATTTTCTATTGCAGAGGATCTGGAAGTAAAAGCTTTATAATGCTCAGCTCTTTCTTTCCCAAACTGAATTTTTCAAGAACACATTTCATATAGAAAAATATATTCCATGCTCCTATTAATAACATGCATGCTACTGCCTTATGTAAATAATAAAAAAATGGGCACCTGAGCTTTAAAAACCCAGATCTTAATGTGTAATTATTTCATTCAGTTTCCAAATAAGGCCTCCCTTTTCTCTTATTCTCTCTCACCTTCCCTTCTTCTCTTGGTTTTGCAATGCGTTTTAAACTATAAGCTGTAACTTGTTTTTCAGGTCTGTCCTCCTAGGCATTCCAGGGCCACCACACACAGCCTGGCACAGCTGAAACCCTGTGTTTCAGTTTCTACGCAAGAAAATAAAGCAGGGGAGAATCCATTGTCCCCAGCAGTAGATTCTTCACAAGGTGTCATTCTTGGCAAGGCTGAAGTGAGGAAGTTAATTTTAGGGAAGCATTATTTAATATAGCCCGAGGAGATAAAAAGAGTTTAGAACTGTAATCACTTCTGCAGATGAGCCAAAATATTATCACATGTCGTGGGGTGGGGGGGGGATGCAAATTTATACATTCTAGTCAAGTCATCAAAAATGGATTAAGCGCTTACTGTGTGGCTGGTGCTCTGTGGGAGGCTATAAAAAAGAGTAGGTCAGAGTATTTGCCCCTCAGGAAGGTGGCTGTGCTACCAGGAGCATCAAACATATGTAAATGAAATACTCCCCAAGTACTGAGTATTCTTAGGGAGCTGCAAGTGTATATATTTCACAACACACCAGTGACCCAGACACAGTGAATTCCATGGTCAAGGCTGTTGCCTGAAGCACATGGTGGGTGGGATTTGGCCTAACTTGCGAAGGGACACCTCTTCCTTGGCCTTCTGTCTACCCTGTAAGTTCTCCATCTCTGGGGTCCTGTGAGGCCAACTGGGACCCGCGGGCCACTCTTGGGAACTTGGTTCCCTTCTTCCCCTGTGGCCACCTAAGGCCTCTGTTGTCTGAACCAATGGGGTCATCATTGCTTTCTCCACCTTTAGTCACGTGGCCGTTGACCTCTACCGATCTTCTTCAGGGGACCTGAGCCCTTTGGCAGTTCAGTGAAGTCAATGAATACCTTGTCAGAGTAATATTTTTATTAATACTCAATATAAAATACATAAAATTACAAGGAAAACTAATGACATTGAATTCCAGTTATCAAAATATATCAAAACAAATTGTGACTCAGTGACGTAAATGCTGTCTTAATATGCATTCAATAACGAGGTCTAGCCATAATTCTATCATCCACCACATTTTTGAAATAGTGATGAGGATGAAGGATGTTTTACAGCCTTTGTGACAACTGTGTTGTGGTATGTGAATATGATTTCCGTTGGTGGCCAAGTCAGAGGTTCTACTAATAAACAGTTCTGTGATTTGCTACTTACTTAGATACACACTTGAAAGAAATGCTAGTTCCAATTACAGGTTAGTGAGAATCCATTTTTTTCCCCTCCAAGTACTCGACTCTTCTGCATGGATCCCCTGTGGGGGAGGCCTACGTAATCCAGGTTTAAAACTTCCACACTAATTTGTGTCACCTGCAGGAAGTATTCTGTGAGCCCCCAGATTGGAGGAAGTGAGCCTCTTCTATGTTGTCACAGCACCCTGTGTCCTTCTCCTTTCTCATATATTGAAATGAGCCATTCATGCATCAGCTTCCCCAGTATGCTCCCTGAGAAGGGACTATGTCATCTTCATCTTTCTTTAATTTTTTTTTTTTTTTTTGGCCTTTTCAGGGCCTCATCCGTGGCATATGGAAGCTCCCGGGCTATGGGTCGAAAGGGAGCTGTAGCCACTGGCCTACACCACAGCCACAGCAACGCCATCTGAGCCACATCTGTGACCTATACCACAGCTCATGGCAATGCTGGATTCTTAACCCACCAAGCGAGGCCAGGGATCGAACATGCATCCTCATGGATACTAGTCAGATTCGTTTCCACTGAGCCACCACGGGAACTTCTAAAAAAATTTTTTTTTGGCCACCCCTGTGGCAGGCAGAAGTTCCTGGGCCAGAGATCGAGCCTGCGCCACAGCAGCGACCCAAGCTGCTGCAGTGATAACACCGGCTCCTTAACCCGCTGCACCACAAGGGAAGTCCTGTCACCTTCATCTTTAAGTCTCCTGTGCTCAGCCTGGTTATAGCACAGGACCCTTCATGGATAATTCCTTACTGAAGAGGATTGGGAACTCTCTCGTGCTTTCAAATGGTGATTGCACCACATTCCCTGAGGACTGACTTCTTCCCGGTGCCAGATGACTAAAGGCACATGGTAATCTCTGTGAAAATGCAAATAGACACAAAGGTCTCACCTGTCCCTACTCCCAGAGATGTGTTTTCACCGGGGCTCTGAACAGGTAGCTCCTTCAGAAGCTGCTGATAAGATGCGTTTGGGGATGTACCTTAAATCACAGCATCCATGTAACTGCTTGCTTTACCTACTCCCACCCTCGGGTTCCATCCTCTGGCCCAATGGGCTTCTAGGAGAGGATGGGTGGAGATTGGCAGCAGCATCTTAATATCTGTTGAGGGATCTTAGAGTAGGAGTTCAGGATGAATCTGGAGACAGGACCCTGTGGCAGGAGTAACTGTCACCCTGGGAGGACGCTTTTATGCCCTATGCTGTTCCCAGCAGCAGACATGACTCCATCCCCTAGGATGTGATATTTAGCTCTGGTCCTGAATTTCTCTCTCTCTCTCATGACTGCTAGCATTAATTAAGGATCGTGGTGGAGGTTTTGGCTGTTGGCCTAGTGAAAACTAACCCAAACAGTACATTTATGCCAAGCATTTTCCTTAAAAAGAGGTAGGCGTTGTCTACCTCTTACACTGATTGGTCCCAGAAGTGTAGTTGGTAAGTTGGGTTTTGCTCAAGTGTCTGGCTTTGTGGATTAGTTCAGTCTTGCAGATAATTTTCCATGATTACTTAACCTAAAAGCATTCTGTTTGATTAGTACAATTAGCTTTGGCCTTCCCCTGTTTACCAATATCAACCCATAAATATTCCTTCCTGGATGAAGCACATCTGATTTCCTAACTAAGAATGAAAGGGGTAGAACCTCCTTCTACTTATTTCCACATCAGGAGAAAAAGAGGGCATGACCTGATCTAGAAAATCTGAAATTTTCTTCAAAATCATGTGTTTTTAAGGAAGGGGGAATTAAAGAGCAAATGCTGAAAACATTGAATTTGCCAATAGGCTTGTTGTTAGATTATTAGCATCTGATCAGTTCTTTCTCTTTAAACATTTCATTTGTTTTAGTTTGACTCTTTCCTTGAGTGCCCCTAGTGCAATGCACTTGCAACAGCAGAACGGGTTGCACCTTAACACCCTTTTGTACTTTGATATCTTGGGAGAAAAGGATATATCTTAATTTTAAAATGCCTTTACATATTTTCCCCCTGCATTTTAAGACAGATTTCAGGAAGCTAACAGATGTATATAGCATACAATAGGATTTTAAAAAGTAGATGGAGAAATTAGAAAGCAAAGATAATAGATGAGAGGTCAGTCTTAAGTGTAGCACAGAACAATATGAATTATAAAGTCATGTCCAGTTGCTAGAAGTGGGCAAGTTAATTTGACTCTGAGCTTCCTAGCAGTCAAAATGAAGAGTGAAATATAGTGAGTTACAAGATTTACAGCATCCATGGAGGTTGCTCAGAAAAAATCCCTTTGACCGGCGTTAGGACCTGGGAGAAATTCTCCCACATGTCCTCACACAGGGAGTCCGATGAGATGGCAGAGGCTGACATCCTAACAGCACTTGTAGGACCCCCTCTGCACACCTCTCAACTCCCAGCAACATAAGGCAAATAGAGTACGTGCCTGATAAATATGTAATTGACTGGACTGGATGTCTGGATTCATCTTAAGTCCATTCACACTTGAACTCATTGGTACTACAGCTAGGCTTGATTTCCATGGTTGAAACCAGTGACAGCTTATCTTAATATGAGCCACAGCCCTGATTATTTAGTGATGCCATGAGGCCTTTCCCCACTTTTTCATCTCCTTCTGACCATTTTACGGTGTTCTGGCTCTATTCTCTGCACTTTTCTCCCTGTACCTGGGGCCAGGGATGCAGCTGAGAATACTTTTATCCTTCTGGTCATTGTCCTCTGTGACAGAGTTGATGGAGCCAGAGAGTCGGAGAAGTGACTATTAAAATGGAGACATGAGGGGCTGGGCTGGGGATACAGGGACGGCAAGTTTCGGGGGCCACTGTCTTTACAAACGGAAGTTCTAAGGGAATGTGATTTCAGTCTATACAATTGCAGGGGATCATGTGCTGTGAATATTAAAAGGAATACTTTTAGTGCCAATAAAAGCTATTGTTTGATATTGCAAATTTCCAGCTTATGGGTGGAATACTCCCAAAGGTAGAAGAGGTGAAGACAGAAACAGCCCCATTCACTAACTTACTGAGTATTAACTGAATGTCCATTATGTACCAGCCCAGTGCTAGGCATGAGAATTGAGGGTGCAAGTGGCTGCTCCTGGCATCAAGAAGCTGAAAGTCCAGCGGTGGAGCAGACAGTTCACATCTGTTGGGCTGTCTCATGATTCAGTGGGCTCAATGTAATTTGGAAGCAAAGAGATGGCACTGAATAAACAGGCGAAGACGCAGTGACAGCGTCTCCCCATCTTTCCATGGCAGGCATCCTTTCTCATGGAGCCTGAATGGGGCCAGGATGTGGTACGTGGGTCCCTCTCCAGACAGCAGTCCAGGCAGTCACTACCCCTTCCCCCAGAGTGAGCCCTGGAAGCAGTCCGCCTTCATTCCCCCAAGGGGAGGAGTCTTTGATGGAAACTTGGGACAGATGGAGAAGACGGGCACGGGAGGCAAAGAGATTAGTTTTGGTGGAGGTACGAAGGAAAGAGAGAGGCTGACACTCGGAGGCTTCCCGTATGGCCCAGTGTGGGCACAGAACACGGGGAGGTGAGGCCAAGGGGCGGCAGGGAGCTGGGAGTTTGATGGGAACTGAGGAGTCCCTGCGCCGTGTCCTGGTCAGGGCTGAGTGAAGGCGGGATGGGCGGGGAGGAAGGCTGGGCCCCGTCCTGCATTCTTCTGAAATGCTGAGGACAGGGACTGAGGCAGAGGGAAGAGGCTGGAGGTAAGAACTTTTGAGGAGGAGGCTGGACCAGATGCGGGTCCGGCTGATGTGGGCGCATGGGGTTCAGAAGCGCCCGGCATGAGGCCGAGCCCCTGATTACTGCTCTCTAGACCCCAGGTCCCTTCCGGCGTGCTTTGTACCTGAAGGTGGGTCGGTCACTGCCAGCTCTGGCTTTTCCCCGACACTCTGGCTAGACACTCTCCTCACCCTTTCTGAGGGTGGCTCTCGGAAGCCCGGCCTCCACCCTCTGCCTCCTTGCTTTCCTGTGGAGAAGGCCGTGGCTCCGGAGTGACCAGGGGCTTTGCGGAAAGGAAGAGGCCGGCCAAGCTATCATGGGAATTTGGTGACTCATTTCATCAGTTTACTGCTCTGAGCATGTGGCGACTTCCCCCTTTGCTTGACAACTGATTGATGGGCGTTTCCTGACTGTCTGCAGAGTAGATGCTTTGTTTCACGGGCCTTCGTGTTCATGGACAACCAGTGGGTCTTAGCCCTGCCTTCCCACTTCCCAGGCTGCTCATTTTTCCAATCTTCAAAGTACCTGCTCAAGACTCAGTAGACTCCAGGGTTGGAAGTAGTGTGCACCTGCCCTGCTGATACAGCTCTGGGGTCATCACCTTTTTGCCAGAACGTGAAAAGATTGAGGATACTTTTTTTTTTAATGGGGAAACAGTATTTTCTTGACTCACAATCCTGTTACCTGGTACTTGGTATGCCCACATCAGAAGTTGTCTTCTAAAACGGCGGACTTCATTTTGGGTGTCTAGCATTTTGTTTCATTTTCAGTTTTCACTTTCTTTCCCAGGATGTGGGTGTGCATATTTTTAGGATTGTCCCTTACTTTGTTTCCAGATGTCCTGATGCTCTTGATAGGAAAGGAATCAGCTTTGGAAAACATTAATTGCTCCACTAAATGATGGAATGTTAATAAAAGCTATGTGGCAAAAAAAAAAAAAAAAAAAAAAAAAAGGGAAGCATTCCTCCAAGGCTCCAAGAATATTCCTTAGGCTTATTTTCCATTACTGAAGTGGAGGCGGTAGGTTTGCCTTATGTGGGTCGGCATCATCATCCTAGACTGTGGCCATCGTCCTTAGATTTAGTTTTCGTATTTCAAATGGAGGTGGTAGGTTTAATGTGTCTTACTTTGCAGCTGGAACAGATTCTATTTTTATTATTTTGTTTTATTTTTTATTTTTATTTTTTTGTCCTTTTAGGGCCGCACCCGCGGCATCTGGAGGTTCCCAGGCTAGGGGTCGAATCAGAGCTGTAGCTGCCAGCCTACATCACAGACACAGCAACTTGGGATCTGAGCCGCATCTATGACCCACACTACAGCTCACAGCAATGCCGGATCCTTAACCCACTGAGTGAGGCCAGGGGTCGAACCTGCATGCTCATGGATGCTAGTCGGATTCATTAACCCCTGAGCCACGCTGGGATGGGAACGCCCAGATTCTGTTTTTAATCTGTAAGTTGAGTATGGCACGGAGCCCTGTACTGCCCAGATCTAAATGCATAACTCCTGTTGCTATCAGTGAGTTTCTTGATGGATTGGGAAGAAGTCTTTATTCCAAGTATCTATCTGACTCTGTCGAGTTAAACATGCTGAACAAATCCTTCATCCAAGTTAAGACGAAGTGTTTTCTCATGTAGCAGCCATGCTGGCTTAAAGGAATCCTGCAACAATTCCAAACAGACACACACACATAACCGTAGAATTGGTTTTCAGGCAGAGAAAGGCAACTGGGCTCAGGAACCTGGGTGGCAGACAGAGTAAAGGACATGGTTGTGTTGAGCTACGCAAAATTGCCTTTAAGGAGAAAAGGTAAGAGGAGAAAACCTTTTCTTTGGATGGTACCCTGCTCATGGGAACGCACACATTATTGTTGGTGAGTAATTCTAGCAAAAGCCCGCCTGTACTTCCTCACTCTTATGGCCCAGCGGTGGGAATGGCCTGGTAATATTCACTCAGACTGATGTTTGCATCTATAAATAAATGTACTCAAATCATAATTGTTATAACAGGATGGCTTGATTACCTGGCAATGGCCTTGTTCTGATATAGCTTTTGGATCACCTGTTCGTTGGGAACATTTGACAGACCTACGTTTATTACCCAATTGAATGTCAGTAGCAGTTGCAGCTAAAGATAAACAAAAATGCAAGTACTTGTTGACCTTGACTTTTTTCCACAAGAGATTGGACTCGATGGCTCTATTACTGTTGAGCTGATAAGGGTTATAAACAGTAGTTTAAGGAAAATGTTTTATTCCCAGAGGAAAATACACTGTTTGCTGTGGGAAATGGCCACAGCTATGTATACCTTTTGCCAGATTTCCTTAATTCACCTTTATTTGGTCTGTGGGAAAAGGATATGGGTGGGGGGGGAGTTTTTATGGCTTAAATATATATTTGCATAGATTGTTCTGTCTAGTGAATGGTGTCGTTACAGCAGGATTACATACAATTTTAGAAGAAGCTCATAATGTGTCTGTGATTTATGATATTTAGTAATACGATTTCTTTGGAAACTATCACGTTCATGTAATATTGGGTTTCAGAGATGCAGACCTTGTAAACATGCGATATGGTGCCCAAATGCTCTTTCAGGTTCTAATTAAAAACATAAAAATATCATGGGTTAGTAATTTCATTAGGGGCAAAGAGAGGGAAAATGGACCTGGTGCATATATTGACAAGAAACACAAGAAAAGTACGCTGGGGGATGTGGCAATCAACACTTTTCTTTGGGCACCAAGTCTTACTGAGTTCCAGATTTGAATCAAAACACTTTGGGCCATTAAGGATTTTCCATTTCTTAGTGAGGCTTAAAGCCTCGGTGACTTGTCCTATTTGCTCTTAAACATCCCACTGCATTTTCCTTTTGAGAAGAGGTGCTTTGGCTCAATGCCACTGACTTCAACTTTTGCTCTTAAAATGTTGTTTTGATGCATAGTGTCGTGATGTCTGAATTGATTTCTGTGCATAAACAGTGGCCTAGATTCTTGCCTTGTGGAAACCCATGGAATTAAGAACTGTAGGTTCCCGGAGTGTTAAGAGGTAAGCAAATGATTAGATATGCATGCAGGGAAGAAAAAAAAAAATGCAGAGATGCTTGTAGAATGGAAATAAGGGTCTATGTAATTTGCAAGTTTAATGTAAATGTAAGCCACTGATAGAACCAATAATTTAATGCTACTATGTGAGAGTAGTGAATGTAATTCTCATCATTTCCTATTTGCTGTGTTCTTAAAGAGCCCTGAGCAAAAATACACTGTATTAAAATATTTTCTCAGCTACCCAGGATGAAAGTCTGGTCTGCAGACAACCGTGGCCCTTAAGAAACCTTTGGGTGCTAGTGACTCCAATTTCTTCCTAGATGGAAGCGGTGGGACAACTTGAGATTGCAGAGTCTGAGCCAGAATTTCTTGCAGAGAGGTTTAGAACATGGGGCTAAGGGATTGAGCCAGCAGATTTCCCAGCTGAGATCTGGTCCAGCCTGCCCTTTTAAGTCCCTGATATTACTGAATAACACAGACTGTATTTTTCTAAATATATTTTAAACATTTTTGACTTGCACTCTGTTTGTCAAAGAACAGATTTGCTCATAAAGATCCCTTGGGTAAGTTTTAGATGTGTTTTTGTGAGAATGGGTCCTTTGAAAGAAATTTTTAAATATAAGGAAAGAAGGCCATGCCATAGATAACCAGCAGAGAATTCCATGCTGCCTTTAAGAAAAACAACAAGGGTAGAGCAGAAGAGTTCCATTTCTCCCCTCGTCCTCTTTGCTGGGCCCCGCTTCTTTGCCTGTGAGCTTCTTGGGAGAATCACTGGTTGCTGACTTCCACTTTTCCAGGAAACTTTCATGAAGAACGGTGGAAATCTGTGCAATGACAGATGCCACTGCCGATTATTATGATGTCCATTACCCGGTGAAGGAAACTAGGAAGTTTATTTCTGACATGGCACAAAGCCTCCTTCCCCGTGACAGAAAGACAGTAACCTAGAATCTTTGTTAAAAAAAAAAAAAAAAAACACATCCTCGGGATGATGGGTGCTTCTGCTCTGGTTGAAATGTTAGAAATGGGCAGAGGCGAGCCTGCCGCCTGAGGGGTCCTAATTCCGGCAGCAGCAGGCCTGGGGAACCTCCGCTCCGGCTCCCCCGGGCTACGCAGGGCGACTTCTACATCCTTGCTAAAGGGAGGGAGCCACCGAAGGATGTGGCAAGGACATGAATTGTGTGTGGCTGGCTCTCTGCCCTGCTGCGAGGAAAGACTTCGGCGTTTATCTGCATTTTTCTGAGGACCAGTCACTCCGTAGCCACCTCCCAGGCCACTTTGCGGGAAAGCTTTCTTTATGGCGGGTGACGTGGCATTTCTTGTCACTTCCTCAAATTCCTTCCCCCTGCCTATCAGCATCGCTCTGGACTTATCTGGGTTGAGCTTCAGCCAGCCAGAGCTAATCCAGGTTCCTATTTCAGAGGGGCAGAGTGACAGCAGTGACGCTGCCATTTCTCGGCTTGTGATCTTGGGGTGCTGGGGCGGGGGGAGAGCAGAGGAAAGACAGGTTCGAGGGTTTGGGGCCATTGGCTTGCTTTTCAGACCTGGTACCTTGAGTCTCCTCATTTCTTCCGTCACGCTTCCTTCTCCAAAAGGCTGACAGTATTATTTATTTCGATGGATGCTTCGATGTAATGTTTCTAACTGTAACCTAAAGAAATAAAGGGCAGCTTTGCTTGAACTTGCTTTCATCCCTTCTGCTGAGGTCAGCCTGACAATTTTGAGCCTCCCAGAGGAAGTCTTATGAATTGGGATTTAAAGGGTCAGAGACACACATGGCTCTTTTGTTCTGATCTTCCATCATTTAACAAATATTTATTGAACACCTACTATGGGTTACAGACAATGCTGGGTGATGGGAGGGAAAAATCTTTGAACTAAGGACATACACTTTTTTTTCTGGGTTTTCAGTTTATGAAATATGTCCACCTATCTTAGTTTGTGGGCCTTGCACTACTAACCGTATAGCAGTGCAGCTTTCCACATCTCTATTTTATAGGGGAGAATTGCATACGGTCTCACAGGGTGTAAGTGGGAAATTACTGGGACCAGAATTAGCCAGGTTTTTCAACGCAGACACCTGTCTTCTGTACCAGGTTAAGAAGTAACCTGATAACAGATATCTTCTTGGTCCATTTACTTCTCTTTAAAAAAAAAAATTGTATTGAAATATAGCTGATTTACGACGTTGTGTTAGTTTCCGGTGTATGGCAAAGTGATTCAGTTGTGTGTGTGTGTGTATGTGTGTATTCTTCTTTAGATTCTTTTCCACTATAGGTTATTACATGATACTGAATACAGTTCCCCGTGTTATACAATAGGACATTGTTGGTTATCTATTTTGTGTATAGCAGTGTGTATATTTTAATCCCAAACTCCTAATTTATCCATCCCCTTTGGCAACCGTAAATTTGTTTTCTATGTCTGTGAGTCTATTTCTGTTTTGCAAGTAAGTTCACTTGTATCATTTTATTTAGATTTCACGTATAACTGATGTCATATGACATTTGACTTCACTTAGTATGATAATCTCAACATCCAACCATGTTGCTGCAAATGACATTTCATTCATCTTTATGACTGAGTAGTATTCCATTGTATATATGCACATCTTCTTCATCCGTTCATCTGTCAGGGAACACTTAGATTGTTTCTGTGTCTTGGCTATTGTAAACAGTGCTCCAATGAACAGTGGGATGCATATATCTTTTCAAATTAGAGTTTTCTCTGGGTATATGCCTTGGTCCATCTATTTCTGAAACACATTCACCATTTCTTTCTCTCAATGAGAAGAGAGAATAAAATTAGGAAGGACCTTTACAAGGAAGTGATCAGGCACCCATATTTCATTTGTTCTCATTCATTCAGAGTACCTCCTGTATACCAGGCACTGTGCTAAATCCTGAGACAGCAAAGATGAGACCAATTCCTGCCCTCAGGGAATTTATATCCAGTGTTTGTTTCTCCCGTCACTTCTGAATTAAGAAATACGTGGGACAGGGAGTTTCCATCGTGGCCCAGTGGCACCAAAACCAACTAGTATTCATGAGGATGTGGATTTGATCCCTGGCCTAGCTCAGGGGTTTAAAAATCCTGCATTGGCGTGAGCTACGGTATAGGTTGCAGATGTGGCTTGGATCCTGTGTAGCTGTGGCTGTGGTTCAGGCCAGCAGCTGTAGCTCTGATTCAGCCCCTAGCCTGGGAACTTCCATATGCTGTAGGTATGGCTGTAAAAAGCCAAAAAAAAAAAAAGAGAGAGAGAGAGAGAGAGAAAAGAATAAAAGAAATGCCTGGCACAAATAGATTTGCTGATGCTGTCCTCTTTAGGAGATTACTTGCATTTTCATCTGACTTTGGAGGATGCTTTTCACCGACGTTCTGGGACGAGGGGTTTCAGTGTATGATTAGACCTGAAGAAGACTGGTTTCTCCTCATGGAAAAATGGCTTCAGTTTTCTTCTTGGGGCATAAGAACAACCTAAACACTGATACCATGGGGATAATACTAGATCTACTTATTGGGCTGTTGGGAAGATTAAACAAGTTCATATATAAGATGTAGAATAGTGCCTGGTGCCTAGTGAACATTCTGTATGTGTTAGCTGCTATTATCATCATCATCATCGCCGTCGTCGTCGTCATTGTCATCATCATCATCATCATC
Organism: Catagonus wagneri; assembly: GCA_004024745.2. Classification (NCBI taxonomy): domain Eukaryota; kingdom Metazoa; phylum Chordata; class Mammalia; order Artiodactyla; family Tayassuidae; genus Catagonus; species Catagonus wagneri. Next base: position 22,480,381 of record PVHT021183519.1, read on the forward strand.
ATCATCATCATCATCATCTGGCTTGTTTTTCTCGATGGGAAAGAAAGACTCCAGTTAGAACTGGTACTGACTTCTGAGTGAGAGTGATGATGTAATAAGGAATCGAGACTCTGGAACTATTCCCAAACATGTCTTTACTTTACAGTGGAGAGTGTCTGTTTGCCCTTCTGTGTCATGACAGAGGGCACTCTCAACTTGGTGCCACTGAGATTTCCGCTCACACAAGACTCCCTTCTTGTGTCCATCCATCTCCAATGTCTTGTCCTAAATCTGCCACTTTTACTTTAAAAGTGGATGGAGAGGAAGTGGATGAGGAAGAAGAGACTTAGATTGCAGGTGATACGTTCCTCACCACAGGCCTTTGGTCCACTGGCTTCTTCTTACGTGATAGCTAATGTTTTTTCGACACTACATGTTACGGTGTCTGTGAAGAAATGAGTTTCGCCATGCTGGGCAGGGTGACGTGTTGACTGGTATACGTCTTGCTGATGTCCAGGGAGAGCCGGGTTCTGAGCTCTCAGAGGACCTGGATGGAATTGCCTCTTGGGAGTCTGGTGAGGATGGAGAGTGTATTCCCCACGGACACAATAGCTTCCATCATGCCTCGTCTCATGTTATAACATTCATCTTTGGTCTTTGATAAAGCTATTGGGCTGTATCAATCAGGCCTTTGAATTTTAGAACGCTTGTTATCAGTACATTTTTAAGATACAGGAAGAGGAGTTCCCGTTGTGGCTCAGCGGGTTAAGGACCTGACTTAATGTCTGTGAGGAACCAGGTTTGATCCCTGGCCTCACTCAGTGAGGTAAGGATCCGGTGTTGCCTCAAGCTGCAATGTAGGTTGCAGATGTGGCTTGGATCTCTTGTGGCCGTGGCTATGGTATTGGCCAGTGGCTGCAGCTCCAATTGAACCCCTAGCCCAGGACCTTTCATATGCCACAGGTGTAGCCATAAAAAGAAAAAAAAATAACGTACAGGGAGATAATCATTAGTATTATAGACAAATTTCCCCGCATATATAGAACTTGAGGGCTAGTTTTATAGAAATTGCAGTCGGTAAAATAGGGTTGAAAGCATCTCTTGCCTATTAATAGTGAAGAAGAAAGACTGATTCTGGGAAGTTATGAGCAGGCAAAACCAGATTTACAGGCAGGTCTTTATTTGTTTATAGGAAATTAGCTTTGCAACTTCCTTCTCCTACGAAATGACCAGTGGTGCTGACTGCAGGCTTTCCCTCTCCCCCGCCTCCTTTTCATGTCTTTTCTTAAACTTTAAATGTGCAGTTTTGTTGCCTTGTTGTGATGAGTCCATAGTCTGTTTAATACTTTGACTCTTTTAATTTTTTTCTGTCTGCTTTCTCATGACACAGTAAGGTGCTTAAATATTTTTTTGAATTTTTTAAATCGAAATGCTGATTTACAATATTGTGTGAGTTTCAGGTGTACAGCAAAGTGATATATTTAGATTATTTTCTATTGTAGGTTCTTAAGAGGTAATGAATAGAGTTCCTTGTGGTATACAGTAAATCCTTGTTGCTTACCTCTTTTAGGTATAATAGTGGGTACCTGTTAATCTCATACTCTTCATTTTTCCCTTACCCCCCCGCTCCCTTTCCCCTTTGGCGACCATAAGTTTGTTTTCTGTTTTATATATAGGTTCATTTGTATTTTTAAAATTTTTGCATATAAGGGAGTTCCCGTCGTGGCTCAGTGGTTAACGAATCTGACTAAGAACCATGAGGTTGTGGGTTCGATCCCTGGCCTTGCTCAGTGGGTTAAGGATCCGGCGTTGCCGTGAGCTGTGGTGAAGGTTGCAGACGCGGCTCGGGTCCTGCGTTGCTGTGGCTGTGGCGAAGGCCGGCAGCTACAGCTCCTGTTAGACCCCTAGCCTGGGAACCTCCATATGCCGCAGGTGCGGCCCTAGATAAGGCAAAAAGACAAAAAAAAAAATTGCATATAAGTGATAGCATATAATGTTTGTCTTTCTCTGGCTGACCTATGGCATTTTTGCTCTCAGTTGCAAATCTCTCGCTTTTCAAAAGAGTAGAGGTGGCTTCCTGACAGCCAGACATGATCCTTTTCCTTTTAAAGAGAGGAATCCTTATACTTGTGGTGATGGCTCTGTTCTGTTGTAACACAGCACAGTGACAGCATTCAGGGACCTTCACTCCCAAGCCGGGGACGTTACATAGAAAATGGAAAATACAGGACAAGACTTAGGAGCATGGCATTGAGATCCCCCCCCAACACACACACACATATTACTTGTTAGCATTTCTTCTATGAATATTTTCACATGTACGGAAAAATGGAATGACTAGTACGGTAAATAGGCATAAGCAACCCTTCCAGTGCAACAGTTGTTCACATGTGGCTACATTTGCTTTGTCTGTATACACGGCTACCCACGCCTGTGTGTATATGTTACTATATATTCCCTTTCAGGCAAAAAATAGTATTTAGAAAACTACATTTCTGAGGATTTAGCTACACTGGTGATACCTACATTCCCCATTAAAGCACTGAAGCACTTATTTTGGCATCTTGGAAACAAATGATAAAACATCAGGAAAATACTGGACGCTACATGAGGCCCAACTTGTGGCGATCAATTGCTATTTGAAATGCTTGTCTATATACACTTCCTGCCAGGAACTTATAGGTGCCTTACTAAGAGGACATAGGACAGGCTGGAAAACCACTGTCCTTGGTGTGCCGGCCAACCCTCAGATGCTATCCCCATTGAACAATTCGTAAGCCCTGTGCACTGGGCTGGACAACTCACATAACCTCACTGGGATGGAATTTCTTCTGTAAATAAAAAAAAAAAAGGAAGAAAGAAAGCTGGGCTCGGTAATTGATGTGTTTTCCTTCAGTTCTGAAATACTGTAATTCTAAGGACCAAGTTGAAACTCTGTGTACAAACCTAGATCGAATGAAGAAGTTCAATAAACATTTTACATACGTACAGATTGAAGTCTGCAGGTCAGTAAATTCCACGTGATTGCATAGTCAGTGAGGAGGAATTCTGAATCCAGGACTTAGGGTCAGTAATAACAATCAAAGAGTACAGATCATCGTCACTTTCTGAGTTTTCAGAACATCCGGGTACAAAGTAGTGTCATAGATTTGATTCTTTTACATACAGATGGAGCTGAAAAGCTCTGAATGCATTCGGCTTTTTGATTAGATGTGGGATACATAACTGCTTCTTTATTTGGTTATTACTGACATTTCCAAGTCATTTACCCATTTAAACGCTTGCATTCTGCTCCTTCTCCCCCACCGGGTATATTTTTCCTGTGTTGTGGGTTAGGAATGACTGGGACAGATGGATTAATATGTTATGTCAAGTGAAATATTGTTTTAGTTAGATCATGTTTGAGGTTGTCTTATAAGATCTGGAGAGGATTTTCTTTCTTTCTTTCTTTTCCCCTTTTCCCTCTGACAAAAGGTATACGTCTGAGAATAGTATGAATCGGTCAAATATACTATGAGCTCTTGGGAAAGAATCTTTTTTCCTCCTTTCAAGAAATGATGAAGAATTTTTTAATCTATTGATATAAATCGGCTGACACTATCAGCATTTGTTTGTCAGCTTGGATTTAATCCGTTGCTAACAAGCTGAATGCATCTGCCCCAGTAAACAGTAACAGAATCTTCAGTCTGATAGCAGTTAGTGAACTCTCCAGCAAAATTACCTTGTTAGTATAACATCTGCCCTAATAAAGGGCATGAAAGGTGGAGGGGAGCAGGAGACAGAGGGACTCCTGTTCCTCGTGTAAATATCCCTCCGCTGCTTACCTGCCAATCTCGGGGTCCCTGAAGTTAATTCTAACTGAAGTCTTTTTTTTGTTTCGTTATGTTGTTAACTATTTGATCAGAAGATGACGCTGCCATAGGCCAGCTACAAGGGATGTATTTTTTTTAAATCTCTTCCATTGTTTTCAAAATCATTGTTTGTGTTGCACTCTTTTCCAAATGCTTAGCCAGTAGCCGCTTTCCTGTTTAAAGAGTAAGGGCTTTCCCTTGTAGGTTACCTTTATTTAATCCTCTGAAAGTGCACACTCGATGCTTACCAACAATGCATTTTTAGCATCAAGAACGCATGACCAAGGAAAACTGAATATGGTAAACAAGTAGAAAAATAAACCTTAGTTGTCTAGGAAGGTAATTGCGCCTTGCTTTTGCAACCTCGAATATACATCCCACTTGGTACAATTAGCCTCTGTAAACACCGGGACTACTTTGTAGTCAAAATGTTAGAGATTTCAGGAAGCAGATGAAGGAAGGTTATTCAGGTTGATTCCTAATATAGCTGATTTACTTTTCATTGTTGGTGTTACTGGGGCCAGGGTGGGGGTGGGGGTTATTGCACTGAAATGTATCTGTGATTGTGGATATAAACTTTCGACCAATTTGCTTAAATATTGGAAGCCGGCAGGATGTGGAACAAGCATGGCATTGTGGAGAATATCACCCTGGCCCAAGTCAAGGGGAGAATGCTGCGAAAGCATTGTGCTAATTTTAGCTTACAAAGAGGATGAAGATAAACTGCCTACTGCTAGTTTGCCATATGCTATCCGGGTGATAATATTCGAGTGCAAAATATTCCATAGAGAGTCTTATTGTTTCAGTAAGAGAAGCTTGGATAAGAGTTAAGCAAATTTCTGCTCAGTAAGTTTATAAGAAATAATGAAGTAAAACAATTCTCAAATGCAGGTAGATGAAATCTGCTCAATTTATTTTGGCTTTATTGACTTTCATGGGAGTTGACAGAATTAGTTTTGGTTTAGATTTGATCCAATTTTATCTATTTTTCACATGTAAATCTTAAAAATCAATCTGAATAAATATTGATCTCTTTCAAGAGAAGCAAAAATATACTTGGGATTGCATAAAACTGCTTAAGGGACGGCATCCCTTGAAGTTCAATAAAGGAATAAAGCAATCTGTTCAACTGGTTTTAAAATAACACTTTAAAAAGCCTTTTTAAAAATGAAAAAGTCAAAATCCATTACATTTCCATATTTGGCAAATTCAGTGACTACAGTTTCACCGAAGAGTGTTTGACCTATTTATTTGTCACTGAGACCACTTCACAGTGAAGGGATTGTTAGTTCCTGCAAAACTGAGAAAAATCCAATGTGCATAGCGCATTTGCAGATGGAAACAGACTGTGTAGCCGGATTTGGAGGGTGGGTTGGCTGGAAGCTTTGTGTTAACAACTGGTGAAAAGCTTGACCTTATCGTGACCTAGGTCAAACAAACCCCCAACTCAAGAGCTCTCCTCTGACATGGATACCTGTTTGGGGAAGGGGGCCCGAAAAAGGGGATGAAGATAAAATTATGTTCTGGACCTGCAAGCTTGCTTTTTCGAATGCTCTCATTTACTTGACTGTTTGGGGGCATCGGTTTCATCTTGGAGTGTCACAAAGGACCACAAATATGTTTGTCAGTGTCAAAGGGAAGAGGTGATGGGGAAAAACATTTCTTTCTTTCTTTCAATGATACAGGCAATGCAGAGGGTCCCCCACCACCACCACCGCCATCACCACCCCCGGGTGCAATATGATCTGGGTCGTGATTCACGGAGTTGAATGAATGGGCTGAGCTCCACTGATGAAAACATTTGATAATGTGGAAAATAAAAGCCCTGGCAGGGAGGAGATGGCAAGGCTTCCATTGTTTGTCCCCACACTTTGTTTTTATAGGGGTTCTCACAGGAACAAATAAATTGGAGTAAATAAAAGCAAAATAGCACTGTTGGTCCGTATCGTGGCCTCACACATGCTCACAAGTCAACTTTGGCAGGAAACTAGCAAGGTTCTGTTCCCGGCCATTTGTGTTGCATCTTTATCTCTCGAGTTCATTGTTTGCCACTGAGTGCTTAAACCTCAACTTCCCAAGTAAAAGCTTCCTGTTGCTTGCTTTTAAATATACTTTTGTAACAGCAGCAACAACAACAACAGCAAAAAAACGAAGAAATGTATTAAGGAAGCCAACTGTTGACGAAAGCAATAAAGCAGGTCTAACCCCATGAGATTCTAAATTTTCGGGGCTCAAATGCACGAGGCTGGTCACTCTTGATGTAATAATAGTCCCTTTTGGGTCCTCAGCCAGAGGAACCATCCCTGTGCCTTCACATGAGGTCAAAAGTGAAGCGGAACGATGCTGTGTTTGGCTCTGTCTGGTTTTAACTTTTAAGCATTGTTTGTGGCCGGGATTTTCTGCTCTTTCAATCACAGGTTAGAGGAGAATCATCCTTTATTCATTGTGCTCCTGCTTCGAGATCCTTTAATGTCAGTTTAGCTGAAAAATTCTACCCATTCCTATGGAAAATATGGTTCTGATTCCACCTTAATGGATGGGGGTTACTCGGATACTTCCTGCAATTTTGGAGGAAAGTGCAGCAGTTTTCTCAGGCCTTGGATATAAACAACATTGTTTATGCTGTTTCCACTTTTGTAGTCCTCTGTTTGTGCAGGCCCTAACACAAGTGGGTCTGTTTTGCATTTAAAAAATTAGTGCCTGTTTTCAGAATCAATCTATCAAGTTAGGCAAAGAAACGCCATAAGAATGCCTGGTTGGGGGTTACCAGATTCTGGCTTTCAAAACTTACTTGACAGCCATTTACAGCTCTGGTTGTACACTTGCACGAGGGCCGAGGCTTGATTTTAATTCCTTGGTGGAAGCAACTGGTTTGGGTCCTTCTCACCTACTCATTGTATAATAACACTGAAAGCTGCACCAGGAAATTATTAACCACTTCCCCCTGCCCCGTGACACTTTTTTTCGGTTGAAGTATATTTGATTTACAGTGTTGTGTGAGCTGCAGGTGTACAGTGAAGTGACTCAATTAGACGTATATCTAGATCTCTTCTTTTTCAGATTCTTTTCCCTTATAGGTTATTACAAGCTATTGAGTTCCCTGTGCTATACAATAGGTCCTTACTGGTTATCTATTTTATAGATAGTGAGTAGTGTGTACCTGTAAATCCCAAACTCTTAATTTATCCCACTGCCTGCCTTTCCCTTTTGGTAAACGTAAGTTTGTTCCCTGTGTCCATGGGTCTATTTCTGTTTTCAAACGACCCTTTTGGAAGGGAATGCCCGTGGTGCCAGAATGTGAACAGCCTTGTGAAAGCAGGGTATATGATAGTTATTTTAAAAGGAATCTGTTATAATCTCTAGTGATACAGTGAATTAAAATCTAAAGGCAAGACGAGACGCCGCTTTGTGAAAGATCCCCAGTGTTTTCCTTACTTGCTGCAAGTAATAAATCCTCCCTTCTCCTGTTTAAAAAAAGAAAAAAATCTAAAGGAAAGTAGCTCAAAAGGACGTGGAAAGAGTGAGTGCTCACGTATTCATGTGTGCACGTGTGTGCACGTGTGGGGGGGGTGTGTGTATGTGTGTGTAGTGGAGGGTGGCTGCAGGGGGGTCACTCTAGCACCAGAAGTACCCTCCCAATGCCCCCACAGTCCTGCAAGATCAGAAGAGGGAGCCAGCTTGCTAGGCAGCCATAAGCCTTGGCTGTGTGGACTGTCACCGCCCTTGTAGACACGATGCCGTGTGTTCCATGGAGGGAGTCAGAGCATAGAAGAGGCCTGCAGCTGATTTTGGCCCATGAATGCAGGATGCTGACTTCTTGACAGTTTTCTTAACTGGGACTCTGGGTGGGGCCCTGAGGTCTTAATCCTCGATCGAGTTCTGTTTGCCACATTCAACACTGCCCAGACAGGGTTGATAGCTCCTTCACTTGGTTGCCTTCTTGCTCTGTGCTTTTGGGAGACTGCCTCCTGGGTGCTAAGCTGAGAAGCAGAAGCATGTCGGGTGGAGGCAAATACTCCTTCCTTCCTGCAGGTCCCCAGCTGATTCCTTGCTGAGCCTTCCCAGGCTCCATCAGCTTGGCCCTTTACATCCCCAGGGCGGGGGCTCCGAGGGAGAGCTGCTTGATTGTTTGTGTAGAGCTGGCTGACCTCTCTGATGGCCAGACAGTCCACGCCGGAGCTAGTGAAAAGTGCGGTGACATGGAGACCACCGGTCATTTAGAATAATCAGTTGGAAAAGTCTTTCTTTTGTCCTCTTCAAGGGACTGGAAGTTAGTCTCACGGCTAAGGAGAGCTTCATCTTCTTGGGTATGTTGTTGAACACGTTTGGGGGGCTGTCACTCCACCCTGACTTTTGGATACATTGTCACCCATTTCCACACAGGTAGGTATAACTCATCTTCATCAAGAGGAACCAGAAGAAGCCATGCTTCGCCAAGGTGGGCTGTAGACTTTGGGGGTGGACTCTGGGACCGTATCACCTGCCAGAGAAGCCCTTATGGCACAAACACTCAGCATGTGACTCATGGTATTAAAACCCTAAATTCCATGAGGCTAGTTTGTCTAAAAAAGTCACCAGCTTCACATAGCACCCTAAGGCACCTGGAATTAGCAGAAATGATGGCACTTATTAGTCCATCTTGAAGGCACAAACTGGAGCCGAATCTGAGATCCAAGCCTCTCTTCGTGTCTCCTGATGCTTTCCCAGGACAGGTAGTATAGTTGTTCCATTTGGACAGAAGGCCTCCTTTGCTTCTGTCTATTGTAATCCCACCTCTCCCAGTTTAACAGGGGGCCTTGCTGTCTTCTTAACTGTAATGTCTGTAGCTTATTTTATCATTATGCGTTGGCTGCTGAGTTGTCTTGAAAACTGAGGGATTTAAGTCTTGTTGCTTTGGTTATTAGTACTGTGGTATTCATTTCCTTGTAAGTGAATTCCCCATTTCAGCTGTATCTTTGGAAGATGATCTTGGTTTTCTCCCACTGTCGTATCAGTAATAATAAAATAAGCCAAGAAGTTATAATTACTCTTCACACATCCTCTGTGGAGCGGTTACAAAGACTATCCACTGGTTACGATGTTAATTTTCATTCACTGCAAATGAACAGGAACAAAATATTCCTGACTCTTTGACCCTCTTTCGCTGCCCATTATGAGTCCCCTAACAGTAAACCACATAGTTCCACTGTCATACCCTCTCAGATGTACTTTCTAATAAATAGAGCAGCTAGAGATACGGATGTTCTTCATTAAATGGAAAATGATCATTTTAACTGCTTCTGCTCTGAGTGGCCCATACATCACTTAATCAGACCAATTTAAGCAGAGAGAGAGAGAGATGGAAAATATGAGTGGATCATTTGTCTGTATTTCATTTGGTGGCAACATGAGTATAGAATTTAGGCTCTGGATGATTCTTTAGCCTTCTCGTTGTTTCCTGTGAAGGTATTATTTTCTTCAGCCTAGGTAGGTGGTGGCGTGACGGGCTGTCTAGAAATACAGGTTTAACTAGACCAGACCAATGAAGACCATACTGCACCTTGGTTTTCTTATGAGCACAAAAAGAGTTGCATGACATGGGAGCTGTCCCCAGCCTTTCCTGTACTTTCCATCAGTTGACTCTTCCAACCACTTAGCTGTTCCCTATGTAATATATGTAATAACTCTCCTCCTATAGAAATGAGGAGTTCGCGAACCCCCGGAACGTATAGCCAGATTCTTTGTTTACGTTTTCGGATAATGAATTCTGTATCTTTCATAGATCTGAAGAGAGTGGACCTAACTTAGAGGAGAACGTTGAACATTTTTTTCTGTAGAGAAACAAAAGCTGTGAAGATACATGTGCTTTTCTACAAGCCCCCCGCCCCCACTTGCCACCACGCTCCTGCCTTAATTCTCAATAAATTTATGCCAGTTTAGGATTTCAATTTGCCATTCATTTAGCGAATGCTGGCAGCCAACCAGTGGTCGGCCCTGAGGATACAGAGCAGTGACCAGGAGCTGTTCACGGTGCTCAAGGAGTGTAGAGTCTAGTGGGAATGGCTGGATAATAAACAGGCCATGGAAATGTGGTGTTAACACCAGCTCCCATCGCTGACACATGGAAAGTGCATCTGCCTCTGTCTCGGAGGACCCTACAAGTTCTCAAGAAAGGGCATTTTTACAGAATTTCACATTTGCCAAAGTTTTCCCATACACAATCCCACTTGTTTCTCACAACACCCCTTTGACTTGACTAGGTCTTTATTACCACCGAGGATGGAGGAGGGGGGGGTCTCGGCAAACGGAGTCGCTTTATGAAGGCGACGCCCATAGCAGTGGCTGGCCTGATCGGCCGTCCTGGGTTCTGACCTCCAGGTTAGTCATGAGAGCCTGTGTTTGGGGAGGTGGCGGAGCTAGGAACGATGAGAAATAGTGGCCTGGTGTTGTGAAATCGCTGTGTGACCATCTGGGAACTTGCCCTCGATCCACTGCCAAGTTTAGGAAGACCTGGAACAATCATGGCACATTCAGATAGCCTAGGCGGAACTTCAAAACCCTCACTTTCCCATTTGAATAAAAATAAGGCAAACAAGCAAGCACAGAAGAGAGGCAATTGGCATGATCTCTCAGAGCAGCTTTCATAATTTTGGTTTGTGTACGTTCCTTTGTGACAACGTGGCCCCAGATAGTCACATTTCATGCCTTGGAAGTTTTTAGGCTTCTCTGATGGAGATCGCCTTCCCAAACTCATTCTTTGAAGTGATTGTGTGTGTGTGTGTGTGTGTGTGTGTCTGTGTGCGCGCGCGCGTGCGGCACATGAAAATTCCCAGGCCAGAGACTGAATTTGAGCCACAACTGTGACCTACGGTGCTGCAGCAATACTGGATCCTTTAACCCACTGCACCAGGCTGGGAACCGAACCCAAGCGTCTACAGCAATCTGAGCTACTGCAGTTGGATCCTTAACCCACTGTGCCACCTTGGGGACTCCTGAAGTTATGTATTTTTTTAACCTGATCACATGCTTGTCTTCTGGCTAGAGAGGGGACAGATACCTAGCTTTGGGCCTGCAGTGAGTGATCCACGGTTCAATTTTCCAGTCTTTTCGCTCAGGCCGGACTGAGCCTTGTGCCCGTCCCACTCTTCCCGTGATAGATTGCACGAGACTGAACTCATTGCTCCAAATACGGCAGAGGTGCCTGACTTATGGTGGGGTTCCTTCAGAGAGGTTTCTGGGAGGAAGGATTCCTTGGGCATGAATGAGACACAGAAAGGACAGCTGTGTCTGATCCAGAAATCCTGCCCTTACAGACCATCTGGATTTGAATGGCTGATTTGGGGCTGTCTCCCGGTTTGGGGTGCCTGGGGAGAAGAAGGCTGGGCATGCTGGGTTTAGGAGCTGTGCCGGAACCTCTCAATGCAGAGCCCCCGGGCAGCAGGGGCAGGCTGGGGCAGGGCGGAAAGCACCCCCATTACTAAGAGGACGAGGGCTTGAGGCACATAAAGCTGGCCAGAGAAGCTGGCCACGGAGCAGGCATCTGGGTGGGCCAAGATATAGCATCCAACGGGTGGGGCCAGTTCAGGCCTGGCATTTCAGAATGCCCAGTCTGATTAGTGGGGCCAGCAACAAGGAATTCCAGGCCATGGGCCAACTCAGAAGTCATGCAGAGCTGGGATTCGCCTCCTGAGATCTGCTTTTCAAGAGTGGATCCCTCGATTAGGCCCTGGAAAAGAAGGGGGTGGGGGAGGTTGCGGGGGGGAGGGATAGAGGTTTCCGCCAGCTTGTGGCTGGAGGGCAAGACCAGACCTGGAAGAGGACCAAGAGCAGCGGCGTGGGCAATCCAGAGACCTGCCCACGCTGGAGGAGGTGTCTGAACGAGGGGCACGGCTGGGAGGGGGGATTTAAGGTAAATGTGGGCAGCTGCTCCCATGAATCGAGGCCTAGGGCAGTGTCAGGGGACTGAGGGGACTGTGACTCTTCCCCTCCTGTGGGATGAATGTCTTGGGAAACCCGGCGGGGGGGGGCCTGGGTCCCAGGGAGAGTGTATGTAGAGGCAGCTGCAGGAGCTCAGGAAGACGATGGGAGAAGCTGATGAAGAGAGGGGGTGCAGGGTGCTGAGGATCCACCCCCTCTCCGTGGGCGGGCAGGTTTCTGCCTTCGGTGGATGAGAATAATTCATGGATTCTGCCCCTTTCCTCTCGCCAACGGGGGGGTAGGTTGCACATTAGCAGGTAGGTGACATGGTCCCTGAAAGCCCCACAGATGGGGAACGCCGCTTCCCCTTGGAGGGGAGACTTTCCTTTCCTTGATGCATAAATGGGGAGAGAAAATCACCTCTCCCGGGACCTCGTCCCTCCTCCTCCTTCCCCCGCCTGTCCCGGCCGCCCCTGCTCCTCGAGGGGACTCCCAACTTCAGAGGGTCCGTGGAGGTCTCTAGAACAGTTGGCAGTTCCCTCCCAACTCTCCTACTAACAGCAGGCTCCCGGCGTGGAGTGACGCTTGGAAACCATTGTGTGATGCCGCAAAGCGTGTGCTTTGCTTTGTGGTGTTGCAATGCCATCTTTGTCAGTTCACAGGTGACCACTCAGAGGCCCTGGGAGAGGGCGGGCAGGGCCGCTTGTGGGTTGATGCTGCGCGTAGCACAGGCCTCGCCTCTGGGTTTTGATCTCGGGTTCCTCAGTTTCCACCCCTCGCCTGAAGTTTTTCCCCGCATGATTTTCTCTTTTCATTTTTGGGAAGCTGCCTCCCTGTTTCGCACTGTGGCTGATTTGACTTCCTCCCATTCTTGTGTACTTTCTCCAGATCCCTAAACACGTGGTGTTTGTTTTCTCCCTCGTACATGTCAGAGATGGTTTTCATATTTAATCTTTTCCCGTTCGCTTCGACTGAGGCACCTGCCTGTGGTGCCTTGAGATCACTGCTTCAATGTCTCTTCCTTCTGTGACCTCAGTAGAAAGTTCCAGGAACTGTTTTGAAGCCCACGTTATGGGTCAGGCTTTGTGCTGCCTGTGGACAGCTTGCAACTATGGGAAAGATCTTCAGCTCTGGAAAATCTTTCTAGACGTTAAAGAAATGTGCCTAGATGGTCATTATCTAATCGAAGGGATTAAATGGAGAGACCAGCTCTAGGATGGTTAGAGGTTTAGCCTCAAGTCAGATGTGGATTTGAATCCACAAGGAGCTCTATTTCCTTATCTCTAGGGAAGCCTGTTTCCTTCTCTGTGCATTAGGGCTACTGAAGGATGACAGGAGATAATTCAGGAAAACACCACTCATGACACGTGCTCTCAGTGCGGCCCATGATCATAGTAAGTATGAGTTATTTCTATTGGCTACTGAAAGTTTTTGAAAGATCCGTAACTAGTAAAGGGTTTTTAAAATATGGAGAAACTGGGGGAGTTCCCGTCGTGGCTCAGTGGTTAATGAACCCGACTAGTATCCATGAGGACTGGGGTTCGATCCCTGGCCTCACTCAGTGGGTTAAGGATCCAGTGTTCCCATGAGCTGTGGTATAGGTCACAGAAGCGGCTCGATCCCGCGTTGCTGTGGCTGTGGTATAGACTGGCGGCTACAGCTCCGATTCGACCCCTGGCCTGGGAACCTCCATATGCTGTGGGTGTGGCCCTTAAAAAAGACAATAAAATAAAATAAGGAGAAGTGGATTTTTTTAACCATGATAATTTATCTTGAACATCTAAGGGTTTTGTGAGGATTAGTTGATTGAAAATAAAGGCCAAACACCATTTCAAGTATCTAGTAAGTGATCAATAAATATTAGCTTTTTATCATTGCTATTATTCTTACTGTCCAGACAAGAGGTGTGCTGTGATCAAAAATTAGCCCTGTTTTTCGGAGTGCATCTTGATTTTCCTTAAAGATTCTTTTCCTTCCTTCCTTCCTTCCTTCCTTCCTTCCTTCGTTTCTTCCTTCCTTCCTTCCTTCCTTCGTTTCTTTCTTTCTTTCCTTCTTTCCTTCTTTCCTTCCTTCCTTCCTTCCTTGTCTTTTTATGGCCGCTCCTGCAGCATATGCAGGTTCCCAGGCTAGGGGGTCTAATCAGGGCTGTAGCCAGTGACCTATACCACAGCCACAGCAGTGCGGGTTTTAAGCCGTATTGTGTATGTGACCTACACCACAGCTCACGGCAACACCAGATCCTTAACCCACTGAGAAAAGCCAGGGATCGAACCTGTGTCCTCTGAGGACAGATTCGTTGCTGCTGACCACGATGGGAACTCCAAAAATGCTTTCTTAAATGATAAAACTTTGGTCTCCATATTTGTAAATGAAGAACAAAAACCTTTGCTAGTAACAATGTATAACAAATATTATTTAGAGAGCAGAGGGCAAGTTATTACAAATGAACCTATTTTGTGTGGGAAGTGAGAATTTGTATTCACGAAAATTGCTTCCAACATATCACCGTCCAGCAATAGGCTGTCAGCTTCATGTCACAGGACTGTTTGGGCAGCTCTGCTCACCCTCTTTTTATTCTGAAGCCCACTTTTTTTTTTTTTTTTTTTTGTCTTTTTGCCTTTATGTGGAGCCGCACCTGCGGCATGTGGAGGTTCCCAGGCTAGGGGTCTAACAGGAGCTGTAGCTGCCAGCCTTCACCACAGCCACAGCAACGCGGGATCCGAGCCGCGTCTGCAACCTACACCACAGCTCACGGCAACGCCGGATCCTTAACCCACTGAGCAAGGCCAGGGATCGAACCCGCAACCTCATGGTTCTTAGTCAGATTCGTTAACCACTGAGCCACGAAGGGAACTCCTGAAGCCCACTTTTGAAGTCCTACATTCCTCCAAGTCTCTTTGGGAAAACAGAAGAAAAAAAACTGAAAATGCATGCCAGGAGAGTGGGTGTGTATGTTTTGGAAACGTTTAGCTCCTAGGAATGAGAACGGGTGACAGGAGTGGCGATGATTGTTTACCTGCTTGGAGTAAACTGTTCAGGAGAGATGTCCTTTTGCTCAAAGAAAGTCCTCCCTAGCAAAGTCGCCACAGGGACTAGCACTCACTGAACTAAGCCACCACAATACCAGGGGTGCCATTAAAACACTTGATGCATTAAAACCCACTGATGGCTCAGTGGGTTAAGGCTCCAGTGGCATCACTACTGTGGCTCAGGTCAACAACAAGCAAAGAAGCAAACAGCTTATTTTACTTCATCTGCCCAGTAACTCTAAGGTGTTAAGTACTGTTACTATGCTTATTTTTTTCCCTAAGAGGTGAAACAGGGGCTCGGAGACGTTAAATAACTTGCCCAGGGTCACACAGCTCTGAAGGGGGAAGATGAGACTTACAAGAGGTCAGGCAATCCGACTCCAGAGGCTAATCTCTTCTCTTCAAGTACCTCCAACGTAGGAGGCAAGAAGAGAGACAGAGCGGTTCTGAGGATATAAAGGGGTGGATGGCTGGAGGACTCACAGAAAGAGGAGTCACAGTGGGACACATTCTGGCTTGTTCCCATACTCACTGAGGCTGCGTGATCAGGCGAGGACCTGGATGGCCTGCCCTCAGCCCTGCCCAGCAGGTGCAGGCACCCTTGACCGTGTAGAGGGACAGGGCCGCCGTAGCCAAGCACGCAGCCTGCGCACTTGCTGATTCTAGTGCCCATGGGGGAGGACGCTCCAGAGCCTTCCTGAGATGAACCTGGTGATCCTTGGGTGAGCAGCACAGCGTCCGCAGCTCCTAGGAGTTTGTTAGAAAGGCAGAGGAGTTCCTCTGTGGCACAGTGGGTTGGGGATCCAGCGTTGTCACTGCAGCAGCTCGGGTCTCAGGTTTGATCCCTGGCCTGGGAACTTCTGAATGCCATGGGTGTGGCCAAAAAGGAAAAAAAAAAAAAATGGAGGTTAGTAGATGCAAACTATTGCATTTGGAGTGGATAAGCAATGAATGAGATCTTGGTGTGTAGCACAAGGAACTATATCCAGGCACTTGTGATGGAACATGATGGAGGATAATGTGAGAAAAAGAATGTGTATATACAACTGGGCCACTTTTCTGTACAACAGAAATTGACAGGACATTGTAAATCAACTATAATGAAAAATTAAAAAAAAAAAAAGAAAAAGAAAGGCAGAATCATAGGCTCCTTCCCTACCGAATCCCAAACCACAGTTTACCGAAGTCCCTGGCATTTATCTGTATTATGCCCACCAGAGTCAAGTCACCACTCTGAGGAGTGTGCTGATTTCGAGGCAGGCCCCTGTCCCTAATTAACTGAGTGGCTGGTACGTGTGGCCCCGCACGTCTACAAAAGAGCTGGAGCCTTAGATAATCAGAGGAGAGAAGCTTCGGTGTAGGCACCGACACACATTCCGGTAACTCTCAATCCTTGTCTTCCAGAAACTTGTTTTTTTTTTTTAGATGGCTTTAGAGTAAGAGAACATCAAGTGTTTTTTAGAAATCCCAACCTCTTTCTTGCCCATTTTCCTGCCAACCATACTTAGTATCTCTGTTCTCCCCAAAGACTTGCTAATCTACATTTCACAACCTCCTTCCATGTGACTTTGCACGCAGAGAAAGCTGTGCGGAATATCATCTCTTTTTTCCTCCCTGACCCGTGGCGTTTCCTCCCGCTCCACCTTCTGCCCCAGGGGGTAGGTCCCACTCTCTCAGCCGCGCTGAGCTGCCTTCTGCTGTCCTGGCGCCCTTCCTGCGCACGCCAGGGCCCAGCCTCGTACTTCCTTAGGGACCGAGAGCAGAGGGACAAAGAGGAGACTGCCCATGAGCGCCCGGAGGCAAGGGCTGCAGGAATCGAGGCAGAGTCAGAGTGAACGGGTGTCCCATGCTTAACCCACTCACAGCGCCCCTGGCTGAGGCTTTGCTCATCCAGGCACACAGACCAGTGAGCTGAGGTCGGACATGGGGGTAAAGTTCTCACGGGATGTAGACACCTTATCCTCGCTTACCTGGACTACTCAAGAGGGATGGGGTCCAGAGAAACAGAATCCGACTTGAAATTTTAAAAAATTTAGGGGCCTTTTTTTTTTCTTTTTTGGCCACCCCACGGCATATGGAGTTCCTGAACAATTTTTTTTTTTTAATGGCCATACCCATAGCATATAGAAGTTCTGGGGGAGAAATTGAATCCAAGCCACAACTGTGACCCACGCTGCGGTAGCAATGCTGGATCCTTTAACCCTCTGCACAGCGGGGCTAGAACCCGCGCCTCCGCAGAGACTTGAGCCTCTGCAGATTCTCAAACCACTGCCCCAAAGCGGGAACTTCCAGGGGCATTTTTAGTGAAAGTGTCTTCAGATTACTCATAAACTCTATCATATCTGATGATAAACTTTAAAAAAATAATTGAGAGTGAGCAGACAGATGAGTTATGGCTCTGCGCCACAACTTTTTCTGGTTTATACAGCCTTGTTGGCATTTATAGGACTGTTTTCCCCAACGCTGAAGTGAGCTCGGTGTGCGACGCTTCTTGGGTTCTTATTTTTTTTGCCTCTTTATCATCGTATATTTTTACAAAGCTCTCAGCCTACAAACTATAAGGCAGGAAAGCAAATGAGTAAACTTCTAAAAGCTGTATTTGAAATAAACAGTTCTCTGAAGAAGGGGCTTTTGGTCATCTCTCTGTGGAAAGTTTATGAGCTTCATCACATTTAATCTGTGATTCTAATCCAGTGGTTCTCAAACTTGGCTGTACATTTTAATCATCTTGGAGCTTTGAAAGTCACTAATGATGGGCTCTCACCCTCCAAAATAATGGTTTAATTGGTCTTGGGTACAGCGTAAGCCATCAGCATTTGTAAAAGCTAACACATGACTCCGTGTATAGTCTAAACTGAGAGTCACTGCTTCCAATTATCAAGTCCGAAACTTTTTAAAAAAATCCCACATTTCAAATACATTCTATATAACTGAGTTTGTTGAAGAAGTGACCACATCGAGAAATAAATGTTATCCTATTTGCGTAAAAGTATGTACACACATATGTACATACACACATATATATGTACACACATGCTAAGTATACAGATGTTTAAAAATAAATTATAGAGCAAGCTTTTGAAGATATCACAAAAATTAAGTGTGTGTGTGTGTGTGTGTGTGTGTGTGTGTGTGCGTGTGTGTGTGTGTCTCCCTATCTGTAAGATCTCATGTGTGGCGTTTGTTTTTTGTTGTTGTTGTTTTTTACTGATAAAATATTTATTTTCACGGTTATGTAGAACTTTGTGACCATTCATTAGTATATGATTTATATATTCGGGGAAGAATATTTAAAACAATGAACTTGTCATACATTACTAAAATATTAAAAATTAGATGAAACACTGGGTCCTAAAATGCTGAAATAGTGATTCAAAACAAAAGTTTATGATTTTACAGTTTCACCTTTGTCACTGAAGTGTATTCTCTTTACATTTCTTCAAAAAAGGTCGGGGATTTCCATTTTGTCGTATCATTAGTATAAATACGTAGATTTCAGTAATATTTTGCATTGCACTCACATCCTGAAGTTTCTAAGACTTCATTAAGAAGTTATGCTGTTTTTGCAGGGATTTTCCATGGTATTTAGTTGTAAAAAAATGCTGAATGGATGAAAAATGAGTAAAATGTGTTTTTTTTTTCTTTTCCTATTCATCATTGCTGTTTGTCTTCTGTGTATAGGCAACTAATTTGCTGTTGTTCCCTGAGGGGAATTCAAGTCAGAAAGTCATATTGAATTACTAGAAAAAGGTATTTCTATCTCAGAAGAACAAAGTACAATGATTTAAGTAAAAAAAAAAAACTTGGAAAATTCATCTAATTTTTAGCGTACATTTTATCTGTCCACGGTACTCTATACTTACATGAACACTTACGTAAAACTAAATCTGAAGTAAACCATAAATATGAATGCTGGTCAGCTCTCACGGACAACCTTACTTTTCATGAATTTAGAAAGTCCATTTTCTTCAATTCCATCAACTGCCCATTAAAATTTTAACAACAACAAAAAAAATGTTTGGAAGTTCCTGCTCTGGGGCAATGGAGTCAGCAGCATCTGCAGCTCCAGGACACAGGTTCAATCCCTGGCCCATCTGGCACACTGCAGCTGCAGCGTAGGTAGCAACTATGGCTTGGACCTGGCCCCAGAACTCCCTATACCGTGGGCAGCCAAAAAAGGAAAAAAAAAATTGTATTCTATAAAAATCCAGCAAACATTTCCATTATGGGTCTCAGTTATTTAGTTGATGTCTTTCCATAGTTTTCACCCAGTTACATTTTATGCATTGTTGGTGTTGACAATGAAGAATCAGGATGTGATAAAAGCTTAACAGAACACCTGATTTATGGTAAAGAAATTATTCCAAATATATTTCAACAGGCTAACAATCCCTGCATTATAAACACCCAAATTATGAATGACCTACACACACATACACACACACGCACACTCGTCCATTGGGTATTCAGAAGTACATATTCCCAAATGAAGGCAGGTGAATGGGGTTGGGGGTGGGGTTAGTGAGATGTAACCCCTCCATTAGGAAACCAACCCTGCCCTGGGCTTTTTTTTTGAAGCATTGGCATCTGTTGATCAGAAATACACACGTCATATTTTTAAAAACTTTCCTTCTTTCTCTTCCTGAAATCCTGCCTTTTAAAGATTCATTTACATGAACAAATCTCCTTTTAGAAGTGTCAGCACTTCTGGGAAGTTGAGGGAGGCATCCTTTATCCATCCCTAGTCTGAATTAATTCTTTCAAGTTGCTTTCTACCTAAAGTCTGGCTCAGATCAGCTCGCCTGAAAGGCTGGGTATTGTGACTGGTGGGAGATGACGACAGTGAATTTATAATAGGAAGAGAATCAGTCCAGGGGATATGACCACGGTTGGGAGGCCAGGTACCTCTCCAAGGCATTGGGAAAATGGGAAGTTTCAGGAGTGGGATGCTATGCGGTGGAGGAGAGATAACAGAAAAAGAGGTACTAAAGGCAATCGTGCCTATTTTCATATTTTCCTCGGCAGACACTGTACACAGAAATCTGAGAAGAAATTCATCTTCCTCTTTATTCTTGCCCTTTCTGACTTCCCACACTCAGGGCCCACATGTCAGTTTAAACTTCATTCACTTAGTAAATTACTTTGGCTTTTGATGAACTAGGCTTGGGAACTATCACCATTCATAACATGCTTCTATGTGAAAATATGTTCTTAACATCCAAGAGACCTGCTTACATATTAACTTCAGAATGGAACCAGTGCCTCAATTGGGGTCTACCTGAATAGATTCCTTGCTTTTCTCTTGTCCCCCATTCTCCAATCTTAGTTGGGAATCCAGGGATTTGTTAGGTTGAATTAGAAAGATACACAGGAGGATGAGGCTTTATTTGGTAAAATTTATGTACTCTTAGGACATGCAATGGAGAGGACACTGATGACCCCATGGAAGTGCTTTTGTAGGTCATAATTCTTAGAGCCCTCGGGGTATTCCACACACTCATAGATTTTGATTTCTTTCTGATGGAGTGCAATTGCACACTTATTACTGGGACTATTCTGTTTAACATCTGTGCCCTCTAACTGGAAAGCACATAGAAAAAGGGACTCTTTCTGGTTTGGTTCACCATTTGTGTCTCTAAAAGTTGGCATTCATGTTTGGGACATAGTACATTTTTGTTAAATGAATGAATGAATGATAGGAGTGACAGCTTATGCAAAAGCTGGTTACATATCCAGAGCTCACTTTTAAATGCTACATTTACTCTTTAGAAAAAGGGGCAGTAGTTTCATAGAGACAGCTCCTGCCTCCAGGCTCTGCTTCTCCATCCCTTCCCTGGGGTTTCTGTGATGTCAGGAGTCCACTAAAGGGCAGAGAGAGGCTGTGAGCTCATTCCACAGTGTTTAACTATTAACCAATGTTTGTCACCATTTAACAAACCTAAATGCAGCTAGAATGGAAAAGCCTCATAGCAAATCTCTGTGAAGCCAGCCCTAGGAAGTGTATCTAGACATTTCTTTTCACAAGTGCCAAGAATCTGTTTATTTAAAGCTTGCTTCTTCTTAATCTTATCCTCTGCTTACTTCCATCTTTTCCATCAGTACCATTGGTGTTTCTGTCCATTGGGCATTTGTGAAGCCTCTTCTGGGACTTAGTCCTGCCAGGGCCGGTACCAACAACACTCCGTCTAGGTTTCCAAAGGAACTACCTCAGGATTTTCCAGGAAAGCCATGGGTGATGAAATATAGGAGAATGTCCTTTTCTGTGTTATTTCTCTTGGATCGACTGAGAATCACTTTGAACTAAGAACAAGGAAACCTTAAACACCTGAGGATGAGAAGAGATACAAAAGGGAGGCTGAGGTAACAGAACTCTAATTAAAGGTAAACTTAGACGATAACCATTGGACTCAGATAGTTACATATGTCTTTTAGCTGTAGATCTGCAGATATATGAAGTGTGTTCTGTTTCTCTTGAAAATGTATAATAAGGCTTAGGAAGTTGTATTATGTTTTCATTTATCTTGCAAAATCCTCTCTGAAGTCTCCTAGGAGCCTATGACGTGTCAGTCTGCAACAGTGTCAGATACTGAGGTCACGGATAACCCGTTGCTGGAGAATTACTGAGGCAGGTGGGGAAGGATGCGATGGGAAAGACGGACCCAGTGACTTGCCAGGTCAAGGAAAAAAAAAAGGAAAACACAGTTCTAGAGTTTTGTGTTTGCACCACATCTGTAAAAGTGTGAGTCTGAAGTCTGAGCTCAGGGTCAAACTGTCTGCTCAGAGGCAGCTGAGACTCTTTGCCGTGGTAAAACTGGGAGATATGTCAAGGAAGGGCAGTATAATTAATTTATTGGGGGGAAATGCAGAAAGAAACATAATTTTTGCTGTATTTTTAAATTTCAGACTCAGGAAAAACGCAGAAACAGCAAGAAATTTTAGCTAGATAAAGAGTCTTATGATCACGGGAACTAGGGTCGTATTTCTAAAGGGCTGTGGTAAACGTCATAGAGAAGTCTGATGCTTTAACTCTTAGTTCATCTTTGGTTCACGATGAGCTTAAAGATCCCAAGGAAACTTTCCAACTTTGGAGAAAGCGTTTCTTTTACATGTTCTTTTATTTCCCTGACTTTTATTCATGAATTTTTTTTAAGAATTTAATGTAGATATGTATCAAAAAGAATTGGAACAGCAGGAAATTGCAACCATGGGTTTTCTCCATGCAGTGGGAGAAAAAAAAATTATGCACTTGTTTAACAAGCAATTGACAAGTCAGTAGCCTGTACACTGGGGTAACCCTGGGGTTAGAGAATCTTAATAAGGAGTATGACCAGGTCTCTGCTTTCATGTATTCTGTAATCAAGTCGATGGGACATCTACGGAAATCAACAGTCCGAGTAGAGGATGACGTATGTTTGAGTGGAGGATCATCAGGAGAAGAAAAATCACTCAGGATTGGGGAGAAGGATTACCAAAGATTAGTAGAGGCCAGCAAATCTCCTTATGGGAGACGGCAGTCGAGCCGAACCTAGAAGGTCACCGAGGGGTCTGCCAGGAAGGATGCTGCAGGGAAAGGACTGGCACAGGGGAACACCGAGAGATGTGAGAGAGACCGCATGGGGTGAGGTCCTGAGAACTGCAGGGGTGGGGGTGCTGAGGACTGAGCAGGGGATGGGGCTGTGCCTGCGGTGCCCCAGGCGGACTCACGAAAAGGCCTTCTATGCCAGGCTAAAAAGTGTGACCTTTATTCTGAAGGCAAAGTGTAGCCACAGAAGGGTTTTAAGTCCCAGGGTTCTATGATCAGATATGCGTTTTAGAAAAATCATCCTGGCAGCTATTCTGCATTCTAAATGAAGACAAAACACCTCCTTAAAACCTCTGAAGTATTCTAGCCCGTTCCTGGGAAAGACTTGTCTATAATTCTCACCATTTATCCTCTTAACATAACACAGAAACATTATCCCCTGTGACTTCTGGCTAAGTAGACACAGCCAGGATCAGGAGAAGTGGGTTCAGGGTAGTTTTTATGTTTTTCCTAGCGACGTGGCACACCCAGCTAGCAGGACTGCAATGGAAACCCAACCCTCCCTACGATGGGGTGTTTGCATCAGCAGCCACTGGAAAGGCAGGAATGTTCTATGCACCCTTTAAGGGGTGAAATGCCATCTTCTCTCGTGCAGAGGTGCTGTGTGAGAAAACGGGCAAGAGTGAAAAACAGAAGCCCTTAAGGCTGGCTTAGAACTTGAGATCTGAGGTTCTCAGAGGGCTTTGAAACCACCACGTCATGTACTCGGTGTCAAAAGATACGCCTATACCTGGCCTTGATTTTTGAGTCTGGGTCCATCTGGGGGACAAAGACTCTATTTCTTAACAATCAGAGAGGAGAAAAATAAAGGTTAAGGAGAGAATGTGACCCCAGACCACGGACTCTCCACACAAAGGTGTCAAGGAAATGGTCTCGGAGCGGGAGTGGCTCCTAGCAAAACAAGAGGGTCCCCAACCTGACACGTCCGTTTGCCCTCGCAGCTGCAAGTTCATCCCCCTAATTAGGAATTTGGCTTCTTGCGGACATAAAGGACCCTTTGGCTGACACCCCATTGGGTTCCTACCTGCTGGCCCACTGATGCGGTGGTACCCGTCTCTTGTGATGTAAATCACAGCCGCTTTTGGGGGGTTTTGTGTGGGCCTCCCTCAGAATAGGTTTGGGGGGGTCGGCGGCGGTCCTGAGCGGGGAGAGAGGGAGTTAGGAGGGCAGAGAGAAGTGGGAGTGGGGCTTTGACCTGCCAGGAAGGAGCCCCTGCTGACACGGTCAGGCTGACCCATTGAATGGCCTGAATACGATAAATGCCGCTTTATCCTGCCTTGAAAGGCAGGAGATAGCGCCGTCTAAATGCCTGGGCATGCTTAAATAGGCGACCAGGGATGTTTGAGTTGAGCGTGTTTGAAATCTGAGCTCTTCTGACAGCCTGGGAGCTGTCACAGGTCACCTGCCTTGCTCCGCTGGGACGGGCCCAGGTCTCACAAGAAATTGTCCGTAGACGAATTGTAGTACAAATTCCTTTCTTTGTTGGTTGGCCTCTTTCACTAGACCATGGCCTATAAAATTTTGTAAAAACAATTCTTAAATATTATTTGAAAGGGCAAATGGCCCACGCTGAAAGGTTTGACAGCTTGACGTATAGTGCACGGTTTTTGAGAGCTCGCAACCTGCAAAGTGCGGCCAGGATTCTCTCCCCCCAGCCCTTGCTGGTGAGAAGCCTGGTGTGTTTTAAGCAGCGTTTTGTGGCCGCCCAGAGTTCCCCCGCTCCCAGCCATCTCGACAGGCCAGGCGTCTGCTTCAGTGATCTGAAATCCTTTTAGACTCATTTGTGAGGGAGCAGAAAAATGGCTGGCCCCTTGGAATCCAGCGTCTGAAAAGCCCAGAACCAGGTAGGGCCAATTAAGGAGCCAGTGGGACGATCAGATCAAAGCAGATCGCTTTAGAGTCTTCTGACACTGCTCGAGCCAGTGCCCCGGCGAGAGAGGAGGCCTCCGTGGCACTTCTGCGACTGGAAAGGGGGAATGTGAGGGGCCTGGTCTCATCAGAGCCAGGCAAGTCGCGGGGAAGTGGCTTTCCGCATTAGAATGTGGCCTGTGTGCAGCTCAGCGCCCGTCGGGCTGCCTCTGCATAGCCAAAGGCCATTTTCAGGAGCCTCTGGCCCCTCAGTCACTGGCCTGCTAGTTAATTGCCACACGGACTTCATGACACATGGGCAGATAATATGACATTTTCGGTTTCTGTCACTAGCAAACGCCACAACGTTGCTTGCACTAGTTGCTAAGAAGCTGTCAGAAACCATTAGCAATTGGCTAAAGTCGCCCTATGGCATTTCCTCATAGCATCAGCAAAACGAGCATAAATCACCCACTGGAGCCTACTGCTATCCTAATGAGGCTGTAAGCTTGTTTATGGACTAGCATCATTTTTATGATTATTTCCACCTTTTCAGTTTGCCTTCATTTGGCGGCAGGAGAAGTCAGCTCCAGGAATGAAGTCACTGCTGACATTTTACAAATGTGGTTCAGAGCGGCTGCCTGCTGCCGTGTGGCCGGCCGGCGGTCCTCCAAGTTTGTTTAGTGATCTTAAAAATAAAAAAAAAAAAAAAAAAAAAGGAAATACATCCTCCAGAGACCTCAGAGAGGTGACTGTATCAGATTGCAGAGTGGATGGAAATGCGCGAGGTACAATTGGCCATTGAGACTTTGCTCTGAGGTGGAGCCGGTTCGAGATCAATTTTCAATTTTAGAAAGTGGAAGAGGTTAAACAATTTATTAAAATCTATGAAAGTGTTTGCTTTTAGAATAGTCTGTTTTATTATGCTCTCCTCCTGCCCCATCCTCTCCATTTCCCTAACTTGTGTCGGGAAGGAGCAGGGTTTATTGTTTTAGGCTTTTCTGAACATGCACCAGTATTTACACTGGATTGAAAGCATTTGCTTCCAATGAAAATCTTGTCTTAGATTACAACCCAGCAGTGTAATTTCCCTCCCAGATGGGAGTAAAGTAGCTGTATTTGCCTAAAAACAGTAGGAAGAACAAACTGAGCATTAAGCCAAGGCTGTTTTTGGCTTGAGCTAATGATGTAATAGAAACCTTTTATTCGGGAGAGGTCGCTGCCAGGGACTGAAGGGGGTGATCTGGCTCTTGCCTGAAAGGTTTCTCCATTGTATCTACATAAGTCTTCACTTAAAAAATTCTGTTCCTAATGCTTCTGCTTTCATACAGCAGAAATAAACAGGAAAGGTTCTGGTGAGTGTTACACATGGAATGCAGAAAGCCTTCCACTCCTAATGGAGTATATAATTCAGGTGCCCTCAAGGCACGCTTTCAGGAATTCTTTTGCCTGAGGTAATGGGAAGCTAAGGCTGCTTTAAGGCCTTGATTATCTATTGATGCACAAAGCTGGAAAAAAGTCATCTCCGCTGGATTATAGTAGATATTTCCATAAATTATCAATGAATTCTCTTCAAGGCAGGCACTAGGCATTGCCTGCTAAATTAATCTGAAGGGGTTTTAAGATGGCTAGAAAGGCTATTTTTTTTTTTTCAAGGTGGAAAACAATCATGGAGAGGTGGTGAAAAACTGTCCTGTCGTTAGGTTACAAGCTTTTCGTTTTTTAATCAATGATCAAGTAATATGTTTCTTTTCCTTGGTTACCTTTTGCATATTGAAAGTGGATTAGCCCATTGAAATTTTAAATGCTGTTGAGTTGTTTTCTTTTCTCATGTTTCTTTAATGAATTGTTATTTTATATGGTGAATTGCTTCTCTGAATAAAAAGCCTCTTTAAATATTGGACTTTCAAAGAATTTATTAAGCAAATCCAAGGGGACTCTTTATGAAACACTTGGTTATGCAAATAAAGGGTTTGGTGGGGTGGAAGGAGCACGGATTTAGGGATGTGGGTGTCTGGTCCTGCCCATAACACCAGCCGTATCCCTTCTGGGCAAGTCACCCAACAGCATCACAAGTACTTTCTCTTCAACGAGGGCTTGGGAATTCTGCGTCTTGATGATCTTTTCCACCGAGAACACCGCTACAATGCTGTGGAGCTTTAACAGAATATCTGAATTTTGTCAGTGCAACCTGAGTACAAAAAAAAAAAAAAAATTACAGATTTTACATTTATAAACATGAAACAGGAAAGTTCTGCAAAAGTTTTGTATTGGGGACATCTGCCGTAACCTTAGCAGAAATGTTGAAGTGAGTCTGTTCGTCACCCAACAAAGTATTTAAACTTCACCTCAGCCCAAGTCAAGGTCATCTGGGGGCCAGTTTTCTGCTTTCTTCTTGGGAGGGGGGTTTTCCTGAGGAGCTCTGTTAAGAACAGTCGATTAATGGCAGCACAACTACTTAGATTAGGCTGAAATCAAAATAGAAAATTCTTTCTGGGTATAGGATATTTAGGTGACACAGAATACAGAAATTCCTGAAGCAACGGAGAGGAATGTTAGGCTAGTTCCCGTGGGGGATCTTACCAGGTCCCTGGGCCGTGTGGATGGGTCTCCCGGCGACTCACACAGCCCAGAGAATGCCCTTGCTCATTGCCAGACCCTGCTTCTAAAGCTCTTCTTTCTGGGCCCAGATCAACCTGTCCCTTCCTGAAAATAAAAGCCCGCAGCTTCCACTGAGAGAGCTGGGGTACCAAGTGGAGAAGAGCATTTGGCAAAAGCTAAGCTACTCTTTAGGGTAGTAGGTTTAGTCCACGATTGTTTTCCCTTTTAACTTTTGTGTGGAAACAGCAAGCATTTACTTTCCATTTGTACCTTATGACTTGTTTTGAACAGTGTACTTATATGGGCTGAAATTTCACTTTGTTTTTCTTGTTCAACACGTCATTTAAAAAAGAATGCTACATTTTTATTTTATCGTGTTACAGGGCCAAAAACAGAAATCAATGGAAAAATAGGATCCAGTGTATAGGAATATGTAAGCAGGTGCCTTTTCAGTGATAAAAATTTAAATTTAGAAGAAGTTGCAGAAACCGCCTGAGTTACTAGGGTCATAGGATCCCAACTGACTGTTAATTTAACATCGCTCTATTTGGTTTAAATAGCCACTGTTTTCTAATTAAAAGAATTTCCAGCATTTTTTCCTACTAAACTTGAGGTTCTCTTTCTTTGACAAGAAAAATTATATTCTATTTGAAGCATTCCTGTGTCAGACTCCTTGTAAGATGGATTACCTACATTTCCATGGCCTACTTTAAGATGGATCGCTTGTGGAAATAGGTGCCATCTTAAATGCATCTTCTCACAAGTTGACATCAATGACTACACGTGGCATTTGAGTACCCAGGCAGGGACAGCACCTCTACTCATGGCTTCCACCATATTTAACTCCCCGGTAGGAGTTACACTTAACATGTCTCAGCGGTGCCCATCTGAATCGTTCCCATGGCAACAAAGCTACCCAAGAGATGGGCTAGTCCCCGTCATTCATATCGACCCTTCCCACTGTTCTTTGGAAGAAGTTCCTTAGACCTGACTACTTTTGAGCCTAGGCCTCGTTCTTTCTCTTTGTCTTAAAAAAAAAAAAAAGAGTACCAAATAAAACTATTAATCATTTATATTGCTCTTTTGCTTTTGTTTATATCCAAAGGCATTCTATTTGAATGAAGCATGTCAAGGTAGCATCAGTCAAAATTTGATTCACTATGTTTGCAGGTGATGGCTTGGACAACAGTGTAGCTTCCCCCAGCACAGGTGACGATGATGATCCAGATAAGGACAAAAAGCGTCACAAAAAGCGTGGCATCTTTCCCAAAGTAGCCACAAATATCATGAGGGCGTGGCTGTTCCAGCATCTAACAGTAAGTGGATTCTAAATGACATATGTAAACTAAATATGGACAATGAACCAGTTTTGATAGAAAAAAAATGGGGGAAAATGATCCCTCTGGACTTGGAATATTTCATAAATCACTGTGTTCCCACAGTTTACAAACGTGTAAGCACTTATTTCCTAGCTCCGTGCCCTGAAATGAGTTTTATGTGAAGTTTGCCATAGCGATTTTTGTTCACTTTTGTTAAGTTATAAGGATTAGGCATTCATGTGCATTTGTGATGTTTAAGTATGTATGTTAATGATGTTGCTTTTCTCAGCGTGCCCTTATGTGCCTAGAACTAGGTCCCACCTAGAACAGAGTCAGCCAAACCCCAGAGAGAAGGACTTGATTTCTTCTATTGCTTTAGTGGACCTTTATGGCGAACTATCTGCAAAAATTTCAATCTCGTTGCAATGGCAGGATGCTCACATAATTCGCTTTTAAGTGGGTTGACTGTACTGGCTGCCATTACGAAACATTCATCTGAGTCCGAGTTACACAGTGAAAGTTGTCCCTGGGTTTAGAACTGTAAAGGAAAACAGCAATATAGAGTCAGCTCTTCCTGTGCAGTCCCTGGTGACTTTTCAAGCCGAGTAACAGTTTATATTGTCTGTGTGAGTATTGCTGTTTTCACTGCAGGAATTCTCCTGGAGATGTGAGAAACTGGAGATTTGGGGCTTTATGCCACCGAGGGATTTGTTTTGTTTGGTTATTGTTCTGAATGGATTTCATGTTCAAAATATTTATAATCATAATATTTTGGTGGATATTTTTGCAAGTGCATACTGATTGAATGACATCTAAGGAAGAAGAGGAAATGAAAATTTATGGGTAAAAAAATATTGTAAAAATAGGCAACATTGTCGACCAGGGGGACTTTCAATATTAGGGACGAAGGATGGATTTAAGACAGGGTGTAGCCTAGACTAGCCTAAAATGAATGAATGTTAAAAAATCTGGGTTTTGGAAAAAATGTCTGGAGCAAGTTGCTATTTTTAGCATCGTTTACTTTTCTTAAAGTCACTTGTTTTTCTTTAGTATCCAGGCGAATTCTGCATGGTCACGCACGTGTCCAGACCTGTTCACCCTCACGGCCTTGCCCACTTTGAAAGCCATGTCCCTCAGTGACTTACACTGATACATGGAGACAAACAGGGAATGTGGAAGGCGATGCTGGCTCTGCTTCCCTGGATGTGCCTCCAATAACTCTGAAGAATATAAATTAATCCAGATTGTCCAGCATCCCTGAATGAAATAAAAACTGAGAGCAGCCCGAGTAACTAAGAGAGAGTTTCTTCCCTTTTCTTCTTCCCACCATGATTCCAAACAATAACTCGACTGTGCCAACAGTTTTGGAATCAGCTTTGGGGGGAATTAATGCTGATGGTTAGTTGAAGCTGTAGATGGTTTAGCTGATTTTAATATCACATTAGGCCGACCTAAAGCCTGGTTTAGGTGCTGTCACTTGCCTGACACTTGTGGCATTTTTTTGTGGCTGGTTTGAGCTCTGCCTGGTGCACGTTTGCTGGAGGATTATCGACCACTGCGAAAGGGGAGGGGAGGAACTAGGGTTTAGAGGGCAGAGCTTGAAAAATAAACAGTATGGCTTTTAAAGTCAGCAGGAGATAAGAACTGACAATTGGGCAAAAGCGCTGATGCGGCCTTGCTGATATTTCATCACCAAGAGTTAACCAGCTAACCTGATCTAACCTGAGGATAAAGTGGGCGGAGGGGACAAAAATCAGGTTGACCCTGAAGTCACGGCCAAACTCTTTTTATTTCTCATACTAAGGGGAAAAAAAAATGATAAACTTCATCAGCCTCCATTTCAATCTGCAAAAGAGTTTTGGCTTCCCTTGAAGCTGAGGTGCCCCTGAATAAAATATAATCAAATATTGGTTCAGACAGAATCAGGAGAGAGAGAAGC
Source organism: Catagonus wagneri (assembly GCA_004024745.2). Classification (NCBI taxonomy): domain Eukaryota; kingdom Metazoa; phylum Chordata; class Mammalia; order Artiodactyla; family Tayassuidae; genus Catagonus; species Catagonus wagneri. The sequence continues at coordinate 22,510,425 of PVHT021183519.1, forward strand.
CAGTTCTTTTATTCATCCACCAGATTTCCTGGTTTTCTAGGTCGTACCCTTGTGAAGAACCTTGCCAAGAGCTAAATTATTTTCTTTTTCTAAAAAAAACCTTTTCAATAGCCCCAGCATGATTTCACCTGCATTGCAGTGCTTTCTGTGGTCGGTCCATATATGATTAGGGCAGTTGCCATAGAAATTGTTCATGAACTGTCTGATTTTTTTTGAGGCCCAGCTAATTTCCATCAGTTTGGGGGTCGGTACTGGCCTGTTCCACCAACCCATTTGTCCATGTCTCCCCGGCATTCTAGGAATGCTCATACACGTTGTCTCTTGGTTTCCATTGGATATTTCTACCCTCCTTCTCCACTCCACCTCCATCTGCTCGTACAAAAGTACTGATAATGGTTCTGGTCTCTAAAAACACAAAAGCTCTCATAATATCATCTAAAAAGCAAAGTGAGGAGATATATTTACATTTTCTCCCTCTTTCCTTCCCCCAGTGGGGTAGAGCCCCTTCCGTCCATCCTTCTTCTCTGGTTGCAATAGATAGATCTCCAGTTAGGAGTAACAGTTTTCTCCTTTGTCTCCTTACACTTCTGGAAGGAATTCACAGACTCTTTAGGTAATATTTATAGTCAAGAGCTAATTAGAATAAAGGCTATCAAAATCTACAACTTTATTATAGTTTGTCCAAATGTAGGTGACTGGCTGTTTTCCCAGTATTAATTCTTTAGCAAATTCATCTCAAGTTCTAAGACATCTTTAGGGATGCATAATTCTTTTGGAGGACCGTGTACAAATTTTCCACGATCCCGTTCTTGCTCTGTGATGATGCAGCTTAACCAGGAAGTTCTTTCTGAAGTCAGGCTAGATAGAAAAGAGCGACGGAAACCCTGGCTAATTAAAAGAATAGCAATAACAATTTGTTAGCAAGTTGTAAAAACAGATCTTTTAAATGCCAAAAGCCACGTTATAAAACCTCACGCACTTTTTGGAAAGAAATTAATATATAGTTTTTTTCTTTTTCAAAGTAGTGGGTCAATCTTTTCATTGGACTTATTCAGTTAAAAAAAAAATCTGTCTTTGAAAGGGCTTTCAGCATTTGTTTGTTAGAGGAGTAGAATGGGCCCTGAATTAAAAAAACTTTTCTGGATTTGCACCCCAGCTGCAGAAGAAAAATGTGCCTTTCTGTAAGTCGGCCACAGGTAGATTTAATCAGTAGCACATTTTACTACTCCAAGGAGAGAACTAAAGCTTCATTCTTGGACTCACAGTCTCTAGCAAGCTAAACTGGACATACTTGTGTGTAATGAAAACAATAAAAGAAAAAGGAAACAGGTTTTAAACTTTGGTGATTATGGGGTAAAAGGAAATTTCAGTGATGTGAATTTCCAGCTTAGACTTAGCTGAACCTTTGCCAGTTTTGATAACTAGAGAAGTTCTCCTAAAAGAAACTATTTTCTGGAATTGAAAAGAATGACTGACATTATTTAGATTATGAGAGGACTGAAAAGAAAATCAAAACATTCATTAATAGAAATGCTTGTCTTTGCCTGAAGACAAGTTATCACAAACAATTAATATTTGGGTATGAGTCACTATATAGTCACAATCAGTTCAGGGCATATGCTACATCGAGGGTCCCCCCCCCACCGCCCCAAGGGCATTATTCCAACTGTAAATATAACCTATGTCATAATGTTTAAGCTGGATGTGTTTTGCATATTACTGGTTATTTTGCAACATAGCGCTGCAAATATATGTGCCTAAGGGTTAGTGAAAATGAGGAGAAGGAATACATAGAGTGCATAAGGCAAAAAAATCCAGGGTCTTTTCTCTTTTTGTTTTCCTGCTCTAACCTATTGGAGTTTAAAATAAAATCTAAAGGGAAAAGTAGTTAATACGGTTCTTATTTAAAATAGGCAGTGTCCTGCACAGAGCTTCCAGGGATCCTGAAAAGTTAGGGAGAGTGGAGGTTGAAAATTCATACCTGCAAATTCAGGTGGAGACCGTTCAAGAGGTGACGTATTTGGCTTTGACTAGGAGTGGAGGTGATCCTGAAGGTGAATTGGTTTTCATTCACATTATCTTAGATTCCCCATTCTTTCCCTATCCTGAGGATCCCCCTGGGTACTATAGATCAAGTTAGATACACACACTTTGCTATCTGATTTTGTTTCCTCTTTCCTCCCTTCCTTCCTCCCTTCTTTCTCTTTCTCCCTCCCTCCTTCCTTCCCTTCCTCTTTCCTTCCTTCCTATCTTTCTTTTCTCTCTTTCACGTCTTCATCTTCTTCTCCCTTTTTTTCTTTCTTTTTTTTTTTGCTGTGGCCACTTTTATGTCTCAATTTCTAATTTATAAGACTTTCCTTTCAATGTGGATCAAGCCAAAGGGAGGCGTTGTAGAATCTTCCAGGTTGAGAATGGCGTTGCCATAGAAACACTATTAGACGAAAAGTGCCCTGCGGGTCTGCCATTCTAAGGATGGAATAAATGGAATTGAAATGAGAATTGAATGCTCTAGAAGAGACAGATGTTGTTTCATTGGTTTTGCTCTTGGTAACAAGGTCTGGTGGAGACATCTTAGTGTCATATCTCTGCTTGCAATCTTGGAAGAATTGCTCTCTAAACATGATGAATTATTGTTGCAATGAAAAAGTACTTCTCACTGGTATCCAGATAACCCATTTTGTTCATCAAGGTGAGTGGAAGGTCAAAAGGCAGGTAGAAGGACCCGTATGGAGGCACATGGGTAGCAGATGGAATTTGCTCCCCTCCCCCCACTTTTATTTCTCTTTCTATCCCTGCCTTTATTCTTTGCCAGTTTTAACAGTGAATATGCTTTGCTTTTTCATTTTTTAAAGTTTTATTGAAGTACAGTTGATTTACAATGTTCTGATAATTTCTGCTGTACAACAGAGTGGTACAGCCACGCATGTACTACACACATCCATTCCTCTTCAGGTTCTTTTCCCATCCAGATCATCACAGAATATTGGGTAGAGTTCCCTGGATACACAGCAGGTCCCCGTTGGCCAGTCATCCCATATACCGCTGTGTGCCTGTGCCAATCCCAGACAGTGAGTGTTCTTATTGTGCCTTGCCAGCTAGCAGCCTTCCGCTACCATTAGTCCTAAGAAGAGAATGACACAGGAAGACTATTCTCAACCTGTTGCCTGAAGTGTCATTCAGGGTAGTACAGGGTGTTTGAGAAAGAGAGTTCCTCCAACCAGTTGTCCATGTGCCTGTGCCTGTGTTTGTGGAAATGACAGTTACCTCTGATTCCTCCTTCATCGTGTAGTATCTACGGATACAGTATGAAGATACTTGTAAACTAATATGATAGAGTGAGAAGATGTTATTTTCCCTTTCAGATGCCTCTGTACCATATCAGAAATGAGCTCTCTTAAATCCCCAAGAAGAAGGTCTTCATAGTTATTACTTTTTTCCTTACCTGAGGTTACCATTCACCTTCACGGGCTTTAGCAATGGTAATGGCCAGAGCTTGGCTTTGCCGAAACCAGCGCAGGCTGGGATGACAAATCTCTCTTAACTTTCAAAGTATCTCTGTTGCTTTGGAGATGGTATATTTCAACTTCGGTGAGACTGGACCCTGAATCTTTTACCCAGTTGGGAATCATCTGTCTCAGGAGGAAAATGGAATCGATTATTTCATTTCTTGTAGGTAATGTTGAAATGCCCTAATTCTTCTGTAGTATCCATCATCTAAACTCTCTTTTAATAGTGAAGTGAGTGGTTTCTAGATTCTGGGGCAACTGCCTTTTTCTTTTCCTTAGCTGGTTATTGAAATCCTAATGGGATGGGTGATGAATTTTCTTAGGTCAGGTAAACTGAAAAGGCTACAGCTGAAATTCTTCACCCAGAAGAATCGGAGTTAATACTAATGATCATTGTGAATTCGAAGATCAAAGGCGAGGCGTCAGCCTGTTCTCCAAGTTGTTGCCCCAGAGGCCATTAGTGACCTGGCCGAGCTCCCTCCCCGCCATCTACACACCTCCTTCCCTTTGCCCCGGCTTTTTTTCCCCACCGTAGTTATGCACCTCTGACCTGGGGTAATTACAGTCAGTTGATGAGGAGGCATGGGGGTGGGAGTGGGGGGAAGCAATCAAAAGTAAAAACAAAAGTCCAACTTTAAAATTGTTCATTTATCCAGGTACCTAGGACTTCTAAGCAGATGAACTCTAACTGAGGCTGTGTCATTTTCGGGGTGTGATTGAGATTTTTGTGCTCAAATATTTCTGCATCTCACTGATGACTGGCATTTTTGTATGGTGACTTATGTAAGGGAGTATATAGACTTGTGGAGTCTGGCTGGTGATTTGTCAGATTACTATAAGATTTTCCTTTTGTTTCCAAGGCTAAATTAAAAATATTCTGTAGTTTGTTTGTCTGCTATCCTCTTGATTAAATAAAGGCTTAGGTTCAAAACGGAAGTGCCCTGAAGTTCCCGTCATGGCTCAGCGGAAACGAATCTGACTAGTATCCATGCGGACGCAGGTTCCCTGGCCTCATGGTGGGTTAAGGATCCGGCGTTGTCATGAGCTGTGATACAGGTTGCAGACGGCAGCTCGGATCCCACGTTGCTGTAGTCAGCAGCTACAGCTCTGATTTGATCTCTAGTCTGAGAACCTCCGTATGCCACAGGTGCGGCCCTAAAAAGACAAACAAAACAACAGAAGTGCCCCTATGAATAATAGTTTATTAAGTTGATGGCTGCTGATGCACATATCTGTAGGAACCCTAGCCGGCCATTTATACTTCAACACATGTATCAATATCACGTCTTCTTCCAGTTCCTCTTAGTGACGGTGTACTTTTGAAGATAAAATACCAAACTCAGTCGATGTGAATACGCAACTGCTCCTCCTCCATTTATGTGTCAGATTAAAACTGGAGCATCATGTAGGTATGTGCGAGTGTGTTTTTTTAAAAGAATTCAGTCTAACCCTTAGGAATGTGAGGTGATAGAAGCTTGGTGTTTTACTTTCTCAGGGTTCAGGATTCCTAGGGAAGGTACTTTGCTTTTAAAGTATGGAGATTTGATGGAGAGCAAATCCAGCGGTTTCGTCTGAGAAAGGATTCCAGTGTTTTGGCTGGTCGTTTGGCTGGCAGAAGTAAATCTGTATGTCATAGAATTTAGGATACTTTGTTTGACTTAATCGCACACATTCCCATCACGTCTCCATCTTTCTTATGCAAGTGTGATTATGATTCTGTGTACATGTTAAGTGCCTGTGCGCTGGGGCATTTTTCTGTAGGACAAATCTCTCTGAACCCCTGTCATCTGCACCAGTCCTAATGGGGAAAACGGATCCATTTTACTTCTTCTGTTCCCCTAAATGGCTATATTCAGGGCTCCAATTTTCCCCTTCTGCTGATGGAAGCCAATGCCAGAGGGTAACCAAACAGTGGAGACCACCTTGCAGTGGTCACAGAACTGTCTTGATGAGGCGCCAAGCTTACCTGGGGTATACTGCATGCTATGAGGCTCATTGTGTTAAGGCTCCAAGATAGTAATGATAGGAATTGTGTGGATTCATATCCAAATGACTGCCACGGACAAGGGCGCTGGTGTTTCAATACTGCTGGCCCCTCTGTGTGCGAGTCCCGAGCCTGGTAAAGGTGGCTGTGCTCAGTGGACTGGAGCGTGTCAGGAGCAGGGGGCAGCCCTTAGCAACTCAGAGGAGCCGCTTATTTCCTGGAGGGCCCGTGGAGAGCCTCCAGGAGCAAAGGAGTAGCTGAAAGAGCCATGCCAGGCAATTTCCTAACATTTCAAAGACTTTTCAGTTTTTGTTTTTTTCTTGACACTGCAAAATGCCTTCCTTCCGCAAATTACAGGCCAGGGAGTGTGGCTCCCAATTCAAGAAGTGCTGCTCTAACCTTTGGACACTATGAAGAAAAGATAGGCCTCCAGGAACTTGATCTTATAAACACGAGCATCCTAAATGAGTTGATATTTCAATGAGACACAACTTACTGGGTTTTCTAATTATTCGAAATATTCTGAAACAGAGACCTTTGGTTTCACTTAACCGCTTGTATTTGAACGTCCTCTTGGTATTATCTTTTCAGGAAAAAAGAGGGGTAGTATATATGAACTTCACCTTCTAGGTGTCTTTGCTTTTCATTTCGTAATATTCTACGGTCAGTTTTTTCTCTCTTTTCACATTAACTTTTGTTACTAGCCTCCCTGCAGAGCCAATGTACTTTCTCCCATGACACGAATGACCTCTGGGAATTCAGTGTCCCAGGAAGTTCTTGGGACATTCAGAGGCCAGGAGGCGTAGTCTGTTAACAGGAACACGCATCCTAAGAAAGATCAATGAGTGGGGAGAATTTCTATTGCAGTTTATAGAAGCTTACACCTAATTCCTGTCTACTGTTTAAAGAAAAGCCAGTTTCCAAACATCTTGCGGGAGGAACTCCACAAAAATGACTTGATTTTATTTTTTAAAAAGAAATGATTTCCCACCCTACCTAATGTTACTTTTACCTTACTTAAGAAAAAGAAAAAAATGCTTGGCTCCTTTGACATTGGATTACTCTGTCTTAAGTTAATACCTAAAGAAAAAAAATTGAGCAAAAGGCCAAATAAAATGATAGTATGTGTCTCTATGGTGCTTTGTAGTTTAATATTTTCACATACACTAGATTCTAAGACAATCCCATAAGGTAGGGGGGATAACACAAAATGAAGGTGAGAGAAGTTAATGATTTCTCTCAAGGTCAGAAGCTAGGAACTGGCTGAGCCTGAATGAGGGTCTTCGGACTTGAATTTCCATGTGCTTTCTACCACGTTGCCTCTCAGACACAGAGCAAATCAGATCACATTGTGGGAGTTCAAAGGTATAATTATAATCTCATTTCATGAGCTAGCTCATTAGTATTTTTTAAATAAAGAAATAGGAGCCAGAGAGTGTGACATAAAACTTCACAGTGCCATCTGATGGGTATTGGTAACTGGGGGTCAAGGATGGTCCTTTCCTGTTTAGATTCTTTTTCCAGACATATCTACCCACTAAAAAAAAAAAAAAAAAGGGTGTCGCTGTAGCTATTGATATTTTGTGCAGTGGTAATCATTGAGACATTGTTAGAATTTCAGATTTCAAACATTAACTGTCCCTCTTTCCTTATGGAAATATGTAAATCTCTGCCCATGTCTCTCGCTAACAATGCGTGATAGCGATTTGGGGGTGAGCAGTCTTTCCTCATGCAAATCCCAACTAAACCTTCCAACACAGAATTTAGCTCCTTGAAGATTTTTTTTTGCCTGTCACATGCTCAGGACGCCAAAGAGCTATGTCTTTAATTTGCTTTATGGAGATAGAGGGAGCTGCTCACGCAGCCCCGATTACTCTCGAAACTACAATCCAACCGTCGTTTCTCAGCAAAGAAGGCTGCTAAACCCTGGAGAATTAAGCCACCGCTCTGGGGTATGACACTGAGGTCTGATCATTTTAAAGCCAGTCATAACCAGAATCCTAAAATTCTTATGAATAAAATGTAATTTTAGTAATGTTTCCATAAACAGTGGTAATGGTGGCATTTTAGTAGGCAGTGACATTAGTCACATCGAAATTGCACCACATTGGCTTTTAAATTACTCCACCTGTCTGTATGAATAGAATTTTCAGTGTAAAAGCAGAGAGACAGCTGCTGCTAATGTTTCCTCCTCCCTGTGCAGATAATGCTGGCAAATCTACATGCAGAAGGGACGGGTTTGTGAAGTAAAACGGTACCTGACCCTGCTGGCTTCTGAGCTGCAGAGAAATACCTTTAATTACCAGTGGCTGTGTTTAGTTGTTGACATAAAAATGTCAGCTTCCAGGGGTGTAACCTCAAGTTCACTCCCTCTAGTAATGTCACCCACCATACACTCTTTTCTCTTCCACCCACATCTGTACCGAGACGGGTGAGCATTTATCTTGATGTGTTTCAGAAACATGCAGGGCATTAATACTTAAAAGGAAAACATCTAATACTGGACGAACTTGATTGATGATCTTTCCGTTGGAGAACTTTTAAAGATTAGCGGAATCTGGTTCCTTCTTTTGAGCCAGAATGGAAATACGGTATAGCATTTATGCCTTCAAAGGGCTCAGCATCATTCATCTAATACCACTGCACGTTCTCATGTGAGGATCACGGCCAGACATTTCATAGAGCAGGAAGGGGAAAGAATGCAGGGGCTGGAGTGTATCAGATTTTTTTACCATCTGCCCAGGCTTCCTGTTGATAGATGATGAAGCTTTACTTTCTGGAGGAGCTCGTTTGCCCTTGGCCTTTTGGTCATGGTCTATGGTAGCCCCTGTATCAAAGTAAGAATGGGCCCGCCAAGGGCACCCTCCTGTTTGCCATGCTGTTTGCCAAAGATGTATTTGGCAAAATGGTAAATAGGAGATATACTTGTCTGGCTCATTTGCAGGCATTCTTTTTGACTTCTTTCACACAACTGGTGTTTTCGTGTTTAATTTAACAAGGAATGAGTAGTAAATGAAAGCTGCTGCCTGAAATCCCACTGTGAGCGTGTTTTGCACTTGGCTCCCCAGTGACAAGGCAATTTGTGAAATTACGTGATGGAGTAATTAGATGAAGCCAGGGCTCCCGATTGTTGCCATGCATATGTGGCGAGGGTTTGTTGGGAAGAGGGAGGGGGAGGGAAAAAAAATAGATTATTACCCTGGCAAGTTGGCTCAAAGCTTCTTCATTTATTTGTAAACAGAATATTTAGTGACCGCATAGGAAGTAGCTGTAATCACCAGCTCATAAAGAAACCACAGCAGAGCTTTTGGATTTTTGCAGAGTGCTCATGTAAAATTTAAGCTGGGAGGCAGAATCCCTGTTAATGTAATTAGGATCTAATTTACCACCCTTTGCACACAGATGTAATAATGTCTAGATATTTATTCTATCTTTAAGCACGTTACATATACCTCAGTGCAGCAGTTACTGAACAGAAACAGGTGTGAGTACTTTCCTAATTCGTTTTTACACTGTAAACACATAGCAATTTAAGGGAAATATTTACCAAAAACGAGGGGAAGGAATGTCTGCAAATGAGGCAGTAATGGACAGTTGCCCTTTATGTACTGATGGATTTCTCAATGGTTAAGTAAATTAAAGCAAATGCTAGAAAAATCAATAGGCCAGCCTCGTCTTGGTTTTGCCTCATAGACTTCAGGACAGAATGACAGATGTGGTGTCTATGACCCATTTAAGTATTAATGCTTGAAAAACTGCTTCTGCATGCAAGGTTATAGGCTTCGAAACATTCTGCTATATTACATTACAGACAATAATATTTTTAAGTGTATATGGAATTTATATGTTTCGGTGAGGTTGTTCTTATGTGATACGTTTATACTGGAAGATTAGTTGCTTGGTTGTTACAGCAGCGCCGTAAATCAGTTTTGAATGTTCCCGCACAGAAACATCTTCATAAGGCGGTAGTTGGAAGCTAAAGATGATGTATGTTGAGCTTCCATGTATGGTGAAGTGAATACGCTCAATAACGCTCCATGTGGAAACCAAATTAGATTTAATTAAGGGGTGTATGCTCAGAGCCTTTGGAAAAATCTGTAAAACACAACTCGAATGTGGCATTAGAATTCAGTTAATCTCCAGGGCTCCAGATGCTCTGTTTTACATTTGTACCGACATGGCTAACGTGTCACCTAGGCTGACTGTCACAGCATGTGGAATGTTAGGGCTGTGCAGAAGTTCTAAGTGGTAGGCGTTAACCTCAGAGAATGAGAAGGCCAGTGTGCATTTTCCCGTCTACTGTTCCCATCACCAATGTCAAGAGAAATGGTGGAACTGCACCCCCAGTGCTGGCTGCTGGAGACAGGAAGACGAGAAGCAGGGCAAAATGTACTTGAGTGCTGGCTTCGGGGACCAGAGCTGGCTTCCAATCCAAAATAAAATGGAGGGTGGAACTCAGCATGTTGGTCATTTGGGGAATGGTGCCTTTTGTTGCCAAGAAAGAGAGCTGGGTTGGCTTGAAGTGTCCTGTTTACCTTCTTAGGCTCAGGGAACTCAGACAATCATTGCTTCCTTCTTTGCCTGTGACAGAGCAGACATGGGCCAGCCTGCCTTTGGGTTTTGAAAATCAGTATGTGAAGGTGATGTCGTGATAAACCAAATCCTTGGAGACAATGCTAGGTTGATAGGATGGAGAGAAGTAGAATGACTGTTTAGGTTCTAAACAGAAGATATGTTCCTGATTTTAATCATCATACCCTATAGCATGAATCATCACAGCGTTCTTCTGAATCTGTATCAGGAGATACAGCACTGTACACATTTGGAGTTTTAACTGAGGTGTAGATAGTAAAAAGTGAAAGTCTACCACCTACAAAATTGGGAAATAGAAATTACTGCAGAATTTAAGATTCTTTTGCTTCCTCAGAGCAGTGCTTCTTAAACTTTAGTATGCATTCAAATTATCTGGGAATCTTTTTTTTTTTTTTTTAATGGGGATTCCCAGAGGGGTGGGGCCTGAGATTCCGAATTTCAAGCAAGCTCCCTGGTGATGCTGCCAGTCCACAGACCACACTGTGCACAGCCTGGATCTAAGGGACACAAGGGAGATGACCAATTTTAAATGGAAGGATGATTGTTTCTCTCCATCTTTGATTTTTATGCTCTGATTTTTTTGCTCTGATTTTGAAATGCAACACATTATTTTTTTTTTTTATCACATCTATTGGACCAAAATGTTTTGTTTTTCCTCTGACAACTCTCAGTTCTTTTTCAGTGCACCAGAACTTCCTTTTAAACAACAAAGAGTTTTGGAAAGATAGACTATGTCTTAGAGCAGCTTAAGGGTCGCAGCAAAATTAAAGGGAAGGGACAGAAGTCTCCCATAGACCCCTCCCCCCACACACAAGGAGCCTCCCCGCTCAGGGTGCCCCACCAGAGGGGTGCATTTCTTATACAGGTGATGAACCTACACCGTCGCATCATTATCACCCAACGTTCATAGTTGACATTAGGGTTCCCTCGTGATGTTGCACATCCTCTGGGTTTGGACAAACAGAGGTCCTGTATCCATCATTATGGTACCCTGTGCGGTAGTTTCACCGCCCTATCTGAATATTAAAGAGTGGTCATTGGGTGTCTCAAGTACCCAGAATGCTTCTGATACATCGGGGACTCCACAGAGATCCAGATTTTTTTGCCCCCTCTGGGGCTCTTTGATGGTGCACTTGTATGTTAGGATGGATGACGAGGTAGAAGCTGAGTGATACAGAAGCTTGTCCTTTACCCCCTGTGGTTTCCTCGCCCTGCTGACCATACGCGGCTATGGAAGTTATCGCAGGGAAAGAGCCCCTGCTCGGCCCTCTGGATCTGGACGCCTTTGTCAGAAGGAAAAATTACAGAATCCCTAACTGTAGAAACAATGCACACATTGGAGGGAGAAATGCTTTCGGCCCTCCTCCTACTTGCCAACTTCAGTCTGCGCTGGGAAATCCTTTTGTATTTCCGCTGCCTTGAGTACTTTATCTGCCGTGGGCACGCTCAAATTTCGCAGCATCCTGGAAGATGAATTTGTTTTCCAAAGTGAGCATCCGAAATGTGTATTCTCTCTAGTTGGGCTAAGATCTAAAGAATTATTATAAATAGCGCACCTATTAATCATTGCTTAGCGGATAAAGTCTCTCCCTCATTGGAGTTCACAGGCTGGATGCAGTTTCTTGAAATTGGGTCATTTATTTTGATCTAAGTCATTGAGGATCAAAGGTCACAAGGAATCCAAAAGCCATTAGTCAGGGTTCTTTTCTGGACCCTTAGATGTCATTGTGCGAGTCACCCATGGCAGCCCGGGCCCGGCCTGCTGTCAGGGAGCTGGCAGGGTGCCTACTTTATTTCCAGTTTGCATAGATAAAAAGCAGAGCAGCTACTCTCGGAATCACTATAAAAATAAGCTTACATAAAATCTCCATTTGAAATACAGTATGTGTGTGCTCCTGGATGCTTTCTCTTACGGAAGCCAGGGGCCCTAGAAATCAAAATTAGGAAGAGAGGCTTGCGTTCAATGGCATCATGGATTAGCCTTTGTTTTGGTGCTGGCACTTATAATTCATCGTGAATGGAGCGAAGACCAGATTTTCACAGAGCACGGTGACGACACACCAAGTGTTTTCCTTGGCTAATGTAAAATGAAGGCATCAGTTTAACCACTGTCAAAAATATATATTGCCATCCCCTCTTGATAATATTGAAGTGCACTTGGCAGTAATGAGTTTACGCGTATCGGGAGTGGTGGGTAAGAGAGGTAGTCAAGTCAATTCATTTACTTCCCCCACGGAGCCCTGTGGGTCTCAGGCCCACACCTGGAAGTGAAAACATCATCAATTACCAAGACGACAGGCGCCCTGGACTTACTCACTGAAAGTGTTCGTATTGGACCAGAAACCGTGAGCACTCAGCAACATTCATCACTTCAGTGTTCAAGAGGGTGATTGAGCATACGACTGGGTGAATTTCCAGGGGAAAAAATAGCCAAATAGACATGCATGAAATAGCATGTATTTGAATTTTGAGAGATCCTGCTATAAGCAAGTTTCCTATTTGATTTGAAAAGATCATTAATTATTAAGTACTTAGTTTGCGTGCGATCCCACAGTGAATAGTTGTATCCCCACTTCACAGATGGAACAGTCTACAGAAGGAAGTGGGCTAGAAAAGTCTCAGGCTCCATCAGAGAGCTTAATGTACAATGAAGAAGAGACAGGGAGAAAAATTCAGAGCCCTAATTTTCAACCTGCTGGGTCTCATTACTTCATAGTCTTAATGGTTGAGTCTTAACCGTATGGTTTGTTATCGTTCTCGAAAGCGTCTTGTGTACGGATCAGCTGAGAGTTGAGGCTGAGGTCCACGGGAGGTTATTAGAGCCATGCCGTTGCCAGGCTGACTCAAAAGCGGTCACAGCGGCTCTGTCGTGGGTTCTCTGCGGGGCTACCACACTGTGTCTGGAGCTCTCTGTGGCTCTGACACCCCCTCGGGGCATCGAGAACAAGTTTGTGTGGACCGGGGTCGGGCAGGGCGTTAGGCCGGCAGCAGGATGAAGGCAGGGCCTTTCCCTAAAAATATCTAAAATTGTGGAGTTCCCTTCATGGCTCAGTGGTTAACGAATCTGACTAGGAACCGTGAGGTTGCGGGTTCAATCCCTGGCCTTGCTCAGTGGGTTAAGGATCTGGCGTTGCCATGAGCTGTGGTGTAGGTCGCAGACGCGGCTCGGATCCCGCATTGCTGTGGCTGTGGCGAAGGCCGGCGGCTACAGCTCCTGTTAGACCCCTAGCCTGGGAACCTCCATATGCCGCGGGAGCGGATCTACATAAAGGCAAAAAGACAAAAAAAAAAAAAAAGATATCTAAAATTGTTTGGTCTGTGCAGAGAGGTGGCTGGGATGGTTGCCACGCTGGGGTGACCCGATCCCACTACACCAACAGAAAGAAGCACCTTTCAAACGTGCTTGTGATGTTTCCCCACCAAAAATGATGGCTCAACTTGAGACCGCCTCTATCCTTCTCTTTAAATAACAATTATCAATTGAGCCATTAACGCTTTTCCAAGTGAGTTCAGATGCACCTTTCTTTTATTTTAAAAAATTTTTCCATTATAGCTGGTTTACGGATTTCTGTCACTTTTTCAACTGCACAGTGTGGTGACCCGGTTACATATACATATATAGATTCGTCACAAGTGACTAGACATAGTTCCTGGTGCTATACAGCAGGATCTCCTTGCTTTTCCATCCCCAAAGGCAATAGTCTACAACTGTTAATCCCAGACTTCCAGACCATCCCACTCCCCACCCCACCCTCTTGGCAACCACAAGTCTGTTCTCCAAGTCCGTGATTTTCTGTTTTGTAGAAAGGTTGATTTGTGCAGTATATTAGATTCCAGATGTAAGTTATATCATATGGTACTTGTCTTTCTCCTTCTGACTTACTTCACTCAGTATGAGGGTCTCTAATTCCATCCATGTTGCTGCAAATGGCATTGTTTTATTCTTTTTGATGGCTAAGTAGTATTCCATTGTGTATATATACCACATCTTCCTAATCCAATCATATGTCGATGGAAATTTGTTGTTTCCATGTCTTGGCTATTGTGAATATGCTGCAATGAACATGTGTGTGCAAGTGTCTTTTTCAAGGAAAGTTTTGTCCGGATATATGCCCAAGAGTGGAATTGCTGGTCTGTTGTGGGTCAGGAATGGTGTGTACCTTGGAACTTTCTGAGCTCTTTGTAAAGAGCGTAGACCTAACCGGTGATGCAATTGGCAGGAAGAACCAGAGTGAGGAGAACAGTTAAAAGACAATGACACCGGTTCAGGTGAGAAAGTGGTAGTTGTGAGAGTGTAAAGAAATGGATGGGGGAAGATATCTTGGGCATAAACCCAACACCTCATAAATAAACAGTCATAGCTGCACAGGTGTCCCGTCCACTCTGCTGAGTGCTGGTGATGTGCCCAGGTGGGTAGAGGATTTACAAAGAATAGTAAAATGACTAAAAGTCCATCTGTTTATTTTCTTATCGCGCTGCACTAGCAATTCTAAATAAGGCCGGTACAGGAGTTCCTGTCATGGCTTAGCGGTAATGAACACGACTAGTACCCATGAGGCTGCAGGTTTGATCCCTGGCTTTGCTCAGTGGGTTAAGGATCTAGCGTTGCCATGAGCTGTGGTGTAGGTCACAGAAGTGGCCTGGATCCCACGTTGCTGTGGCTGCAGCTCCTATTTGACCCCTAACCTGGAAACTTCCGTATGCTGTGGGTGCGGTCCTAAAAATACACAAAAAAATAAAAAAACAATGCCAGTGCATAAAACATTCCTCTTTTCATGCTTTATCTCACTGAATTCCCACAGTGACCCTCTAAGGGAGGGCCTGCCAGTCTCTGTTCTACTGTTACGAAAACCCAGATTTGGAGAAATTAAACAACTTGCCTGAGTTAGCCCAGTAAGAAGCGGGAACTGGATTTGAAACTCAGGGCCGTCTGGCTCTGATGCCCGTTTTCATAACCACTCACGAGTGGACATTTGATCCAGGAGAGCCTCAAAGGGGACTTCCCTGGAGTTCCCGTTGTGGCTCAGCAGGTTAAGAACCTAACATGGCATCTGTGAGGATGTGGGTTTGATTCCTGGCCTTGCTCAGTCGGTTAAAGATCTGGTGTTGCTGTGAGCTGTGGTATAGGTCACAGATGGGGCTTGGATCTGGTGTTGCTGTGGCTGTGGTGTAGGCCTGGCAGCTGCAGCTCCAATCCGACCCCTAGCCCAGGACCCATATGCCATGGGTGTGACTATAATGTTTAAAAAAAAAAAAAAAAAAGGTGACTTCCCTGTTCTAAGTTGGGCACTTAGGGAGCTGGGGTATCAGTCTCTTTCACACATGATGAGAATTTAGAAAGAGGAGCTGGATTTAGGGCCCAGGTGAGGAGTTCAGTTTGGGATTCATTGTGGTTCTAGGGCTGGTCAGGCCTATAGGAGTCGTATGGCCAGTAGTTGGAAATGGGGCTGCTGGGACTTTGGTTGGAGCACAAGACTTTGGTGTTACCTCCTTGGAGGCTGGAGATGGATATGGATTCATGGACCCAGAAAGGGCTGGGACAGAAAGGAGGGGGGCAAGAACAGACTGTGGTCTGTGCCTCCTTTTAAAGGGTCTCTGGAGGACAACCTAGGAAAGAGAGAAAGCTGCAGACAGGAGGTCTGTCAAATGTGGAAGTGTGCCGAACCCTTCTCTGGGATCCCTTCTAGCTCTAACATTCTAATATTCTAAGAAAAGGAAGGAAGATCCAATGCGAAGAAAGTCCATCCCCAAACAGACTCCATCGTGGCCCCAGACTGACTTCCCTTCTGTCATCCTCGTCTCAGTTAATAGCATCACCGTGGACCAGGAAGCTCCAACCGGGAACCTCGGAGTCATCCCTGAGGGCTCCCTCTCCTCCCCTCTTGACAGATAGTTGCTTGCTCCCTGAATCCCGTCAGTTCCTCCTAAGCACTTCTCCATTCTCTTAGCCCTGCCTGGCCCCTGAGCCATCTCCTCCTTGTCCCCTGCTCACCCATTCCCCTAATCAGCCTCCCTGCCTCCATTCCTGTAATTGTGTGTAGTTGATCTCTTACAAATAATCCCCCCTTTGGCCACTAGAGTGATTTTTCCAAAACGAATTGGCCGAATCTCACCCCTACTTAAAATCCTGTACTATCTTCCTATTGCCCTCAGGATACAACGTCCTCAGCGTGGCATTCAAGGACGCCTGAAGCCTGACACTGGCCCACTGATGCCCAGGATCCTCTTTTACCCTTTCTGTACACGCTTGCCTTCCCCGCAGGTGCCAAGTGGCCCTGTACTCTCGGCACCATCTGGAACCCCCACGAGCCCTTGTCCATTTCCTACTTTTTTCCTTCATCCTTCAATATCTTATCTCAACTGTCACCGCTTAGGAAGGCCATCCCTGGTCCTCCCCAGGAGAGAGGAAGTGGCCCCTGACTCCGTGCCCATAGCACTTTGATGGTCATCTGATAGAGAGTCCTTGAAATGACTGTTTATTTATGAGCTGCCTCCCTCGTAAATGAGATGATTGAATCTTTCACCTCTCTGTCTCCAGAGCCATAATATAGATGCTCGATAATATTTATTTACCAAAGGGGTGAGTAAAGTTTCGAAATAGAGGGGACCAAACCCTGAGAGTTTTAGGAAGTAGCGGACTGGGAAAGATCCTGGTCCAAGCAGGAGGAGATCATCAGTGACCTTTGAAAGACCTGCTTCAGGTCCTTGGAGGAGAAAGAAGCTGTATTCTGAGGCTTACAGGTAACATTGCGATGGAGGCAGCAAAGCTAGACCATTTTAGAATTGCTTGTGGAGATTTCCTTAGGGCTACCATCTGGGCAGGGGCATGAGGAAACGGTAATAAGAAGCGAAGGTTTTCTTTCTTTTCTAATATTTAGGAGAAGGGAGATTTGAGGGTTTACACATAGAATCATACAGCTGTCTTTCATGGAACTGCTACTGTGTTCCATTCAATGTGTTAAAGCACAGCCTAAGTATTTATTTAGGCCATAGAGAAGGAACCTTGGAAGATAGATGCAGAATGAGGCTGATGAATGGAGCAAGGGTCAAGAGCAAGTTGGCCGTCGAGGGCTTAAGAAGGAAGAGTGATGGGCTGGCATCTCAGAGCAGGGGCTTAGCAAAATGTGTAGACCCGGAGAGGAAAGTAAAGCACGGAGATTTCAATATAGACCAGAGGGCAGTCTTGGGAGCTAGCCTCCTCCCAGATCTGGTAGCAGACGAAGAGGCAAAGTCAACTGCTAGGTGTCCAAGGAGTAGGATTGGGAGCTGGAAGAGAATGGAAGTCATTTAGAAAAAAAAAAAAAAAGATATAGGGAACACAGTAGGCAGACCAAGAAAAGAAAAAAAAAAGGGGTAAAAGGGCTTTCCCAGTGCTGTGGAAAATACACACAGAAATGGCACTAGAGACCACACTGTAAGCAAGGACTGGCTAGACTTTGAATAGGTACATTTCGTAATCAACCTGCTTTTCAAGTGATAAAATGAAGGCAAGATAATGAACTTTCAGTGGTTTCACACAGGAAAAAAAAAATTGTATTCCCTATTCCTTAAAAATTTGTATCCTGGGGCGAATTTGTTGAGCTGCCATATGAACTACTTCAGTTCTCACTATCATGTATAGGTTGGTGAACTTGAGATTGCATTAAAGGTTTTATCTCAGTTTCGGAGGAAGTTATCATGCAATTACTGTACATTATCTCTCAGTGCTGGTTGTATGAGAATTTTGTAAACTTGTTATTGATAACCTTTGAACACAAGTTCAACAAAAACCATGCAAATGCAGCTGTCTGCTAAGATAAAAGTTTTGTTTTTTTTTCTTACCAAGATATATGAGAACAGGGGGATTTTAAATTTCACTACAACAAATCTACACATTATTGTAAGATACTTGAGTGACTGTAAAGGTTAACAAGCCCACTGATCTCAGGTATGCTTTTTAAATGATTCCTTTGCCAGATGCCTCCTTTTTAATAGTGGGAAGAGGGGCTGGCTGGCTGGCTGGAACAGATCCTTTAGATTCACGAGTTGAAACTGAATTGATTTTGACATCGCTCCAGAACAGTCTACTGTTGTCATTGTGGTATGACGGTAAATGATATACACCTAGTTTCTTGAAATAAAAAGGCACCCCCACACGTAATGAACATTGTCGTATATGAAGAACAGTTGGCTCAATGTGATTGGCTAGTTGCAGATGCCTCATTTGAAGTCTTGCTGTTTACATTGAAAGGACTCCTGGCATGCAGACATACTAAAAGGAAGATGGGTGAATGGATAGACAGGTAGGTAGGTAGACAGATAGTTAGATGGCTCATTGGTCTTTTAAGTATGTTTTAGGAAAAGAACTAAAAATGTCTCCTATTCAGTATGGCAAGGCGGTGTCATGGCAATGTTGGACAGCCGACTCCCAGTAGCTGGTTTACTGCGGGCGTTTCTGCCCTTGTCTTTGGGATTACCGGAGCGCCCTGCGCGCAGTTACACAATGCATAAAGGCGTGGGTCATTTCTAGGACAGATAATTGAACATTAATACTCGCTGACATTGTCGAAGGAATGATATGTCAACTTGACAGGGCCTATGTGCTTACATCTGCTGATTGGCTGCAGACGAAGGCTCGGTGTGTCAGGATCAGACCCCGGGCCTGACTGCAGCAGGGCCAGGGATGACGCGGCCATTAATCATGAGCTGCCATCTTGGGCCAAGATAGTGTCTGTAAAATCACTCCACATCCTGTGTGTGGCTGGCAAGTTACATCTGTTGTGTTCTAGAATTTCGAGGTATGGCTCTCAGTAAAAAAAGAAAAAAGAAAAAAAACCAAAACACCACTTCAGTCAGGCTTTTGGTTTGTGTCACCTCCCCAGGATTTTCAGTGGGCCTGACGCCTTCCTCCTTCTCTCCCTTTTTCCCTCCCGCCTTCCTTCTCTTCCATCCCCCTCCCTCTCTTCTTTCTTTCTTTTCTTTCCCCCTCCCCCCTCTTCCTTCCTTCCTTTCTTTCTCTTTCTTTCTTTCTTTCTTTCTTTCTTTCCTGAAACTAGCTAGACATTCTGAATAAATGGGCAAGTTTCAAGGGCTGAAGGGAGGCGCTGGGGTGGCATGTCTTTTGTTGCCATGAGACTTGATTTTGATGAGCTCCTGGTTTCCTGATTCACCCTAGATATTCAATGTGATAAAGAAATCAGACAAGACTTAAACTGAAGTTACTTGCTGTGATTTTTTTTTTTTTTTGGTTTGCAACAAAATATTAAAGCCTGTAGGCAGATTTTTGAACAGAAGGAAAAGAGGTTTATGCAATTATTTTCTTATCCCTGAAATCACATGAACCACACTTTCCCGCCTCATTTATAATAAATCTTTAGTGAGTTAATCCCATTGCTCCAGTAATTCCACAGCTGACACTTTACTGAACATGCAGCCATTCAGAGGAAGGAAGCATGGAGCAATCACAAGACCTCTGACACTCACCCCAATCACGCCTTCCTAAAGTGGGGTACTCTGGCGGTGGTTACTCTGTGTAGGTATCAAATAGGGCTCCTGAGAGCAGCCATTATCACATATTGGTTAACATCACAGATTTTTAAAATCCCAGTTGCATTGGAGCCATGGAAAAAAAAAAAAGCTTTCATCTGTAAAATCTAGTTTCCCTTTGTTATTAAGATAAATGAAGCCATTAAACAAAATATATGCATATAATAGTTGAGTTCATCATTTGGCATCATCAAAAATGAGAGACTTTTGCATTTTTAAAAATCAGGGCTGGCGTCATAGAAGGTTTGATGTAAGGTGCAGGTCCAGACATGCTAGAGGTTTCTGAAACTTCATGCCTTAGTACCTACATTTTTCTCGTTAGTTTGCTCATTTATATGTTTATCTGGACGTCCCTAAACAAAACGTAAAGCTGTGCTTATGAAAGACTTTGGAAAAAAAAATGACAGCATCCCCCTCCCGCCCGCCAAATCCTGTGACCAGATGAATTAATCGTAGCTATTGATGAGCTCCCATTGTGAATGTGTCGGAATTGAAATAATTTCCAGATACTTTATTTCCAAAGGTTTGTTTTTAATTACAGTGGCATTTGGTTGGCATGTGAGGGCCGGTCCTCACTCTTGAACTATCCTTGCTGGGGCCCAGGCCAAAAGATTCTCTGCCCCCTTTTCTCGAGAGCACACTTTTCTGCCAAATGTGGCGCTCATCCCCTGCCAAGGAGGGTGGGCGAACTGCCACATCTGACTCCCGGCCACCGAAAGACAAAGGCTCTCAACATCCCTAAGTCCACTGAGCCAGAATGGGCCTCACACCTTGAAGGTTCCAGATTATTGATTTTCCCCCCTAGACTTTATAATATGGAATATTTTCTCAGTGCCTCCATCTGTCCCTGAGGGTGATTTAGGCACTTACAGGACTGTGTGAGCCCTGGCAGGCCACAGGAGGGTCATTTAAGTGTCCTTACTCATCTCTCTGAGCCCTGAGCACATCAACACTGTCAGTCTCGCCTCCTATGTCTTGCTTTTTTTACTGTCTTTCTTTTTTTTACACTCTTTTAATAGGAATGTAGTAATTATTTATCTACTTCTGTACAGCTCTGATATATTCGGGGGGGGGTACATAGCTGAGTGTGAAGCGTCTGATAGAGGAAACGTAACCTCCTTTCCTTTTTAGCAGTACCGGCTATAGGATCTGTGCAGAATGCACACCTATTAAACATCAACTGTGCAAATTGAAAAGGCAGGGCTCCTAAAAAAAATTATAAAGAATTTCAAGATCGGCAAATGAACCCAGGCGTGGAGCTCTTCTATGCGGGGGGCCCTGTGTGACTGCCTGTCGATATCCTGGAAGTGACTGTCCAGATAAAGAGAATTGCAAAACGTTAAAACGTAATTTAGGATTTCCCTTGTGGCACAGCGGGTTGAGGATCCAGCATGGTCACTGCAGCAGCTTGGGTCCCTACTGTGGCATGGGTTCAGTCCCTGGCCGGGGAACTTCCATGTGCCACAGGCATGCCCCCCCGCCCCCCAAAAAAGAGTTTCCATTGTGACCCAGTGGTGGTAATGAACCTGACTAGTATGCATGAGGACATGGGTTCAATCCCTGACCCCTACCATTGGCTTAAGTGGCTGGTGTTGCCGTGAGCTGTGCTGTAGGTTGCAGATGTGGCCAGATACCACTTTGCTGTGTCTGTGACTCAGGCCAGCAGCTGAAGTTCCGATCTGACCCCTGGCCTGGAAACTTGCATATACAGCAGGTGCGGCCCTAAAAAGACAAAAAAAAAAAAAAAGGTACCTACTTTAAACACTAGAAAAAAAAATTTTAAGAATTATCTAGTCAGAGCCTCTCCCTTTCAACTGAGGAAAAACATAAGTATAGAGTATGTTTACTTAGATGAGTTCAACTTTCTGCGTCATCTCAGCGCTAGCTTGTTCTAAGCGCTCCATCCAGTCCAGCCACTAGGGGAAGCAACTTGATGTATGTTGTCTCATTTAACCCCACCAGTTTTGTCGTCCTCATTTTCACTAAAGAGGAAAAGGAGGCTTAGGGGACTGAAGCGCTTCATGATCAAGATCCCACGGCTAGTGTGATCCGGGGACTTGAGCCTTGGTTTCACCCAGTCAGTACACCGAACTGCACCTCTTGAAAGCAATAACTCTTTAAATGTTTTCTTTTAGCTTTGCCCTTTGTCAATGTGTAACCATATCACTGAAGCAGAAATGGCCTTAATGACCAGTCTCCTGGCCTTCACAAGTTGATGACTGTCCACTGAGGCCCAAGTTCTCCTAGGAAGCGACTTAAGAAAGGGGAGAGTTAGGTCCCTTCTGTATGTTATTAGCAATCTCATGTCACACGTGAAATGGCAAAGAAAGACACATTAACAAAAACAAAGCCAAGTCTGGTTGTTTCAAAGAGAAGCCAACTACCCAGAGAGCATAATTCTTTCCCAAAGCCTATTTTAAAAGAGGGGCAAATACCATCTTTAAGACTTTTGAGCATTCCCACTTTGATTACCTATATGAGTTTTGTTAGAAATGATGACAGCTAATTTGAAAGATGTTCTGTTTTATTTTGTTTTAGTCACAGTTTTCTGTTGTGCCCTTTGTGTATAGAGTGGTGCACGTTTACCCAGTAAATCAGACGCTGGCCCCAGCAACGCAAGAGAGGTTTTTTTGAAAGACACGACAACAGCTCTTTATTTTATCATTAAAATATAAACTTTGAGCTTCAGTAGAGTGGAAAGAGAGCAAGACTGAGAAGCAGGAGGCCTGGGCTATAGGCCTACAAGCACAATTCCCTGGCTACACAGCCAGCCGTGTATCTGTTCTGAGTTTTATTTTTTCTCCTGTAGAATGGAGGTGACATGGCTTGTCCTTCCAACCTGGTCAGGTAATTGTAGAACTTAAATTTGGTAAAATAAAATAACAGCTCTTTGAAAATGTAAAATGTTACATAAATATAAGGAGTATAAAAGACCACCCAAACTCAGAGTCTTAAAATTTTTTTAAAAAGGGAAAAAAAAAAGCCCCATACTGGCCTTCAAGTTCATATATATCTTTTTGTAGACTCTATTCCGTTATAGGTATTACAAGATATTGGGTATTATTTCTTGTGCTATACAGTAAATCCTTGTTGCTTATCTATTATATGTATAGTAGTTTGTATTTCTTAATCCCATACTCCTAATTTGTTGCTTCCCTGCTCTCCTTTGATAACTGCAAGTTTGTTTTCCATGTGTAAGAGTTTCTGTTTTGTACATAGGTTCATTTGTTTTTTTTTTTGATTTCCTATATACGTGATATCATTTTTAGCTTACTCTGACTTACTTCATTAAGCATGACATTCTCTAGGTCCATCCATGTTGCTACAAGTAGCAATATTTCATTCTTTTTTATGCCTGAGTAATATTCAATGTTTATATGTACCACCTCTTCTTAAGTCAGTCGTCTGTTGACAGACACTTGGGTTGCTTCCGTGTCTTGACTATTGTAAACAGTGCTGCTGTGAATATTGGGGTACATGTATCTTTTTGAAATAGAGCTTTTGGCTTTTTGGGTATCGACCCAGAGATGGGATTGCTGGATCATACGGTAGTTCTGTTTTTTAGTTTTTTAAGGAATCTCCTTTCTGTTTTCCATAGCGGGCAGCCCCAATTTACATTCCACGTTAACTTTGAATACCTTTATTTCTGCCACCTTTATCCTGTCACCTCGCTGGTGACCGGTCCAGCCTTTTCTCCCACTCAGTTATGATGTCTCATGAACATCTGTGAGATCTGTGGGAACACCCCAGTAAAAAGCCCACAACCCTACGAGCATTTCCTTGTCCAGTTAGATTGGACAACTGAGAAGACATAATTTGGGAAACAAATACAAACGATCTGCCCAAATTTTGACTAAGACTCTCCCCTCTTCTGTAATCCACTCTGGAGACAGACAGTGAATTCACATCAATAAATGCTTTGGGGAGTTAAAAAGAGTTTGCTTAAGAAGGTTCATAAAGATAAAGGTAATCTTATTACTAAGACAGTTTAAAGTTTTCAGTTTTTTTTTCTTAAAGGGAAATTCTCTTTTGATTGCAAGATAAGGGTTTTGTTGTTAACCAAGGTAAAATAGAGTGCTGAATAATCTCTTAAATTAAAAATTAAAGTGTATGTTACAGAGAATAGAGATCATTAAATAGCTTAGACTACAATAGGTAAAAGGAAAAGAGTTTTCATGAAAATTAGCTAAGTAAAAGTAAATTGTGTTTGAATCTTAACTTCAGATCTGGGTGCTCTGCTATTTGGCATATGTTGAATTGATAATGCCTGTGTGTTAAAGAATTCTGGTTGTTTCTTTGCCTCTCTCACAGCTTATAAAAATGCAAGCAGACTCATCTAATGAATATTAATAGGAATGATGTGTAGATAACACATAAACCCCCTGGATCTGTGGAGTTTGGATGGAGTAGTCAGAAAGGATTTCTGTGGCTTTATTTACCAAATTTACATACTTTTAAAGAATAAACATCATCTTAATATTTTAATATCAATATTCCAAAGTGGAGATTTTAGTGAAATAAAAAGCTTAATTTTCCTTCCCCGAACATTATATTCACCAAAGTCTGCATTTTAAGAGACAGGAAACTGTTAGCTAAAAACGAAATTAACTTAATCCCCCTTCATTAAGTTCCAGCCTTTTTTTTTTGTTACTTAGAGACAAGTAATAATTATATCCTCAGCAATGCAAAGCATGTTTTACACTTTTGTTATACAAAAGAACTGCAGTTGTTAAGGTGACAGCAAAAGAAAACGAGAACATTGATAAATAGTGATACATTTTT
This sequence comes from Catagonus wagneri, assembly GCA_004024745.2. Classification (NCBI taxonomy): domain Eukaryota; kingdom Metazoa; phylum Chordata; class Mammalia; order Artiodactyla; family Tayassuidae; genus Catagonus; species Catagonus wagneri. The sequence continues at coordinate 22,534,815 of PVHT021183519.1, forward strand.
TTTCCTGAAATCTTCTCTTGACTCTTGAAAGTAAATATCACTCAGGTGTCTGAGCAGCATGTTAATTCATTAACAGCAAAAACTGACACGTGATCTTAGAAAATGTCAATCAACTAGCTAAACAGTATTTTCCCAGCTAAGGTTATAAACATGACGGCCAAGTGGGTGGAAGAGATCTCAAGTGACTGTACACCCCAGAATGCATAAAAGGTGGGCATTTTATTTTCAAGGTTTTTTTTTTTTGATGGAACTTTGAGCAAGTACACAGCAAATCTCAGTGCTGTATAATATATAAAGCATCTGCTTTTTCTGTCTTGGGCATTGTGAAAAGACTTTTCTGACTTTAGCTTTACAAAAGGGGGAAATCATTAAAATGTAGTTTGTATCATTTCCCTCCGTTATTTGTCATCTTTATGGATGTTCTAGAGTTTTCGCGGCACCTTTAATGGTAAGCTTGGTCAGGAGAGGTGAGCGGGAATAGGCACAGACTTGGCTGCTGCCAGTGTCTGCTAGCTGGGCTTCAATCCACGTCCCTGTAGATTTTAATGTCCCCACAGACTGCTGGCAGCCTGCTTCCAGCTGTGGCAGGCATGATGCAGTGAATTGCTTTTGAATGTTCTTTACTCAAATAGGCAGTAATTACAAGCTTAAAGAGGTTTAGTGGTCCAGTAAACTACATAATCACCCCTGAATTAGCCCGGGCTCATCAGTCGCAGTCCAGCAAGCTTGAGTCTGCTGTTTGTATGCAGCCTTGATCACATAGCAACCTGATCAGCAGGTGTGGAACAGCCAGAGTCCCCCATAAACACAACTGTCTACTGGGGACAATGATCTCTAATGAGATGAGGCTACACCATCACTGTAATTTAAGTGGGAAAATTAGCACTAGAGAATGAGTACCAGTTCCAGGGGTCTTTAGTCATATTGGGAGCAGCATGGATTCTCCATCTCCATCTCTCTCTTTCTCTCTCCCCGTCTCTCGCTTTCTCTCTCTCAAATCTTCTCGCCAAATACACTGTTTTTGCTTCTAACTCATGGGTGCTTTATTCTTCCTGCAAGGGTGTTTTTCTCAATTATTTAATGCTGGACAGGGTTCTATAAAGGCAATAGTGATGACCATCGACAGACCCCTTCCAAATGGTATTTTTGTATTTCATATTCCTTGCCTTTTCTCTTCCTGGTTGCAAAACCCTTTCACTTTGATTTTTA
>PVHT021183519.1:22536123-22563623 GCA_004024745.2 Catagonus wagneri
CTAGGGGTCTTATCGGAGCTGTAGCCACTGGCCTACGCCGCGGCCACAGCAACGCAGGATCCGAGCCGCGTCTGCGACCTACACCACAGCTCACGGCAATGCCGGATCGTTAACCCACTGAGCAAGGCCAGGGACCGAACCCGCAACCTCATGGTTCCTAGTCGGATTCGTTAACCACTGCGCCACGACGGGAACTCCTCACTTTGATTTTTAGAGTGGAAAAGCGTTCTTGGGACTTGGGATAGGTCTCCTTTTAGCTGGCATGCTCTTGGCAATAGCAGAGATGAGCTGTATGTAGCTCGGACAAGATCCTTACTTTATTGGCGTTTGTTGTATAAACTGATCATGAACTTTCTTTTCAGAAAAGCGGTCCAGGATGGTGTGCCATTGTTTTGTTTTATCTGTTACGGTGAAATTCTTGGGGGAGAGCCTGTATGTCGAAATAGCCTCCTCCTCTGTTCTTTTCTTTAGTCCTCAGCTAGGCCCTGGGAGATGGAGAATTTGAATTTTATGACATTGCAGTTGGAGAGTGGGAAGGGAACTTTTGCAACAAATAAACCCAGTGACAACACAGAGTAGATTTTGCAGAAACTTCAGGGGAAATTATACACGCTAAGAAAGACAAACAGAATAACATGGGAACAAAGAGCCTGGACTACAGAGCTAGGTTTCATAGGGTCAAATCCCATCTTCATCCTACTTGCAAGTAACTTAGATTCTGTGCCTCAGTTTCCTCATCTGTCACATCAGGGTAAGAACATTGACCTCCTGACCTTGTCATAAGGATGAAACCAGTGAATCCTGGGAAAGCACTGAGAACACTGCCTGGCACAGATTTAGCATTGTAAAAATGTCAGTTAAATAAAGTAAATCAGGTCTGTACTGTTTCTGGAATTTGTAGAACTGAGTGTGAAGAATGAACAATTGTTGAGATGGGGGCTGCTAGTTTTCTAATGTTTATCTGCAGTCATCTGCTTATAAATGCTAATCGTGGCATTGGGATGTCTCTAACTTCACCAGCACTCCTTCATTCATACGACAAACATTTGTTGGGCATAGATCTGGGCTAGCTGCCTTGTAAATGGCAAGAGCATTCCTGTGTTTTTATTAGTATTCTACTAAAATGAAATGGTTCCAAATACAATTTAACTCATATTTGATTAAGAATTACATACAGAATGAAAGTAATTGGTAGAAAAACACACAACAATTAATTTCAAAGCAGCCAATTTAAGGCATGTTGTAATGCAGTTGGATGGAATAGCAGGCATTTGTTTCTATGACCCTTGAAGAGTGTTCTTGTATAGAACCTACCATCGCTCTTGTTTTTATAAGCAATGCTAGAAGAACTAATAAAGTGACGGATGTATTAGTTTCCACTGAGGTTTGTATCTTGTAGCAAAATTTCCTGTTGCTTCCATTAATAAAACCGAGTTGTAGACACACACACACATTAAGATAATAGCTTCCTCATGAAATGAGTGGTAATCATCTATATATTCATGATGAACTCCCCAGGGATGAATGGGATCGTTCAGCTCAGCACTTAGGAAACAAGAGAGTTTGGAAGCAAATTTTCTCAACTTGTATCCTATCACCACGTTTCACACCTCAGCTCGAGAAAGTTCTTCGTATTCTCTGTGCTTAAGTTTCTTCATCTGTAAAATGGGTATAATCGTTGTGCCTACCTCATAAAGCTTTTGTGAGGATTAGATGAATTAGTGCATGTGACATCTTTGGCAAAATGCCTGGTACATCCTCACTCCTAAAGTGTTACCAGTTACTACTTTTACCACCTCGCCAGTACTACTACGCCACTATTAATAAAGTCCCTCTGGACGGGTGCTGGAGGAGGAATGTGGAGAAAGAAAGGGAACTAACGTTCACCTCGCAGCTCCATCCCCACCCCCTGATATTTGTGGAAGCAGTGGGGGTGATGGACAAGAAAGTAACTCTCCCTGGATCAAGGCTATTAAAACAACAGAGCAAAATTTAGTCATCGCCCATCACAGGGAACAACTTTGTTCCCGTTCCATTATAATATGTTTTCGGTTTTAAAATGTTTAGCTTAAAAAAAAGGGGGAAACGGAGAAACGGAAAGAAACATCAGCGGAAGTGCAGCCAAGTGGAGAAACTCAAGGGAGGGCAGCCCTGGCTCCAGAACCAAGTAGCTGTGAGCCCTTGGGCATGGTTTGTGGTCTAGCCCAGCCTTGACTTCCTCATCTGCAAAATGGAGCTAAGCATGGTCCCTGCTCATGGTGGGGGGGGGGGTCACCAAGAGCATGTAATGCATTTAATGCATGTAATGCATTTGTCCTGTTGACAAACAGAAAGAATTTAAATGAGCTATTTAAAAATGATCCCAGGAGGACCCAAAACTGAAGCGGGAGTTTTCTGCCCTATTCCTACCCCCACCCTCACCCACCTACTCCTCCCAACCTGTTTTTCTTATTGGCCTTTTTGCGTTTCCTTTTATAGCCCTGGTTTCCTACTAAGAGAATCAATATTCAGGGAGTTCATTAATAATCATAACTGTTCAAAATAATTTTAGCACTCTTCATGAATTTTAATACTTTTAGGAGGAGGATATAAGTAATTGCTAATTTAGAGGCTACATTTTATGTCTTTAATGCATATATTTAAAAATACTCCTGGAACATATCTATAGCTAATGAAGAATAGATCTAAACATTGTTATTAGAAATAGAATTGCAAGCAACTGAAAAAAAAATTCCTAACACAAGGGACTATGAAATCCCTTAATATAAGTGTCTAGTTTTTTATTTAGTTTTTGTTTTATGTTTAATAGATATTTATAAGAAATTAAAACATCAGATCGGTGAGACAGGTGAGACCTGATAATATTAGCCTCTTATCTATAAAATGTTTCCATTGCTGTGTATTGTTTTGTCTCACTAGTGCAAAAGCATGGATGCTTATGAAATACTACCCAGTGTTCAACTTTTCCTTCCACACTTATGTGATTTTCCTAAATAAGACCAAGTTTAGAGATTCCTACCCGACCTTCCTGCTTGCATGCCTCTACTAGCAACTCCTAGCCCCTGCTGGATATACAAGAAATCAGGAGGGCTTGTCTGGAAAAATGGCTTGACCGGGGCTTTGGAAAAAGGTTCGTGCTGAGCAATCCGTAGAGCACATTTGGTCTGAGCTACTGGGCAAACTGGGAGTGTTGGTGGGGCATTAAGAAAACAGGTTGAAATCCTGTGACTCCTCCAATGATGCTACAAACATTTTTGGCTTCTTAGGCAGCGTGGACACCGTAGTTCTTCTTTGGATTCCAGGCTGTGTGAGGATGCAGGACTCAACTGCTATGCATTCAGGCTAGGTTCTCCCACTGCACGGTGCACCGCTTTTGTAATGCAAATGGGAGGCACAAAGTGTCTCTTTGATAATGTGCAGTCAGAAGACAAAAAAGCGTTCACTGAAACAGTAAAACTAATTCATAAAGCTGAAAGACAATAGGGAAGCATTATGGATTTTTTTTAAAGGAAAAACATATCCTAGATCAATGTAATTGTCACAGTGTAAGCCAGTCATTGTCAGCGCAGAAGGGTAAAATGGCCGCAAGTTTATTTAAATTGGAAGAAGTTTTTATAGGCAAAAAAAAAAAAATGACGTTAAACAAATAGAAATATGTTTGGTTAACAAGCTTCTGCTTCTGCTCTTAGAGGTCACATATATAGCTGGTTGTTTTAATTTAGACCCACAGTATTCCCTTCGTGACAAAAACTCAGTAGAAGTTTTAAAAGAACACAGATCTAATGGTTCAGAACCATATGGTAGGTTTTTTTCTTCTTCTTTAAAGGGAGTATCTCTCCATCACATACCAGAGTTTAGCTCAAGGTCAACTTATATTCATGCATTAAACTTAGCTGTGGAGGAGGCAAAGGGCTGGAGGAAAAAGGATAAAAGAAGTTCCGAAATTGTTCTTCCAACATATTCAGCCAAGCAACAGAACATTGCCTTGATAAGGGTTATATTGGACAGTTGCCATAATTCCTCCTGTTAGATCAGCTTCCCGGGTACCTATTCCCATACCTTTTAAAGTATAGCATGTAACATTTTGCTTGAAAATTGCTTCCACCTCTATTGCTTTGTTATAGCTGTTTTGCAGTTTCGGCAGAGAGGCAGTTCTGTGTCACAAGAAATTACTAATCTGAGGCTTGAGAAGGGGCAGCGTAGCCTTCCATTATCTCACCGGCGAGCTCTGTACAGGATTATTTTCAAATTTTCTGCTGCCATTACAATGTGCTGTTAGAGTGGGCAAGCCAGGGAGGGAGGGAACATTATTGAAACTTGGTTACCAGGGTAGATAAGATAAAGTTCATCACTGTCTTGGCATCCACATTTGCAGTCAGGGGTGGAAAATTTGATGAAAGGACTACATTTGGTCAAGGATATCGTTAAGATATAAGGCTGGACATTTTCCATCTGTGTGTGCTGAAGAGTTTCTCTTTTCCCATTAATGCTCCTCTGAGAGAGTCCACTCGACTGTTTCAAGACAGACCTTTTCTTCCAACGAAGTTCACTTGTAAATATCAGATAGCCAACATCAGAAGCGCCGCCATCGCCATCTCAAAACATATCACTGGAATTGTGCAGAGATAACTTTCTTTAGAAAGTTGCCATGTTCTCTCTGTCACTTCCTATTCTCTGTGGCTGGTAAAATGACAGTTCAGACTTAATTTTGACGTAAGCTATTTTTAGCTTTCTTTCTTTTTTTTTCCTTCAGCTACAACCTCTACTTATGTGACACAGGACACATACTCTAGGGATCATTTTATTCTTTGATGGGGTTATTAAGCAATCACTGTGATACAAGGTCATTGTGAGAAGTCACACTGCAGATCCGGAAACACATGAAGAGTGGCGAGCGGTTTCTGTTTTCCCGCGAAAGACTTATACCGGGAAGAAGAAATCAGGGTGTGGATGACTGAAATCGGGATGATCATTCTGGGAGTTGTTGCCTTTAGCTCGAGTTCCACTGCCCACAAGCCACTTGTTTTCCATCGGAGCCCAGCCGTTCTTCTCTCCCCAGTGAAGGCGGCCTAATACGTGTGCGCGGGTTTACTGTTGGAAGGGAGGTCAGCTTCACCCATACATAATCACTGTTTTATGGCTTTCACTCATTCCTGAGGTGTTAATGCAGATCAAATGGGAAACACTCGAGAAAGAAGCCTTGCAGCTACTGCACAGCCCCCTCTCCCGTCTCAATCGTTAATTCTTATTGTAAGATCTAAAGGTAATTTTGTTTGCTCTCTTAATGCATTGCAGTTCTCCCAGTGGCCCTTGCATATCCTTTCTCAAATTCCCATCTTGATCAATTGTTTGCAAATAATTAAGCTTTTAAGAGATAATGGCAGGAGGCTAATGTACACAACAAAGGCAAGGTCTCCTGTCACTGTCTATTGGACTGTGGTCAAATTTGCTTTGATATCCCACAGCGGTTCGGCTGATCGGTCTGTCTGGCAAGTACTATCCCCCTTTCCTTCACGAGAACCCACTGATCTTTCTTAAACCAGTATCCTGGCCATTTAGATGCCACGATAGCAAAGGTGTTTGGCGAAATGGCAGTGGGGACTAGCCCCATAGTTGTGGTGGTTTGGAATAAATTTCCCATTTTCTTCCTAAAACGGCCCTCCTCTTTCTCTCTTTTGTAAAATGACATCCACCTTTGCCCTTCTTAGGGCCCCACTTAGACCTGTGGGTGGAATGCAACTGGGCTTTGGGTGTTTTTACAGCAGCCTTGCCTGTGGCACCTTGGGTTTTTGTTATTTTTTTTTCTTAAGTCTACAAAGGAATAACTCATACTGTCCACAAAAAGCTTATCTAGTAAAGATGCATGGGATTTAAGATAGTTAAACATATTGGATTTCAGTTAAAAAGCCTACCTCTTTGTGAATTTTCGGCTGACTATGGATTAACTACCTGAAGTCAAGCCTTTCATGTGATTCTGGCAGTTATAGATTTTTTTTTTCCAGGGAATTGAAAGTTTGTGGGACACCATGGCCAAGAAATATGAGAAAAAGAAAAATAGCCGGTTGATCTACCAGAGACAAAGTTGTAGGAATTTTGGTGATGCCTCTCCCCCTTAACAATGACCAGTTTACTGTGATATTTCATTTCATCCAGGCTCATTCATTTCTATTAAAAAAATATATCCTGAACAACTGAAAATTGTTTAATGGAGACAGAGTGCTGGGTCTCCATAGCTTGAGGCTGCCTGGCAATTATGCTGCATGAAATTAGACACAGTTTGTTCCAATTACTTAAAATCAGATTCCATGAAAAGTGACAGAGGGGAAAAAAGAGTAGAACTTTCTCATTTTATGATATTTAAATGATGAAATCAGAAACTGCATGATGTAAACAAACAACCTAAATTTGCACTGAAAATTTGCAGGCTATCGATAACTCTTTGAAGCTGTAATGATTCAGCTAATTCTAATGATCCAAAGAGAATTTTCCTGACACCCCTTGCATAAATAAAATGTGAATTCCATTTGCTTTATAAGAATGGGTGTAGAACTTGCTCACAAACAGGCATGCAAAAATACTCTTGAAAACACAGCACAAATAAATGACTGTGACAATTCTCAATTTTCAAAGTAACTAAAGGTAAATGGCATAAATATTAATTTTTATCCAATTTTATATCTGGTTATAATATTTAGACACAACTAACAAGACAGGGCAAAAGGTGTTGCCATCCAGCTGCAGTGAAGAAGGACCATCGACATAGTTATTAATTCTATCGAGCATCACTGAAATAGATTTCCAGAGGACCTGCAAAATCATATTACAAAAAAACAAAAGCAAGTCTTATTATAGAAGACGTTACAGAGTGGAAACAACTAGTGTATCAGTGTACAACTGTATATGGTAAATAGTGCCAACAAGCTAGATGCTAAAATTTGCATGTTTTCAAAAGTAGGCTTTTATCCCTTAGACATTGCTAGCCTGAGTAATCTCTAGGTGATAAAACTGAGCAAAAGTTGTCCCTTGTTCAAAGTCTCATAGTTAGCGAATGGCAGCATAATTTATTCAGTCTGATAGGGTCAATTCTTCAACTGGTATAGACATAGAATCAGTCTATCCAACCTTAATGCACTATTCAGAGGATGAGGTTCACTTGGTGTGTATTGTGTGGCAAACCTTTATGCAGCAGGAGTCATGTTTTAACCCTTAGGGTCGTGGATTTTGCCTGTGATAACGGGCATCATGGTGAGGAGGATGATTGTCACCTATGGTCCTCACCTATTATGAACGCCGTATACGTTTATTCGAAAAGAATGTTTAAACATCACTTTTTGGAGTGAGGTATGGAAACTAGTGTTGTGGATCTCGAACTGGATTCTTTATACTTCCTGGGGCCTTTGAAAACATTTTTATTATACATTTTGATGCTGTGTCTGAGTGGCAACTATCTGTGTATCGTGACAAATCAGAGCCACACATTCATTCCATAGATATATCCTGCTTTCCTTTACATGCTGGTCTGGGCTTTGAGGATGGAAAATGAGAAAGGCTAGGGTTTTAGAGTTACTAAATGAGTGAGACGAGACATGTGAACAAGGAAACAAAGAATCAGAATGGATATTTCAGAGAGTGATGCTTACCATAAAGGAAAAGCTGGTGTGAGGGTGACGAGGTGGGCTGGTGGAGCGTGGGGTGGGTCAGGCTTGGCGTCCGAGCTGAGACCTGAAAGTGACTTTGGAGCAGGAGCCTGAGTGGTGGGGACCAGCCTGGTGTGTTGGAAGAGCAGAGGGGCTGGACCAGAGGGGTGGGGTGAGGAGAAGAGGACTCCATCTGAGAGGTGGTCAAGCCTGATGGTGGCGGGCTTTGCAGGGCAAGGGGAGCGGTCTGGAAGTTTTTGAGGGGATGGGACAGGAATGGAAAGGCGTTTGCCACATCCTTCCTTCATGATAAGACTTAGACACTGGACAGGAAGCAGGAAATATCCCTGAGTCATGCTGCTGCTGACCGTGCCTTCCTCCGGCCAGTTTCCTCACCTGTAAAACAGGAGGGACAATAGATTCCATTTATGTCCCTCAAAGGGATATAATGGGGATTAATTACCATTCTGTCTGTAATGTACTTGGAGCTCTTTAGAGAGAGGCTCTGTATTCCATGAAAGCAAAGCCTTATTCTAATTGTGTATTTATTGATTAAGTGACAATCAAGAGACAGTGCTTATGGGAACAATGGCTACATCTCAGAGCTCCGCAAACGAATCCCACGTGTATAGATATAGAGCATATTTAAACTTACATATAAAAGCATTGAAGTGGTCATTAACAAGCCTTCTTAGCATCTAATCAGACATTATTAATAAGATTGAAAGCCACGTTAATTAACATCCAATAGACCAGAATTTAGTTTCCAGTGGCACAGACAGTTAAATGGAGAGTTGGGGGTGCCCTTTCCCATTCATAAGCACAGAGAAGGTTGACTGTCAGAATGGTTTTTATCTTGGGAGAATTAATGGTGTTTCAAAATAGCCAGTGTCTCTAATAGATGGAAACAGTGTTCTTAGCTCTTCCCCCAGCCTTTAGAAACGTATGTGTCATATTTAGATAGAGTTGATTATTAAACAGAAAGTATTTGTGCCCAGACAAATACTTGGTAGAATTTTGGTAGAATTCTCAACATTCTTATAAGAAAGTGTGGATTTTGTTTTATTGTCTTATCCTGCAGCACTTTTTTATCCACGCTAACTCCTGAAGAACATAACTGGGCTTGTTCTTTGCATGCAAAACGTGCTGGTCTTTGACCTTATACTGGCCGGTGCTCAGAATCCCAGCGTATGTTGACATTCAGTCAGGGAAACCAGCTTTGGCAGAATTTCATTTGTTCGTGCTTTGCAGAAGAGCTAAGATGAATGGTGGTATTAAAAAAATACTTCCACTTCAATTTTGATCTTTGCATCCGGCAACATGGTGTTTTAGAAGGAGAATGTCAGGCTAATAAGGCACTTGACTCTGGAACCTGAGATGAGGTTGTTGGCCCAAATGGTTCAGCTTGAGAAATCTATAGTTCTATTAAAATATGGTGTCAAGATGGTACCCTTTTATATGGTCAAAAGGGACTTAATTTAATCCCATAAAATGCTGTGAAGATCCTATTGAATTTTCTGTTTGCAACAAATAAACCTGTTAAAGAATAAACTCAGTATCAAGGTTCTGCAAGTATCCTAAGTAGCTATTTAAACACTTCACTAATCTTTGTAATTGACTTGTCTTTTACTGCCATTAATTAGATGATATAGTATTCCGTTAATAAGAGTGACACACCTCAGCATTTTTACCTTTAATTATAGAGCTTACTAGACACTTAGGTTATTGACAAAATAGCCTAAATATTACCTGATGCACACATCATTTTTGTTTTTACAGAGCATATGTGTTTATTAGTGAATCCCCTGAACCTAGCAGTCCACCTGACATGTGATGTACGTCTTGTCCAAAGCGTATGTGCATACACCTATCTTTTTTGTCCTCTTTCAGCATCCTTATCCTTCTGAAGAACAGAAAAAGCAGTTGGCACAAGACACGGGACTCACCATCCTTCAAGTGAACAATTGGTAAGTAATTTGGCTTTGTATTTACACACAATCTGCCTCCCCCTCTGGCAACCTGCCGTTAATGTTTTGCATTTAAGAAGACACACCCAGTTTTCCCTGGTGGCTTGTTGATGCAAAGGTGTGAACACACTATTGACTGGTGGGTTCAGGAGCACTTGCTAGCATGGAAAAGAAAACATGGCATTGCTTTCCACCTCCTTTAGAAATTGACAAATTTAAGGCATAGTATAAATTTTAATTCCCACTCACTCTGGCTCTGTAAAATGTCTCTCTCTCTATGCCTTTTGTTTAACCCTTTAGTATAATCAGTAAAAAGAGTGGCATTCTCTCTTCTATGAAATAAGAAAATCCATCATCACACATCAGCTGGGTTCTATTTTTTTTTTTATCTTTTGTATTTTTTTAGAGCCACACCCAAGGCAAATGGAGGTTCCCAGGCTAGGGGTTGAACTGGAGCTGCAGCTGCTGGTCTACACTACAGCTACAGCAAAGCAAGATCCGAGCCTCATCTGTAACCTACACCACAGCTCACGGCAACACCAGATCCTTAACCCACTGAGCGAGGCCAGAGATTGAACCCACATCGTCACAGATATTAGTGGGGTTCATTACCGCTGAGCCACAACAGGAACTCCCTGGTCGGGTTTTATGTTCATGGAATAACTAAGTTCAGTTAGCGTTTGTTAGGGCTGTGCCTTCCAGGATGGGCTCCCCCTTTCTCTTCTCTCCCTGTGGGAAAAAGAGAAAAAATTTATGTTTCAACTTTGAAGCTATTCAAAACCTGTGTCTCAGGGCTGTGCAATACTACCTCTAAAGAAATGTGTCAATTCCTGATTTGGGGGGAGGCTGAGATTAGGTACCAAGTACGGGCCAACAATATTCTGACTTCCTGTAGGGCAGTGTGGCAACGAGGCTTGGAGGACGTAGGATTTATTAGTCTTTGTGAGCGTGCTGAAAGCCAGGTTCATACAATCACCCAGAGCTAGTGTCATATTTGAAGGCTATCGAAATCTGATATCCTCTAAAACGAAGTGTATCTAATTAATTGTCCTAATATTTTTAGATTAGTGTTTATGATGGGGAAACCTTATCCTCTTTGAAGTAAAATCCAGAAAAGGGCCAAAGCCTGGTAGGGGAAAGAGGAGAACCGAGAAAGCCAGTTTGCAGACAGAAGTATTTCTTTCTGTTCAATAAGTGTCAAAGATTAATATTACAGAATCTCTGATTACATGGGCTAATCCATTTTGGTGAATAAATTTGTTCTTGATGTCCACTGCACCTACATTAACAGACCCTTCTCTGTTAGAGAGTCTGGAAGCCTTTGGGAGAGATTTCAGATATATTAAACCCCATTACAGAAAATGTAATTTCTGTCAATATAATCCCATGTATTCTTCAATTTAGTATTTTAGAGATAACAAGCTACTTACAATATATTTGCCTTTGGAGGATTCATTTACAAAGTGCACTATCTTCAAGACACAGATAGACTCACATCAGCGTTGCCTGTAAGGGTTATCAATTTCTATGACCTTACGGCAGCTTTGAGAGATCAATTTTTGCAGCCCTTTGCGTCAAGTGGATCAGGAGCCAAAGGAAGCCCTACGGCACCTGAGTGTGTTACCAGGCGTGGGGTGGCTGCTGTGGTTTTTTGTTTGCCTCTTTTTCCCTTGCAGCTCTATCTTAATTTTCAAGACTCTTCATACTCTGTACTTGAACTCGCTCTTCCAAATGGTTCTGTCAGATGTTCTAGCGCAGGCCAGCAATTTTGTGTGTGCACCTAAATTCACCTAAATATCTGTAAAGTTAAGCGGGTGGGGAGGCAATTTGAATCCAGTGGAGGCTGTACAAATTTCCCTGGGACATGTTCCCATTGGAGGGCCAAGGAGTGGCTGGGCCAGTTCTCATTAAGGAAGGCAATGAGCTGCCCTTCCAATCCTCTGTCACTCACGCCATCTCTCTCCGCCAGCAGTGCTGGTAGCAGACGCCGTCCACAAACATCGTTACCAGAGAACAGGGTCCGGGTCCTAGCTGCTTGCCTCAGGTGTACCACCTTGTGGGGTATTTCCTGTGGCTGCTGGGGCAGGCTAGCATTCCTGTGCCACCAAGCTGGAGGCAGTTGTCCTTTCCTAGATTGTGTGCACAGTGATCACAATTCGACTCCCTCGTCTTATAATTAAGAGGGGGAAAAATAGGACCTTAAAAAGTTATAACACATACCAAACCATCATTTTTCAATGCAGGCGCAGACTTCACCCTCAACTTCACACAGATACTCAATTCTGCACGGACATAACTTAAAAATCACTCTTACTCATTACGTGGGATGTAAACCCAATTCTGTTCTCACCTGGCCTCGGCTAGGGCGCATGTGCTCTCTGCTTCTGTATGAAGTTAGAAGCGACCTTTGCTTGCACTTCATTGCTTCACATTTGGCAACTGATTCAACTCTATAACAACTCTGTGGGGGAGAACTCCCCTCCAGGAATCGAAAGTTATAAGAGAGATTGTTTCTCTTGAGTTTGGCAAATGATGACATTCCCTTGTTTGATCTGAGTTTTTAATGGTATATTAATTTTTATCCAAACCTTCTCCTTTTAAGGAGCTGATAATAGATATCTTTTTCTTTGGGCTTTGAATAGGAAATATGGTGCAAAAATGGGGAAACCCAGGCGGTACTGTATTGAAACCAAAGATGTAAGAGAATCTCAAAGGATGGTGTGCTTGAAGACAAAAAAAGCAGCACAACCGCTAAGTGGTTTTCATTTCACTTTATCATAATCAGAAATTACACAAAGCTTTTTGGAGAGCCTGTAAATATTTCTCCTGTATTGAGCATCAAGCCCAAGCTACTTCCTTCTGGAAATAATAGTTAGAAAAAAACAACAACAACGACTCACAAACCACTTTATAGGTTATTTTAACATTTCCTCCTCATTTAGACAGAGCATTTAAAAATGGGTGTCTTTCTTCTTGGATTTTTTGAAACTTGTTAACACACATGTACATGTTGTATGCACTATGAGTCACTGTTGAAGGGGTTTAATAAAATGCTGAAGGGCAGGTTGGGTGTAGATCAGTCATAATTATTGGCAGCAACATAATGTATTGAAATATATAATATGTAAGTGAAAAATATAAACTCATGTCTAGTTGTTAGCTTGTCACAGAAACTCTGGCCGATGCAGCTTGAAGTTAGGTTCTGACAGAAAAATGAGACAAGAAAAGTTTGGTGCTTTGTAATGATTCTTTCATTCCATTGCTGAACTAATTTTATGCGTCTTTAATTGACGTAAGTAATATATACTACCCTCCTTGGCTAACTAAGGACAGATCAGATGGGATTTCCCCGGGAGAAGGGTAACAGGGAGAATCTGAATGTAAAAGAACAAGACAGATTTGATTAATTAAAAGAAAACTTGGATTTAAAAAAAAGAACTCTTTTAACTCTTATATTTGTCTACTTGTCAGAATTAAAACCAAGAGGAGGACTCTTAGAATGGTTGGTATTAGTACTTGTAGGCATTGGGTTCTGGGGTGAAATGTGACATTTATTAGATGAGACATTGTGGGACAAGTCTATGCCAATATATATATATATATTTGAGAATTGAGGCAATTATGAAAATAATTTGGATAAAAATGTTTTACCTAAATTATCCAAGTATTTGAGGTAACTTCATGTTTTTAAAAATCAACCTCTGTAACTAATTGCCTAAATATTATAATTTAGTATGCTGTGGTAGATTTTGACTTAAGTGTAATAATGTTTGACTTAAAGTGTAGTCATTTTTGAAATGAAATATGTGCTCTAAATGTGTGTACCCTTTTTCCTCTGCTCCCTCACTCCCAAATATGACTTGATCCAAAAATGAGAAATAATAGTATTGGGGGCTTTTTGTCGTTTTTCCTCGTTGTTGTGGTTGGGATAAGTACTTCTGTGATATCAGTGCAAAAAAATCCTGCTAATATGTTGAATGTTTCAGTCGTTTAAGCAGAAACTTCTTAAATTTTAAGATTAGATGGCTATGCAGCTCTGCACTATGTAGGTGGAACTTTGGGGAAAAAAACACACACACACACAGTCAATACTGGGTTATTTTCTCTCCTGAATACACCAATTTAATTTTTTTATATTGAAAATATGAATGTAGAATGGTCAAATAAAAACTCCCTTGTGTATTTTCATAGCCATGCTGGAGACGTGTTAAATCTGTGTTATGGAAACTTGTGCTAGAGATTGCATCTTACTTGCTGGATGCCTCAGACACATCCTGCCTCAACAGAGTTCTAGCTTAGGGTGTACTGAATACATGTTACAGTTTCTTTGTTTATCTCTTCTCATCTAAACCCTTGCCCATGAAGGCCTAATGTTAAAATGATTACTCTTTTATCCTCTGTGAGAAAGGGATATGGGTCTTTGGTGCAAAACACATAGTTTATGTAAAATACAGTATGTATGTGGAGAGAAAAATTACTCTCCATTAACAGGGTGCATAAAATCCAGGGAATAACCCAGCCTCTGAGGTGACACTTTATAGAACTATCATCATAGCTCTTTCAGTCCTCAGGTTTAGTACAAATACCAGATTTTCCTAGTTACTTCATTTATTGCCTTCAGAACTGCAAAGCATTCAGGCATCACTTCCCATTTATTACCAGTTGGGGGGAAAGTATATTATCCTTGGAGATTTCTGCCACTGGGAGGTAAAAATGTAAACTTATTTTTGAAAAAAAAAAATAGGATCGCCCTTATTATAATAAACAGATTCAACTGTTAAAGGTCAAGTTTCTTTCTGAGTTATGGTAATAATGTAGCAAATACTTTTATAAGCAATCAAAGATTCTATAAATATAGGTACCTGTGTAGATGTAAATGTTAAAACATTCACAAATTATCCTTTCAACTTCTGAGATCTAAAAATCAATAGGGGGTCATAGGGTTTCATAGCATTGCTCTGCTTTTTCTTCCAACATAATTTAATAATACATTTTACAGATGTTGTTTAAACATTAGGCACAGATTGTTTTGTCAATAAAACTAAACAGAGGCATGACACAAAAGCAAGGAAAACAGATGTAAAAAAACAAAACAAAACCAAAAGAACAGTGCGCCAAGCAAGGAGTCCTGAGTCGCTCGTTCACCTACAAGATGAAAGTGCAGATGGATAGTGATTTTCCTTGCCTAGGAGTCACTTAGGGATGGAACAGCTTTACACACAAGAGGTAATCTTATTAAGCAGGTGGTTTACTTTTTCCCATGAGAATTTAAGTGTAACCTGTATTTAAGGTAGACGTCCGAATTGATCAATGGAGTAACAGGTGCAGTGTTTTTAAAAGAAGAAGGAAAAGAAAGAGAAATATAAATAGAACAACTCCCCAGCACATTTCAGAATGGGCTGTTGTTGTCCAAGCCACAGTTAATTGCTATGCTTTTCACCTTGAGTGTCAATTCTAATAATGTTACCTGTACAGGCGCTTACTCTGGGCATAGATTATAGCAATCAGTAATACTCACTAGATAAAATACTGTCTAGTTGCTCATGAGAAAATATTGAAATCAGTCAAAAAAATGTTTAGCTTGCATATTGCCTGAGACAGAGCTGGCGAGGCGCCAGCCAGGCAGGGTATTATTAGGAAAGCTGAGCAAATAGCTCGCAGGGAAGAGAGCTGTGAATTTTGAAACCTTCAGGTATTGTCATGTCAGAGAGTCTTAGGAGTTGAACGGAGATGCTGCTTTTGTCCGTAGATTTTTAAAAAATTTGCAGCAAACAATTCTCTTTGAAAATGAGTCTGCAGTCTGTGAAATATACTTTGTTGTAAGTTTTACTCCCTAAGTTTACTGAGAGATTTCCCCCACCGTGTTAAATCACCTGGTTCATACTGGGAAAGATGGAAACTCCTCAGGAAGGGGTAGGTGTTGGCCCACTGCGCCACGTCAGGACGGAAAAACCCTGCACCTTGCGCCTCGGGACCGGGAGGGACCGTGAGTCTAGGTGAGAGGAGAAGCAGGCAGGGCTGGGATGCAGGAAGGTGGGTTTGAAAGTCCAAAGACTGTTTTGTGTAACTGCTGTTTCTCCTCCAGCCAATACAGAAAGACAGTTTCTGAGCTTTTCAGGACAAGATGAGTCTGTTGCCTGCAGCTGAGAGTCAGGACAAGCTGAGGAAGTATTTCAGGACCACCTAGGGTTGGGGTTCAAGTGAGGCGTGGAGCTGAGTGGGTTGGGAGACTGATTTCATCATGTGCCCAATATCTGGGATCCTTTTCAAGGTAGGCTTGGTAGGGTGACTTTGAAGGCAAGGTCAGCAGGACTTGGTGCAAGTCCTCTTGAAGCAGATTTATTGTTTTCAGTGTCTTGGCAAAAGAGTAGTGTCTGAGAAATGGGAAGAACTCCCCGGGTGTCACGCAGCCAGCAGAGCAGGACCTGAATCTTGCAGAGAGCGTGGGCCATGTGGCCTGAGAGGCACCCTGGTCGAGGGGGAAGAGCCTGGTGGCCGAGGAACCAATTGCCCTGAAGCCTCACGACACCACACTAAGGGGAGGGGAGATGCAGGGAGGCGAAAGAAGGTTTGGAGTCCAAACGTGTCACCTTGTCATCCCAGCTCCTCCCAATTAGATGCATGTCCTTGATCAAGTCACTTTATCTCCATGGGCAGCAGCTTCCTCTGCCGTAAATGGACAGGGAGGACTGCGGAATCAGTGGGACGCTAAGCCTCTTCCAGCCCTAATTTTCTAGATGGTATAAAAACGTGAGCCGAAGAGAAGCAAAGTGAATGTTCTGAAACTGATTTTGATCCCAGTTTTACATTAGAAGCAAAAAAAAAGAAAAGCCAACCA
Source organism: Catagonus wagneri (assembly GCA_004024745.2). Classification (NCBI taxonomy): domain Eukaryota; kingdom Metazoa; phylum Chordata; class Mammalia; order Artiodactyla; family Tayassuidae; genus Catagonus; species Catagonus wagneri. The sequence continues at coordinate 22,552,566 of PVHT021183519.1, forward strand.
CAGGTCCTTTGATAAAAAGACAAACAGGACACTTCATTTAAAAAGTTGTTACTTTTCTTGATCTTGAATAAGCAAATCAAGCACCATAAAATAAAAACTGGATGAAATTAAACATTATCGCAAGACATGAAAAACATGTGTAATGTCACTTTTGCATTCATAATAAAGATAAATCAGTTGTTTTTAGCAGTGCGCTCTGAGTCTATGAAGGGCATGACAGATAATAGGCTTGGAATTTCTGAAGTCATTGTACAGCAAAATTTGTTTTTTCCTCAGGCGTTCAATCTTCTTCTCTAGTAATTTTGTACATGACAAACTTTTTAGTGGGTGCATTAATAATCTATAAGTAATGGGTTGTCAGGTGTCAGTTAGATAAGATTAAAAGACTGTTTAAGCATTATCCCTTTGCTTCTTTGCATGAGTTTTATAGGTCATGAGAAATAACTTTTTGAATTGTGGTTGTAGGCGCTTGCTAGCTCTCCCTCCCTCTCTCTCTCTGTCTCTCTCTTTCTCTCTCTCATTTGGCTCTGCTCCAGGGGTACCTGGAAGAAGCGCATTACGTTACATAAATCCTGCATGTACGAGCAGATTCCAAGCTCATGCTGTGTGAATCAAGGGGACACATGTCTCAGCTGTCCTCTGTAAACCGTTTCTAGTTTTGAAAATGTTACTGTTTTTCTTCTCAAAGGAAACTTTGTCTGGGGAAACAGCCCTGGCAGAGAGAACAGTGAAGCTGTAGACTTGAGTTTCCTAGCAAGTCAGGTTGAGGTCTATTCTTGTCAAATCTGTCTTAAGTGTGTTTACATATAGTTTGCCTTTCTGGTATTTTCTGCTTGCACAGACCTGATCTCCACCTATTTTGTGTCAACAGTTGCTGGGGCTGGTGTTGGGTGATTAACCATTGAGCGCTGGGGCCCACGGAGACCCCCCTCCCCTTCCCTCGCACTTACATCATCATCCTCTTCCTTCAGGCTGCACCTCCATAAAACAAACAGCATTTCTGAGTTTGGGATATTTTTTAAAAACGGGAGCAAATGCAAAATAAAACAATTTTCTCAAAAATGGAGAGGAACCGGGGGAGCTGGGAAAGGCAGCGTTTCTGGGGGCAAACGTTGCCTTGGTTCTGCGTGGCTCCTCGTGTGAATGCCTGGAGCTTTGTGTGGAGGCCTAGGGTTTGGTTTTGCTCCCTTTTTTTAGTGTTTAAGGGGAAAGAGAAAGTTTTTCAAAATAACAGCAACAACATGCCAACAACAGGGATGTTTGTAACTTCGGCAACTACAGGGGGTCATGTTCAGTGCCCTCAGAGCCCTTGATATTTTCCTCATTTTATTTCCGTTCGTATGAAGCGTTTAAGCCTAACCCATTAATATGGGAAATAATTAACTCTATCGGGTTCTTGAAACCTGACAATAACATAAAAAACAAAACAAAAATCCTAATGTGTCCCTATTCTTGAGAGCTCCCTTTTCGTTTTGCTCTCTTAACCAGCGTGCTTAAAGGGCTTAATGCCTGGTAAGATTGGATCCCATCACTGAAGACTGAGAAAAGGACTTCCTTTTGCAAAGGCATTAACTCTTTCAGGCCCATGGTGATTACAGGTCTTGGATTCTAAATGTAACTTAGCTCAAAAGTATATTCCCCATCATGGGAGACATCTGGCTTAATGCTGATCAGGTCATTATTTTTCAAGAAGAGTCTATTGCCTAGGGATGGAATTAAATGCACCATGATTAAGAATATATATCTTTAAGTTTCCAGTATGTTCTATGCTAGGATGCTGATTTGAATGTAAACCAGTAGTTCTGGGGGTCGTTGTCTTGTTGGAGGGTTTTGTTGGCCTGTGTCCCTAGAACAGCTGCTACGGTTGACTTTATTTGATCCCTCGTTTGGGTCAGAGTTCATATGTACTTGGAAAGGGCAGGGAGTCTGAGATGTTGAAAAGCCAATGGAAAGAATTTTACGCGTCCAAAGATGTCAGGTCTCACCCCCCACGGCCGGTCACCTGGCGGGACTGTTTACAGGAAAGAGAGTGCAGTAGGTTATGGCAGGGATTCTCATGGGACCAAGAGGGGCTGAGAGGGAGTGGCCGGCTGGGGAAGGCAGGTCAGAATCATTCTGAGCGAATGCAGTATAAAAAAAAGTATCTAAAGGAGTTCCGTTGTGACTCAGTGGGACAAGGACCTGATGTTGTCTCTGTGAGGATGTGGATTCAATCCCTGGCCTCACTCAGTGGGCTAAGGATCCGGCATTGCTGGGTTGCAGATGTGGCTCAGATCCGACACTGCTGTGGCTGTGGCCGGCAGCTGCAACTCTGATTTGGCCTCTAGGCTGGGAACTTCCATAGGCCACAGGTTTGACAGTAAAAAAAAAAAAATGTATCTGGAGAGGAAGTTCCCCAAGAGATGCAGCAGGTTAAGGATCCGGCACTGACACAGACTGAAACCGTGGCACGGGTTCAATCCCTGGCCCAGGAACTTCCACATGCCATGGAAGAATTAACTTTTGATTTCCGTCGTGCTTTTCTGAAATAGCAAATAACCAAGAGATATGAGATTTCAAAGTTTCTCAAAAGGGAGCACAGATTAAAATTTCAGAAACACTGCTAGGAAGGACAGAGCCCCAAGTCCTGGAAAGGATTGTGTGCATCCTTTGAGAGATGAGGCTCTGGGCCTTATGATGTTGCACAGCTATTTAGAGGCGAGGAGGGGATCTTTTGCATTCCACGGTTATGTGTATATTTTTAACAGCTTTATTGAGATACAATTTACATACCACTCCATGCACTCATTTAAAGTGTACAATTCAGTGGTTTTAAGAGTATTCACAGGTAGTTCCCGTTGTGACTCAGTGGTTAACGAATCCGACTAAGAGCCATGAGGCTGTGGGTTCAATCCCTGGCCTCGCCCAGTGAGTTAAGGATCTGGCATTGCTGTGAGCTGTGGTGTAGGTTGCAGACACAGCTCGGATCCCACGTTGCTGTGGCTGTGGCGAAGGCCAGCAGCTACAGCTCCTGTTAGGCCCCTAGCCGGGGAACCTCCATATGCTGCGAGTGCGGCCCTAGAAAAGGCAAAAAGACAAAAAAAGAAAAGAGTATTCACAGAGCTGTACCTCATCCCCACAGTCACTTTTAGAACATTTTCACCACTTCGGCAAGAAACCCTGTACCCCTCCCGCATAGTTCCATTCCCCACTCTACCACCAATCTACTTTCTGCCTCTATAGATTTGCACATTCTGGACATTTCGCAAACATGATCATATAACCTGTGGTCTTTGGTGACTAGTTTTATTTCTTCCAGTTTCTTTCATGTTGTGGCACATGTCCTACTTTATTCCTTTTTATGGCTGAATAATGTTCCATTGTATGGATAGACCACATTTTCTTTATTAATTCATCCATTAATGGATGTTTAAATTGTTTCCATCTTTGGATGCTATGAGCACTTGTGTATAAGTTTTGGCACCATTAGGTGTTTTGGGGAATCGTAAGGACAGTATCCCCACCAAACCTCCATCTCAGGTTTTGCAATTTGCAAAGCAGAACTTTCCATAAACATGCACTCATTAGATCATCACAGTTCTAGCACTTCACTACTGCTATGACCTCTGAGCCAATAAGTGGCAGTTTTCCTACTCAGTTCTCATCCTCTGCGCACTAGACATTGCTCTAACTCTCCCTGCCCTTGGCCAGGGTTTGACTGTAAGAGTTGAGTGATGGCATCCAAAGAAAATGTTGGCAGCTCAGATGTGAAGCGTACATTCTCCAAACGTTCCCCATTGCGACTTAGATGATCATAAGGGTTTATCAAAGATTTGACAAGTTCCAAGAGGAAGTCATTTTGTTGCTTTTGTTATCCTCATTTGAAAGATTCTGTCCTATATCTCAATTGAAAGAGTTTGCACTTCCAATCATTCAAGGCTAAGTTCTGTTTGGGAAAAAAGTACATATCAGATCAGTAGGGTAGCCCACCCACCCCAGTTGCCTGGGAAATTGGTTTATGCCTATCGTCCAGCATAATTATTAATGTTTCTTTACTCTCAAAAGTGTCTCCATGTAGAGGGTAAATTATCTGGTTATCCTGTTTATAATGGAAATTGGCAGAACATTAAGATTTGTTTTAAATAACTATCTATTTATTCCATAATATTTAAGGGGTATTTGGTTTGATGCAAATTTGTTGACTTTTGTGATATGGGAAAATCAGAATTTATATGAGAAGTAGTTCAGCTCAAATCAAAGAGACATCTATTCTTTGAAGACATTTTTATACCGAATTTATCTTTTCATTAATAAAGGAAGTTCTGCTAGATTATCCTAGTGCTGATACATTGTGCTAACAATCACTTTAATTTCATAGACTTTAGGTAAACCACTTTTCTATATTTATAAGGTTATGAGGAGTCAAATTTGGCAAATTGTCACATTTAAGTAACTGTTTTCTAAATGCCACTTTGTTACCTATGCTTTATATGGATATTTATCCCTGGATACTTAAGATACTTGTAACTATTGGGTATTTCGTATGTTAGGTCTAGTGGCACATCTCTACAGTTCATTCCACAGAGTTTGGAGCCCAGGGCTTTAGTGACCTAGGAGGTAGCAAAAGAAAGAGCGCCCCCTCACTAAGGAAACCACTCTTGCTTTGAATTTAGTTCAGATGAAAGGATTTGGCAAGCTGAGCGTCTATTTCCTTTAGAGTGGAAAAAAAATCATTTTACAATTTGCTTTCAAGGAAAACTTTCTGTAATATATAACCAAGTGATGAAGCATTTGCAAGTTATTTCAACACATAAAGTACAAAATGATACTTGGGTTTTGTTTTTACTTCACGTTATAATTTTCAGCTAATGAGTTGATTTTTTTTTTTCACTAGTTGCTTTGAAGAAAATTTTATATGTAATTAACTTCCTCAACTGTCTTCGCTTCAGGTTTTTTTTAGAGTAGTTTGACAAATACACCTATCACTTCTAGAGAAAGGGAAACTTCTCAGACCTCTGATTGATGGGCTTATTGTGATTTGAGCAAATTCCAATAGTGTGTTTCTAGAAGCAGATGGAGAGCAAAACACGTGCTCCCTTCTCCCCTCCGGTTCAGTCACCTCCCCCACTCTCAGACACAGAGATGATGTATTACAGCCCTGGAACTGTTGGATCCTGGAGGAGGTTGAGAAACTAGAAGAAAGTGCCAAAATCATGATTTCATAAGGTTTGACTTGAGACTGAGTCAACTTTCTTGAGCGTCTGAAAACCACGTTTCGTGAAATTTCACTTCACAAAGAAAAGGAGTGTAGAAGGCTTGGACTCTGAAGACTGCCAGTTACGGATCATTAAATCCAATAAGTAAATGTAAATATGAAATAGAGAATTCCAACAAAAGCTTCTGAAGTTGATTTCTTGTTTAAAAGAACAGAGTGTTATGCAGCAGAGAGCTAGAACTTATTCCCCAAAGGGTTTGTTTATAAAACAGGCCTTGAAGTTATTGGAAAGTGCTGACTTAAAAATATAGTGTGTGTGTATATATATGTATATATATTTCTTTAAATGACTGTGATAACGTTGAAAGAAATGCCACATCAAGAAAATTCACGGTGCAAGAAAGAACAAAATTTCTGGAATTCAGCAACTACTCTCCAGTGTGAAACTAAATTCATACTGGAAGATATTTCTCAAGACTTAGTTCTAAAAACGTATTTACAGGGATGAATCTAGATAAAATGAATGATATATATCAATTATCATATTTGCGTGTTGTTGACGTTTAATTAAAGAATGGTGCACGCAGAAGTCACCGGTACTTAAGAATGCATGGTATTAATTTTTATTATTATTTAAGTATATATGTAAGTATTCTTAAGTATACCTAAATATTAATCAAAGAGGACTATAATGTATACTTTCTTTAACGGATTATATGGGTAAAGAAGGCATTTTAGCTAACATATCCTATTACTTGATGAAGTCTTTTTTTTTGACTTCAGGTCATTTTGGCTTCTCAGGCGAAGGAGGGTGCTGTAAAATGGCCTTTCTCTGTACTTGAATGGGTACTGCGTCCTGCTGCCTCTTCACTTATGCCTCTTTGGCCAGAAGGACTAGGAGATGACTGAGAGTCATGTCATTGTTTAGAAATGACAGCATTCTGTCAGCTTTATTTTGATTTGATTTGATGTGGTTCCACGAGTTGGCTGTGGCCCACTCCAGTAGCAAACTATGGGCTCCCCATGGTCATCGGTGAATAATGAGTAGGGTGGTAAACACCAAGGAATAGAATTGCGTAAGGTGAAAAACTTTGTTTCTGAAAGTGAGCAAGTAATTTTCCTTTATTTTGGTCAGTACTGTGGAGAACCATGCAAGGAGATCCAAGGGGGTAAGAGTATGGGAAGAAGGCAAAGCCGTGTGGGAAAGTTGCCTGTAGAACTGGGCAAATAAACACACGTGACATTTGGTCCTCGGGGATGCCTACCCTGATCTCTCCACCTCTCCTGGTTCTCTGAGGCGAAAACTAAATTGATTTGATTTGATTAAAAAGTAATTTTTGTTCATGGCCACACTCTTGGCCTATGGAAGTCCCCAAGCTAGTGACTGACTCAGCCCCAGCCGCAGCGACACCAGATCCTTTAGCCCACTGTCCTGGGTGGGGGATGGAGCCCACGCCTCTGCAGTGACTAGAGCCACTGCAGTCGATTTCTTAACCCACTGCACCACAGTGGGAATTCCTATTTTATTTTTATTCGTCTACTTCATTCAGGTGTCATTGATTTACAGTGTTGCATTGTGTTAATTTCTGTTGTACTGCAAAGTGACTCAGTTATGTATATTCTTTTTCATACTCTTTTCCATTAGGGTTGATTCCGGGTTATTACTGTCCTATGCAGTAGGACCTTGTTGTTTATCCATTCTGCTAGGGGAAACTACATGTAACAATCCAGGTTTGTGGGAAGGAAGCAGGGCAAGGAGTAGAGCATAAACGAAAGGACAAAGGTCAGCTTTGAAAAGCTGTTCTACCAGATCTTTCTCAGAAAACTATTCAGGTACCCAAAGACTGAGAATGAAAGGACATAGGTGGAATTACAGAATGAGGAAAAAAATACTAGTAATAAGTAAACATCTAGGGGCAAAGGAAAGAAAAAATAGAGCAAAACTTCTTATGTTCCTTTTTAGCCTAACTCAGGATTCATCTCCTATTCGCCTTATCTGATTCCTACTTTAAAATGCAAATGATAAAATTCAGTTTTTTGATGACCCCATGTCTCAGATATTTGAAGATTTTGCTCCCCTTTTAACCTCCCACTCTGCCTTAATAGGACTAGAGTCCTAAACAAATAACTAGGTTAAAAGAAATACATCTCTGTTTATTTTGACATGGAATAAAGCTCTAAAGCCAATCCATTATCTTCCTTTCCTTTGTAAAACTTCTTGTTTTGAGAAAGGAGACAGTTTGGTCACAGGAAGAAATCCTAATCCATGATTCTGTGAAAAAAAAAGGAAATTTAAGAATTCTTTCTCTAATTCAGTTTTCTACCATTTATAGGGTGTCTAGTTCTTTAAAAGCACTTCACAAAAGAAGATTGTTTTCAAGGCAAAACAGGATATTTAAAAACATATACCTTGGTGTTTAGAATGAAATGTGGAGATGCAAGCAGGATGTTTCCCACATGAAAGGATACTTAACTAAAAGTTAAAGTGCCCCATCTCTGGCAGATTTGAGCTACATCCTATGAAACCAAGATGTGAAAATATTTTAATAAGAAAAACTGTCCTGTGGTCATGTTTTCCTGACATTATACATCTGAGCTTTAAGGGCTGTAATGTTTGGACATCATTTGAAAAGTTGTAAAAGTTTTCTCTTACATCTTTAAACTAACAAGCTTTTTAAAAAGACCTTATCAATATGGAAAATTCTAAAGACTGTGTATATTTCATGGACATATTTCATCTTAAACTTATTTTGTGAGTATTGGAGAAAGTACATTTTTATCATACATTCGAATTGGAATTTTCTCATTCTTTTTTTATTTCTCTTCAAAACCACTGTTTCTCCTTATGTTAAAGCTCTAGTATATATTTACGAGTAATATAAATTATGAAAACATAATATATACATATTATATATACATATATATGTGATATATTCACATAAATATATATTTGCACACACGAACTTAACCATTTTACTGGTGCTTCTTGAAATGACAGTGTTTTAAGAAGGGAATATCTTCATGTAAGTTTACATAAAATCTAAAGGTCTTTTTTTTGGTTCAGTGTTTAGAAAATTCTTGTTAATTTAGAATCTTCCACAATGGAAAGTAAAGCATTCTGTCACAAAAGAAGGGAGGATGAGACACAAGGTCAAAGGGCATTTGAGAAACAAACAGCTGGACCAGTTTATTTAAACAGATACAGGGATGGGGAACTGACCTCTGTTTGACTTATAGTGGGAGGAGCAAGAATGTCATTTTATTACTTGGCCCAGAAGGAAAATGTTTTCGTTTCTAAATTCACCCCAAGCCATCTAAATACATGACCTTGCTGTATATAACTAATTCCAAAAAGAATACATATAAGAGTCTAGGATAGAGATAAAATACATGAAAGAGAATCAAATGTTGTTTTGAAGATTGAAAAGATGATGTTGTTTTTAAAAATAAAATATTTTGCTATTTACTCTGTTATTTTTGGATAAAGATGTCCACCATGACCTGAGATAATAATATGTGTTTCCTCTAAGTATAGGAATTATAATTCAGTCACATGCTGAGAATTTATCATGCCATATATATAGTGATAATGTCCATCGTATTGGAACAAATACTGGTGTTTTTGCTTTTTTTTTGGCTTTTGTCTTTTTAGGGCTACACCCGCAGCATATGGAAGTTCCCAGGCTAGGGGTTGAATGAAAGCTGTAGCCACTGGCCTACACCACAGCCATAGCAACGCGGGATCCGAGCCGTGTCTGCGACCTACACCACAGATCACAGCAACGCCGGATCCTTAACCCACTCAGCAAGTCCAGGGATCGAACCCACATCCTCATGGATACTAGTCGGGTTTGTTAACCACTGAGCCCCAAGGGGAACTCCACAAATACTGTTTTTCATTAAAGTTTGCAACAATGAGAAGTCCCAAGTATACCTACTAGTGTGGTCAAGCAATTCAGACAAAGCGAATCGGTTTTCTTAGGTTTTCAGTGTTTTTAAAATGTTCTTTAATGAAAATATTCCTTTAATGAAAGGATATTTATAGCCACATATCCTGTAGGTGGTCTACATCTGTGTTGTCAAAACAACAAATGGTTATGACCACCCGGAGACAAGCAAAGAGAACCTAGTACCTGTGGGCCCTTAGCTAAGAGGCTGTGGTGAGGTGTTACGTGTCTTCCTGGAGATCAGAGCTGGCCCGGAGTAACTGCATCGAGTTGTCTGCTGAAGACCTGCAGGGGTACACAGACCAGCTCTGCCCTTTGAGCAGAGTGGCTCAGGAGGTGAATGAACTTGAAATTCTAGAACTCACATTGAAGAAGGAACTTGTTAAGAATCACGGATGTTTAACCTAGGGAGAAGAGGGGAGAAGCCTCTGGGGTGTGGTGGCTATAGTTTAAATGTTTGGAAGGCCATCCTGAAGACATGAGAGGAGGATTGTTTGAATTATCCCAAGAAATTGTCCTGGTGAAAGGATTTTCTTTCAGGTAAGGCAGAACCTTCTAACAGTGACCGTGCCCATAGACGGGCTCTCTGGGAAGGTGTCAGGTGCTGTATTAGAAACAGTCCAGGAGTTCCCTTCGTGGCTCAGTGGTTAACGAATCCGACTAAGAACCATGAGGTTGTGGGTTCGATCCCTGGCCTTGCTCAGTGGGTTAAGGATCCGGCGTTGCCATGAGCTGTGGTGTAGGTTGCAGACGCGGCTCGGATCCCGCGTTGCTGTGGCTGTGACGAAGGCCGGCAGCTACAGCTCCTGTTAGACCCCTAGCCTGGGAACCTCCATATCCCGCTGGTGCGGCTCTACATAAAAAAAAAAAAAAGAAAAAGAAAGAAACAGTCCAGCAGAGGCTACCCATCTCCCTGATGGGGCTATCGAAGGAGGGATTAATGTTAGTGACAGAGCCAGGTGATGGTCAAAGCCCTTTTCAAAGCTGAGGTGTAGTTTTTCTGATTCCATGGGTTTAACAGTCATGAATTCATACCTGAGTTGGTTACCATGAACTGGTCTTTGGAAATCTGAATGTATGAGTTTCAGAGACGCGAGCCTTGGAATAGATATAACTCAAATTACTGACCCTTCTTATGCATAGCCTTTTTCTCCCCCAGTCTTTATACCCATGTTGTCATTAGAACCCCCAAATACCTTTATACCCATAGTCATCAGAATCCCCAGTCTGCAAAATATTCAGTCATGCTTATCCCTGGACTCAACAGCAGGGGTGTTACCTGTGGTGATTAGCTCAAAACCAGCTCATTTTTAGGTATCTATTTAGTCCAGAATATTCTAGGTGGGTGGCACAGTAGTGGCCATGCTCTGGTGAAGACATTAGGGAGATGGGGTTTCTTGCCACCATTTGCCAGCTGTGTGTCATTCAGCAAATTATTAACATCTCTTGCATAACACGTGACCTCAAATAAGTCACTTAATTTCTCAAAGCCTTGGCTTCTCATATGTTAAAAAGCACTCTTCCTACTTTTAGATAAAAAACTATAAGTCATATCCATAAAAGAGTATGTTTTCAAAAAGACTTAAAGTTATCAGAGTTTCTTCCCTCTAAGAGAATGCGGGTTATGAATAGAACCATACATGACAAAGAGCTGATTTTGCTCTCTTATCTATGTTAGTTACTATGAAAATTACTTTGGGTGTATGCAGAGTATTATTAATATTAAATAATTTTCTAATTGGTCATGCAGTGAAGGCAGCTAATGAAAAAGCAGATTTTTTTTCATTTTAATTGGTTATTTCACATGGTGTTTGTGCTACACCTGTGCTTATAATGAGAATGGAGAATTAATCTAACCTTCTGCTCACATGATTCCAATTTTCATGGTTTATACAAGATAATGATAACCTGATTTGC
>PVHT021183519.1:22568623-22581164 GCA_004024745.2 Catagonus wagneri
CGTAAGACCTCGGTAGGCAGACCTGATAACAGTGGCAGTGAAAGGAAGGCAGTCGAAAAATGTGAGTTGCCAGCACGAGATCTCTCATTTTATTTTCTTCTCTGTGACTTGAAAGACTACTTTACAGAGCCATGTTCCCTTAATCACCGTGTTCCCTGGCTTTCATGGGATTGCTAAGCCAGAGCCACTCGATTGCTTTTTTCATAATATTTTCTTTTTGTTTCTTTCTTTTGAATTTCTACAGGGCTGCAAAGTATGCCAGGGGAGTATGCAGCCCGGGGTGGTCCAATGGGTGTGAGTATGGGACAGCCGAGTTATACCCAACCCCAGATGCCCCCCCATCCTGCTCAACTGCGCCACGGGCCCCCCATGCATACGTACATTCCTGGACACCCTCACCACCCAACAGTGATGATGCATGGAGGACTGCCCCACCCTGGAATGCCAATGTCAGCATCAAGCCCCACGGTCCTTAACACAGGAGACCCAACAATGAGTGGACAAGTCATGGACATTCATGCTCAGTAGCTTAAGGGAATACGCATGGTCTGCAATGGTGACTGATTTCAAATCATGTTTTTTTTCTGCAATGACTGTGGAGTTCCATTCTTGGCATCTACTTTGGACCAAGGAGCATCCCTAATTCTTCCTAGGGACTCTTAAAAAAAAGCAGGAGATACCAACCGAAGTCAATCTGGGGGACATGCTAAATAACTATATAAGACATTAAGAGAACAAAGAGTGAAATATTGTAAATGCTTATTATACTGTTATCCATATTACATTGTTTCTTATAGATTTTTTAAAAAAAATGTGAAATTTTTCCACACTATGTGTGTTGTTTCCATAGCTCTTCACTTCCTCCAGAAGCCTCCTTACATTAAAAAGCCTTACAGTTATCCTGCAAGGGACAGGAAGGTCTGATTTGCAGGATTTTTAGAGCATTAAAATAACTATCAGGCAGAAGAAGCTTTCTTCTCGCCTAGGATTTCAGCCATGCGCGCTCTCTCTTCTCTTTCTTTCTCTCTCTCTCTCCCTCTCTCTTTTCCTCTCTCTCCCTCTCTCTAGCCTGGGGCTTGAATTTGCATGTCTAATTCATTTACTCACCATATTTGAATTGGCCTGAACAGATGTAAATCGGGAAGGATGGGAAAAACTGCAGTCATCAACAATGATTAATCAGCTGTTGCAGGCAGTGTCTTAAGGAGACTGGTAGGAGGAGGCATGGAAACCAAAAGGCCGTGTGTTTAGAAGCCTAATTGTCACATCAAGCATCATTGTCCCCATGCAACAACCACCACCTTATACATCACTTCCTGTTTTATGCAGCTCAAAAACATAGACTGAAGATTTATTTTTAATATGTTGACTTTATTTCTGAGCAAAGCATCGGTCATGTGTGTATTTTTCCATAGTCCCACCTTGGAGCATTTATGTAGACACTGTAAATAAATTTTGTGCAAAAAGGACTGGAAAAATGAACTGTATTATTGCAATTTTTTTTTGTAAAAGTAGCAGTTTGGTATGAGTTGGCATGCATACAAGATTTACTAAGTGGGATAAGCTAATTATACTTTTTGTTGTGGATAAACAAATGCTTGTTGATAGCCTTTTTCTATCAAGAAACCAAGGAGCTAATTATTAATAACAATCATTGCACACTGAGTCTTAGCGTTTCTGATGGAAACAGTTTGGATTGTATAATAACGCCAAGCCCAGTTGTAGTTGTTTGAGTGCAGTAATGAAATCTGAATCTAAAATAAAAACAAGATTATTTTTGTCATGCTGACTCTACTGCTTGAACAATTTGTTTACTGCCCCCCAATTTTTAATGATTAATGCAGTAAATATAAAAATTAATTTTAGCTCCCTAAGACATATATGCATTTGAAAATTTTAACCAAGTAAATTATTTAATAATAGTCTCTGATTTCTTTAAGCTGACTTAATGAACCCCTAATATCAGGAAATTTAAGGCCTAAGGGCAGTAAACTAACTGCAGACTCAGATTACAGCCAGCAGAATTACTCATCTCATATCAGTGAAATTATTCTTGCACATAATGGAAAACCCAAGGACTGAGTTGAGCCTTTGACTAAGGTTGTTACCTAGGATGAGCAGTATATGTTTATTAGGAAATTAACTACAGGAATTGAGAAGACCAGACTTCAAAATCTAATTTTTATAAATATGCTCTGTGTTCTCATTGGATAAAACTGGTTATTAACCAATTTTCCAGAACAGCTGTACAGAATTTCTGCATGGCAGCCAGCTAAATGGTACAAAATAACATGTTTAAGCTGGAATAGCTTATAATTTTATTTAAATAAAATTGCAGCTATAAAAAGTGCTTCCCAAAGCTAAGGAAAATATACAAATATTTTCATTAAGGCAAATTCATTTTTAAAAATCAGGCTTTTAGGAGTGATTGCTTTGTAAACAAAGGATGGGTCAGAAGAGAGTGCCTTAAACGCAAGCCTGACATTTAGGCCCATGTCACCCTATAAACCCGCCCTGAACAATTCTATTTTCTATTTGAAAAGAGAAACCAGCTGTGGGTTGGGTTTACTAGGTGACGTATGATTGACTGACTCACCTGCTGGAGCGGCTGTGCACTCTCTCACCTTTTGTTTATGGGGCCTTGTTTCTAAACACGTGGATGGGCAGAAGGGGACCCGGGGCTCAACCTTCCGCAGCCTCGCACGCAGCGCCCTCCGCCCGACCCCGCCCCCACCCTATCCAGGGGATTGTTTAAATTTCCCATTTGGACCTGGTGGCAATGCTTCGTCTACATAAATAGTCCCTGTACGTGAAAGCATTCCCTTTTGATAGGTGGTTACTAGCAGTTAACAACCACTTATTTACTTTAAAAATTAATAATAAACTTTATAAACTAACCATCCCTTTGCCCCTCCTCCCCCAGTACACGCCTGGGTGAGTTGGTTATTTTCAGCCTTTATTCCAGAGGAACCTCTTGCCGGGTGGGGAAGGGAAAGAAAGGGGGAGGGGGAGGGAGGTTGGGGAGGAGGAAGAGGGGCGCAGGCTGTTGGAGAAGGAGAAGGGTACAAGTGAAGAATTAGGGAATATGGAGGCTATGAAGAATCAAGATCATTAGTGTTCAGTGAATTAGAAAAAATAAAACAAACTGTGTTCTTTGCCTGCGCTCCCACCTCTGCGTGCGGGTTTTGTGAGAGCCTCGCTCTCCGCAGGTCCTTTTTCCCCCTGCCTGGACACCCCCACCTCCCCCCTAATGCGATTTTAGCTTTTCCTCTTGTAAATTTCAGAGCCACCTCCGAGGTTATTGAGGACACTTAACCGAAAGAGGGAAGTAATAGAGGTGCTGGGAGTGTTTCTGATGTTTCTTAAAAGGCAAAAACAAAACGCCCTCCTCTAAACAGGGCGGACAATTGTACCTGCTTTTTATTTTTATCTTGGGGGGGGTGCCCCGCTGGTTGAATGAGGCTACTTTTTAGTATGATTTAAATATTTTTCCCGAAAAATTAAAAAAGTTTCCTCTATCATATTTAATCAGCTGTAATTATAACACATTCGAAATGAATAATATGTCTTGACAGTATTTTTATTGTTATTGTTCATTGCATGATGTTCGACTGCTTTAGAAGCACAGGAAAGAGAAGTAAACGCGCTACAAATGGGGAATTACCCTCGTTTAGCATTAAAATTCATTTAGATAAAATTGCCACAAACATTTAAATGGGAAGATTAGTTCCCCCTCACGCCTTATTGCACTCGCTCAATGGTTCCGTTAAGAACATTTTACACGTTGGAAATTCCGTCTTCTCAGACGGCTTGCTGTTTCCTAGTTACCCACATTCAAAGCAAAGGCAGCAGCAAAGGCAGCCGCAGCCGCAGCAGCAGCAGGGAAAAAAAAAAAAAAGTTTTGGCAACTGGTCTGCAATTCATCCGCTTCTGGCCCCAGCCTTCCCTCCGCCCACAGCAGTACGCCCCCGACCCATCACCTTTCCCCACCCCACCTCTCCTCTTCCCCTCCGCCCCCAATCAGGTAATTTGCAGAGTTCTGTCGAGGAAACAAGTTGCTTAGTTGTATAATGCGTGTATGTAATGTTAAATACAAAGAAATATAAAAAAGCCAGTTTATCCCTTTCCCAGTCGTCCCTCTTTTGCTTCGACTCTGAAACGAGGGTTTAGTTTGAAAGTGCTGAGTTTCTCACATCCCCTACTCTGAGACCACAAGGCACGCTTTTTGGCTTGCTTTTCCGCCAGGACATTTCCAGGAAATTCACCACCGCTTCTTGCCTGTATTAGAACGTGTGAAAGAATTACTTTGTAAAGTCCGTGCAACATCTAGTTTCTCCCTCTCCTTTCTCTGTCTCTCTGTCTCCTTCTCCCTCCCTCCCCCCCCTTTCCTCCCTCCCTCCCTCCCTTTCTTCCTCCCTCCGTCTTCTCCCCCTCCCTTCGCAGAGCCGCAGGAAAAGAAGAATGTCGGCTTCGACTGCCATCTTTTGGGGATTTGGAAAAACGACTCGGTAGGAATCCGAGGGAGGCGGGGGCGCGGGGGGTGGGGGGAAACCCCCTTCTTATCCTGTGTCGGAACTGGCTCCCTTAATCTGATGCTTAAATATTTGATGTGGAAAAATTACCCATAAAATTAGTTACTAACAATTTCAAATTGAAATCACTTATCGAATTATAAACGCATTAAAGCTGTATGGATGGTATTAGGAGTTCCTCGGGAGGCAGCGGGTGTCTCCTTGCAGTGCGTCCGGCCGGCGAGCTACGCTAGGGGAGAGGCACCCCGAGGAGCCCGGGCACCGGGTGGGGAGGGGACGAGCGGCGGCCCGGCCCAGGCGGAGGCTCCGGCTCGCTTGGCTCCGGGGGGCCGAGAGGGTGAGGAAGGAGCAGCGGTGGGAGGCTCCGACCCCGGAGCCGAGGCACCTACCAGGAAACTTGGTAGTACAGTCGAAAGGTTCTGAAAAGGAAAAGCACCAGCGACACCCGCCCCCTCCCGCCCGCGTCTCCCACGCGGCGCCTAGAGTTTTCGCTCCCTGTTCCTCGCTGTGCGCAGCGCCCCTCGAGTCGGAGCCGGGTTCGGAAGGGAGATGCCGCTGGCCTGGGGCTGGGCCGGCCCCCGCGCGCCAGGAGAAGATCCCGCGGGCCGCGGCGAGGATCCGGGCCCGGACGCGGCTGCCCCTGCGCCCTAACCCCGGGGTCCTGGCCCTGGAGGGAGGAGGGCGGACAGGTCCCTGCTCAGAGCCCAGAGCACCTAGGGAGGCGGCTCCAGCACCTCCACTAGCCTCCTCGCTCCTCCCTAACCCAAAGGGAAAGCCAGATCTAAAGGGGCTGCAGACCTCGCCTCTGCAGACTAGGCAACCCAGAAGGTTGTGGAGAGGCACGTCCTGGGGGACTCCCGCCCCCTTCCCTTCGAAAGGCGCGGCTCCGGGTGCTTTGTTGCGGACTAGATGTTTCTTGATGGAGTCTACGTCCGAGTCCCACCGCGGCTCTGGAAGCGGGACTGCGAGAGCTTGGAGCTGGGGGGCACTTGAGATCTGGGCAGCGTCCGCCAGGCGCAGCCGGGAAGCCTTGGGCAGTACCCCGAGGTCTTAGGCAGGAGCTCGGCAGGATCACTTTAAAGCCTCTGCAAACTTTCCCCTGCCTTTCGGATCCCAGCAGGCCGTCGGCCCGTGTGAAAACATGACGTTGCTTAGCTCCCCGGTAGGCGCTTGGACGCCGGGTAGAGTGACCAGAGTGGCGTGGAACTGGGTCTCGGGGAGTCCTGCCTGGCTCTGGCCGGGCATTTCACCTCTCCTGACTCCCTTCTCCTGTGCCACCGCTCACCCACTTGACTGTGGGGCAGCCTGAAGCACTCTGTCTGGGTGGCCGGGTACAGAGTGTACACGAGGTTGGGAATCCCAGGGCCAGGTACAGAGCGGTGATGGGAAGAGAGTCGGGGATCGCCTCTTGAGGAGGTCGCTGATGGCGAAGAGTTGTGGGGTGTGTGTGTGTGTGTGTGTGCGTGTGTGTGTGTGTGTGTGTCTCATTTTGGCCCAATCTGGCCACTAAGGAGTTTGCAACAGTCTCTCCCAAGGCGGAGTTGAAAGGGAAAATAAACAATATATTGAGCAACCTGTGCGCCAACATCTGAGCTTTCCAGAGTCTTTGCCCTAAAAACGGGTATACTGGGGGTCTTGGTAGAGAGATGAGGTGCATTTTAGGGTCTCAGTTCAGGCGGGCCGCGCTGGGGGGTCGCCACTCCACGCACTGCCCCGCGCGCTCAATCCGGCGAGGGGAAGCCCAGGCGCTGAAACCCTGGAGAAAAGGGATTTAGTTTTAAGCCAGTCTCCCATCGATCGGGTCTGTAATTCCTACCCCTGCCCACTCACAGACACACTCACCTCTACTCTAAGCATTAAGTTCATTACGTGAGCAATGATCTTTATCTCCAGGCGGAAAACGAGTCCCGGGACCTCGCCGATTGGGGAAGCAGTGAATAAAGTCACCTGCTCCCGCATCCGCCCAGCGGGTTCCTCGGTGGCAGGGCGGAATGCGCAGGGGTCCCGGGCTCCAAGCTGGAGCGTTTCCCGCAGGGGTCAGGGAATCCTGTGCCTGCTGTCTTCGGGTTGGCGACCTTCTCGAAGGGTGGGATTGCCCTGGCTTTCTTCCTCCCCTCCCTTCTATTTTCTTCTTGGGCCCCCTCTCGCACCTCCGCGTTCTCTTCCTGCTCTTTCCCCCAAAGTGGCGAGTGCCCCTTCCCTCCCAAGGGTCCCCCGGCGGTTCCCCCACCCCCGACCTCTCCCCGCTGCCGCAGCTCCGGGTAACCTTTTCTTTCCTGCCTGCTTCACCCACCAACTTGGACCTCTGTGGATGGGGATCGCTTAGCGAAACCCTCTTGAAGCCACTTGCTGAGGACACCCTGGGGCTTTAAACAACCCGATTCCTCCATCTAAGGGAGATCCCTGCGCCCATTGATACTTCCATCTCAAAGAAAGCCAGCGAAGCGGCAAACACCCCTCGCAGCTGCCTGCTCCCCATTCCCACCCCCCTTAACACCCTCCCCCGCAACCCCCACCCCTCATCGAGCACTGTCTGGCACTGCCGGGAGATGGAGGTGCCACGCGCCCCCATCCTTACTGGCCGACCCACGAGGCGCCAGCTTGTTCTAGAGACTCAGTTTCCACCGGACAATCGTGAAAGCGGGGAAAACACAACGCAATGGTGTGTAAACCCACTTTCCCGCGCTCTCCCCCCGTCTGATTTTCAAGACGTGCATTTTCAGGTAGTCCTAAAAGCGTGAACAGCGAGCTTTGTGTGTTATCTAGTGGGGGTGGGGATGGAAGAGGAGGAGACTCCCACCGCTCGCTCCAGTCTTTAATGTCTGAAATAACGAAATGCCTGTGTGGCAGCTGCTGCTAGAGCCAAAACTAACTCTTTGGAAGACGGAAAAGAGTGAAAGGCAAAGAAAGACTGTTCATTTTTTTTCCTTTGGTGCCGTTTGGGATGTCATCTGTTTCCTTGGCGACTGTGTTCAGTCCCCGGAGCCCCTGGGCTCCTGGATTGTTAGGGGGGAAAAAGCATGCTATTTCTGCACCGTCATTTATCACTGTCAAAGCATAATGATTCCCCTTGCAGCCCCTTATTGATGTTTGTAATTGCATTATCTCATAAAGGAGGATGATCAATGAAACCGAGCCGTGCATTCTGGGGTCAGAGGAAGCCAAAGTACTGTTTGTCCCCTTTAATACAACAAGTACTCATTATCTTTAGGTCTGCATTCAAAAAATGATCTGATCTGGGGCTGACCCTGTCGGACATCCCAACACTTTTTAAAACGCGGTTTGTGTAACCTTTTGCTTAAATGCTAAATCAAGTACCTGTCTTGCATTTCAACGAAACAAGACTCTAAAATTGAATGGAAAAAGCATTTTTTTCCTTTCTCCCCCCCGCAAGGAGGTCCGGGGGGGGGGGAGGGTATGACTGTCTGAGCATGCACGTGATTTTACACTGGAACTGCTCAGCGATCTAATGTAAATGTAGAAAAAGCAACCCCCATCAGTAAGGGACCCAAGTAAACTGATGAATGCAAAAATTGGGGTGGGGGAAGGTATCTGGGAGCATCTAACAAGGTCGGTATTAGATCAGAATAAACCCACACCCGGTTTAATTAATGAGCTATAAACTGAAATAATTCCCCATGATTCTGCCCTTGCTTCTCCCCTTTACAGAGTCATATCTCTTTGGTTTAGATAAATGACTTTTGTGCCTGTACGATTCTCACAACAACAATAACTAAATCAGTTGCACGCTCTGTATCTAAAACTGTCTACAAACTCCAGCAAATAAAAAGGAGTTCATTTGTCTATTAAGGCAAGTATTTAGTTGAGCAGAAATGTCCCAGTAACACTGAATGGAGTTCATGTAATCCCAAGAAAATCAAGTCATCTTGTTGCACTGAAGTAAATGAAAAAATACAAAGGAGGAAAGGTCCAAGTGTAATTTTAAACTAAATGCATTATTGGACTGTCAGAGTGAAAACTGTGCTTGTGTGGTTGGGATGGAGGGAGTAGACATCAACTTAGCTCACATTTAACTGAAAGGTTTTATAAAGGAAACAATGATCCCAAGTTTGGTTATCATTTTAATTTGTGGAAAGAGGAGAAATGGAGACAATTTTAATTCATCATCTCAATAAATTAGGGTGAATAACTCCTTAAAAGACAAAATTAAGTGAACTGATTTTAAATGTTGCACGCCTGTATAACAAAAAATAAAGTTTCCAATCTTCTGAAGGTGAATTCTTCCATGTTAATAAAGCTAAAAAGAAAAAAAGAAAAAAAGAAAGAAGAAAGAAACTAAAAAAGAAAAGGCAGGGACCAGGGGCTTATTTTAAATTTTCTAGAAATAATTTCTAAACAACATAAATCAATATTTTAGATAAAAATATCTAAACGAAAAGCTTCACCTTATGAGAAAATAGGTTCTAATACTAGTTAAATAAAATAGTGTCTTGATCATTTGACACCTTGACATAAAACCCTTAAATCAAATGATAGAAAAACAAAGGGCAATAATACTCCCCTTCAGAAAAAAGAACTTTAATAATAAGCTAAAAAGAGTTTAACTCTGTCAAACCATCTCTTAATTTTTCTCTAGAAGGCAGATTCTTCTAATAAATATTATTTTCCAGGAATTCTGTCAAATCACTTTGAAATAATGTATGTTTTGTATTATTTAAATATTCTGGCACTTTTGTTCTTTGATAAGGCTCAAACTGAAATGGATATGCAGTCACGCATATATTTAATATAAATGGTGTCTTGTCGTTAACATAAAATATTAAAGGGAAAATAAAACTTTGGGCTTTGTCAGTTGAGATAGAATTTTTTAGCATAATACTCTGATTTTCAAAACATACAAATGAAAACCCTCGATTTTAACCAATCAACACGAGTCTTTCTCCTATTTGGTTGGGGATCTGGCATCCGGTACGTTTTCTATTTTTAATATTTAGTGTTATAGCCCACGGTTCAAATAATGAAAAATTAGTCTCGTTTCAGATATTATTTATTTATAGAAAGAACATGATTAAAACATAAACACACACACAAACTGCAGCTGCAACAGAAAAAAAAACTTGATTTACGGTTATTAAATCTTTGATCGCCATGTTAATGTTTCTTTTTCTACCTTTCATTTGCATTTTAATCTATCGAATCTTTACAATTTTGCTGCCTCCTATTTCAATGATTGATTACAGATCTGAAATAAGAAAAACCAAGCCTAGCTTTTCTTTTTCCTTTCTTTTATTCGCTTTCTTTTTTCTTTCTTTTTTTTTCTTTCACCGTCCTGTTCCCCCTGGGTAGATTTCTGAAACTTTCTCTCAATGCTAATGTAGACAGGACAAATTAATTCTGCTCTTTTAAATGTCAAAGATATAAATAAAAAATGTTTTCTGTCCCCAAACGTGAATATTTTCCCAGCCGCTTGTTTTCCAGTCGTAAAAGATCATCCCAGCAAAACGCAATTAACAGTGAAGCACACACCCACGGCAGCGTGGATTTTTTAAAGGACGAGTTGCTCTGAGTTAAAGAAAGGTGAGAAGTTCATCGTCCCTTCATCATCCCGGCCGGGCCGCGGCTTCTTTTCCTTCTCACACATTCAAAGATTTGGTTTATCTGTGATCTAAGTCACACAAACAAACAAAAACAAGCCTGGTGGGCTTGCGGTGCTTAAGTTAATTACTTGGGACAAGCAGTGCAAAGACAAAAGGGGAAGCGACGCAGGACTGTTTGTTTTCTTTCCCCGGCTTACCACTGCCCCTTGGCCCCTTTTTCCCCCAGCCCTCCCTACACTCCCTCCCCCGATTTCCCCCACTCCGCGGATAAGACAGTCATTTGCTGACCGCTCGGCCCGTACGCGTCACTCTTCGAGCGGGTGTGAAAGCTAGTGTGGCGGTGGTTTTGGAAGGCGCCGGCCGGACGTAGGCTGGGTGCATCCTCCCAGCAAGGCTGGGGGTCCCTGGGGCTCTGGAAGGCTCTGGCCCGGAACGGACTGCGCCTCGGGCCGGACTGGGGGTCGGGGTTGGGGTGGGAGCTGCGCACCTTGCGGTCGCAGAGGAGGCGAGCCCCAGGTGGGAGAGCAGAAACCGGGCGGGCGCGCGTGCAACCTCGCCCGCCAGTCGCGTGTCTGGGTACCTTGAGAGGAGCGCCCCCACCCCCAGCCCAACTTAGCGTCCGCATCCCCCGGCCGAGCCCCCTGGGTGGGGTTTCAGTGCCAGCGGACGCAGAGGAGCCGGCACAGGAGCAAGGACCGACTTCTCCCGCTGGTCCTGGATGCTCGCGCTCGCGTCCCCGTGTGGCGCGCTGTGCCCTGGGCGGAGGGACCAGCCGGGAGAAGTCGAGGGGACCCCCAACCCCGAAACCCCCGCTTGGGCAAGCACACGAGCAAGAACTAGCGCAGGCAGAGTCTCTTCAGATGGGCCTTTGGACTCTGTGCGCACCCAAGGGCGTGCCCACTGGCAGAGGCGCAAACCATCTTCCTCCGGCCTGGTCCGCCGGGCTCTGCGTTGCTCTCTTTCTTCTAGAGACTCCTAGGGTGGCTGCCGAGAGGGGGGCAATCTTCATTAAAGTGGGCGTCCCGGACGGTTAAAATGCGGGGGGGTGGGGGTCTGATCCAGGCCGGCCCTTTGTCTTGAAGCAGATTAGGCAGCCTAGAAATAGGAGGAGAAACAGAAAGTCTAGACAAGAAAACTTATTGTGTTCACAAAATATAAAAATGAACCGAGCGGGCTGGTACCTCAAGGGGTGAAGATAGATCCTTGTAGACAAGTGGGAAGACAAGACCGGGAAGATTTAAAGTGAAAGAAACCGGCAGATTATTAAGAAAGTAATAGTAAGGTGTCCCATACACTACAGTTTTATTGTTGGGTAGTAACCACCCGATTTATTTATTGCCAGGGCTGTATAATAGAGATAATGACCACAAACTCAAGATAAATTCTTAGGCACCCAGCCGGACAATTCTTTTTTATTTAAGAGAGAGAGTCTGAAAGGTGAGCCTCGTCTCTCCTCCTGGAAGATCCGTCTTGCTTTCTACCGTATTATAAGCATGACATGCAAATAAATAAGTGCTGCAGGGTTTGTGTGGGTAAGCTGGCAGGATTTATTTCAGGTGAGAGAGGAACATACACGGAATATGAATTTCCGCAGGAGCCGCGGAGTGATGCTTCCCTCTCCTTCTCGGCGCCCCCTCCTCCCAGTCTCCCTCCCTTTCAGTGGGAGCAGAGAGCGTCCCCTGATAAAAACATTAATGTGTCATGTCTCAACTCCCTATTCCTTGACATATAGGTCTGGGGAGGGATGAGGGGCAATGAAAAATGCAAAATGCGTCCCCAAAGTAGGTTGACTTTCTGGGACTGCTTAAAGCCATCCCGACAAAGAGAAGGGTGAGCTGTAATTATGACTTCTGGGGGGAGGAGCGCATGGGGGTTTGTTAAGATCATCTCGAAATATGCAAAATGGTGCGAAATTTTTGCTCTCATGGATCTGTTATGGGCCCTCACCAGCTGGAGAGGTCCCAAGGAGAGCCTCCCCGCTCCGGGACCTGTCTGCCTTTCTTGGCCCTCAGTTTCTCTCTGCTGAGCCGGGTAAACAATCCTAGAGTCAGGTGATGGAATACAGATGACCTTGCTGGTTGACTGCCAAGGTCAGAAGGGAGCGGGTGGCCTCAGGTGTTGGCTCCATCTGACGCAGTGGCTGCAATAATAGTCACCCTGGTTGGCCTTGAACAGGGTGGCCTCTGAGAGCTTCTCACCTCCCACCTGCGCTCGGCTGCGCAGATTCTGGCGGATTTTACCAGGATGAAGTCAGCACCCTCTTGCCACCCTCTTTCTTCCTCATTTTTTTGGGGGGTGGGAGGGAATGATTTCAGACGTAGAGTGTTTCAGCCTCACAATAACCACTTATATACAGAACTTCCTTTGATATGTTTGGCCAGGATGAAAACACCTGACGGTGAACCAAGCTAAAGAGAGAGTCGCATTGGAAAAGGGAGGGGCGGCCGGGCC
>PVHT021183519.1:22582164-22683507 GCA_004024745.2 Catagonus wagneri
TAGAGGGGGTGGGGTGGGGGCAGGTAAGGAGAGAAAGCAGAGAGCAAGCTGGGAGAAGGAAGAGGCTGTTCCAGTTATTTGGTGGTTTGTGTGAGGGATATTATGAGGCTGAGAACCAGGACAGTGTCGTCAATCTTTTACAATATCGGTGTCACTCAAGCACAACTTTATCTTTGAACTGGAATATCTGTTTCAATGATTTCCATAAGCACATAAATTATCATCTTCGGAGACTTCAATATTTCTTTCAGTACTTTATTAAGTGTTATTGCAGAGGCCATTTTAAGAAGTGAATGATTCAACTTTTAATCTTCTGAACATTCAAGTATATTCCACTGAGTTTCCTTTTCCAAATAAGCTGAAATCACAAAAAGAAACTAACCTCATTACCTGAAAAAGTGACAAGCTCTCAGCCTGGCAATTTGCCTTACTCACTTCAAAGGATGATAAACTAATTGTTTCCAGAGTTTATAAGTAATTAAGCTATTATTCAGGGAATTTATGTAACAGTTTTATTTATGATAGACGTTAGACTAGCAAGAGACAAGTCTTCAAAAATACCAAGATTTTAGTAATTGAAAAATTGCCCTTATTGTTAATAATGAAAACTATTTTTTATTTTTAAAGCATCAGAAAATGTAAATAGTTTTCTTCCAGAGTACATGATAGGTAGAGGTCGTTATGTGTAATTAATGCTGAAAGGAAAATGAACATATAATGACTTCCAAAGATGAAAACATCTGCAGCTACCAAGTTTTAAAAAGTTAATTTTAAAGTTAATTCAGCTCAGTTCGTTTAAATGTGTCAGATAGGAAAGTATATATTTAATATCTTTTTTACAATTCCATTTAGAAAGTTTAAAAAGAAAACTCAGTCTTTTCAAACATTAATTTCAAACTTTTTTTCTATATTTCAACTCATGTTTATCACTAAAAAAATTAGTTTTGCCCAAAGTGAAACAATATTCATTAAAGGAAAAAAGGAAGACTTTAAAAGGAAATGAATTATTTTAAACATTTCATCAAAATGTATGGCACCTTAGTAATAATAATATATATTACTTGTTTGTGTAACAATTTACTGTCTTGATATAGTTTTTGCATCAAGGTAGCATCAACTTTTTGTTTTGTTTTGTTTTTAGAAAAAGTCTTTTTCATTGTCATGTGAAGAATTTCAAAACTGATGGAATTTTCATTTAAGAAGAAAACATCTTTGAAAAATAAATGTGAAAATCTAAATGCATGACTGTAAAGTCTTAGTTGAAGTAAAAAAAATGGGGGGAAGTTGTTTGCAAAAATTAAATTAAAAAATTAAGTTGTAGTTTCAATGCCCCTATTCCCTTCACTATAAAGAGTAGGGATCAGCTACAACAATCATTAGAAGGGGTGGAAAAGATGTGCAACTTAGCCACTTGTTTTTAAGTAAATACCTTCTAAAGTAAAAGTCAAGAGTTTGTGGAGGTTATAGACAAAATGTCCTGTATGAATCCGAGTCAGTGTTGTTTCGTGACATCTGTGTAAACTGCAGTTTAGACCTGTCATCGTGTCACAATGTCTGATTCAGTGTTTGCTGCAATACTTTTTTCTTTATTCTAATAGACTAGCATTGCCCTATTAAAAACAAAAACGAAAGCCCCATAGTTAGTGGTAATGTAATCCCAGCTGTCCAACACCATACAGTGTTGCCTTTTGGACATGAGGCACACTTGGATTCCCTTTAGGACACTTTACGGTTTCAACTGACTCCGTGAGAGAAAGACAATGGTGACCTTGTTGCAACTGGCACCTGCAGCATTTCACACAACACACCTTGCCAACACAGCCACCTCCATGATTCACACCAGAGCAGGAAGTCAAATCTAGGTGCATTTTATAATAGGAAATATGCTGTTATGATTACAGAGGAATGCGTTCTTTTTGCACATCCCTCCACAGGCTTAAGGAAACGATTAGAAGTCTGTTTTCTGGTTTCTTTGCAGTAAAATATCGCCATGTTAGAAGTGCTGCAGTGACTTTATGTTGAAGTTTAATGATGAAGGATTTTATGGTGCGTTGAATCCAAGATGTCCTTAATAATACAGATCAGAGAGAGACATACTGTTGTACCACAGCTTTGCCCAAGTTGAAAAGGATCCTCTAGGGAAAACTGGGAGTGGGGTGCGGTGAAAGTGATGCTAAATCAGTGACCCAACTTCCAGGCACTCTGATTAGCAATCCCGACTCTAGGGCTAGAACATCGTGTAGTTTATCTTAAAGGGATCTTTTGCCTGATCTCTAAACCATATTGCCGTATTTCTGCTTGGTAAATCTCTTTGCCTTGTAAAATATGGTAGGGAATTACCTGCAATTATATTCATCATCAGTGTCTCTCTCAAAGAGCTCCAGGTTTTTTTCCAGAGGAGTCCTACCCCATAAGAGAATACTCCTCTGTCCTCAAAGTTGTAAAGGTCTTTAGAATTCTGAGATGCTTTCCTTTGGTTTTCCCTTGCTTGGCCACAGACAATTCCCTAACAGTTGCTAGAGTAATTAATACCTTTATTGATTAAGTTGCTTCAGTGAACTGAAAGATGACTTGTCCACCAATGACAGGCATGTGATCCAGCAGACTGAAAAACAGCATGCCATACCCCAAAGAGGGAACCCCAGCTACTAGCGTGACTCCCCCTTTCCTAAAAAAATCCACAGCATGAAAAAAAAAATCCACATTTTTTTACACTAGTTTTCAGTTTTCACTTAAATTCTGTGTTACTTTATTCTGGGTCTTGCCTTAAATCTTTGTCTATTTCTAACATATTACATGGGATCCTTTTTGAGACCAAAAACATGTGTGTGTGCTCACACACGCATGCGTGCGTTTTAATAGCTTGAGCGCATACAGTCCCTTGAGCTGTGAGCAGGACATGGCAGGTGCTGAGATTAACAGCACCTTGTCTTTGCCCTCAAGAGCTCAGCTGGGGAGTTCCCATCATAGCTCAGAGGAAACAAATCTGAATCTGACCAATATCCATGAGGACACAGGTTCGACCCCTGGCCTCGCTCAGTGGGCTAAGGATCCAGCGTTGCCGGGAGCTGTGGTGTAGGTCACAGTTGCTGCTTAGATCTGCTGTTGCTGTGGCTGTGGTGTAGGCCGGCGGCTACAGCTCCGATTTGACCCCTAGCCTGGGAACCTCCATATGCCACGAGTACAGCACTAAAAAAAAAAAAAAAGGTCAAAAAAAAAAAGAGCTCAGCCGGAGGTGGAGCTTATTCAAGACAACAACAACAATAAAACACCTCAACACCTCAATCGCAACCTGTAGCAGTATACACAGGTACTGTGTGGGGGCTCAAAATGTCATCAGCAACCTGGAGGAGGGGAGCCCCTGTGAGCCTTTGTGGTGGACTGAAGAAAGGAGGAATAGAGATTAGGAAATGTGTTTATATCCAGGCTCAACCAGGAAACCAGAAGCCACTCTGAGTGTTACCTACCAAGGGAGAGAATTTAATATAATTAATTGGTTGCACCAGGGACAGAAGAAGCTGCAAAGACAGCCATGTGGCAGCCAGGCAACCAGAGCTGAACCATCTCAGGGGGCTGTGGGCCCACATGGGCCAGCGGGACAGAGGGACAGACTCCAAGGATCAGTCCCCCGGTGGAAAATGTCACCAGGGCAGCTGGTAGAGAGCAGCCAGAGCTATGGAGGAGATAAGAGAGGGAGAAATACTCTGGAGTCTTGTCTTTTACTCTCTAATCCATTACCAGTATCTCTTTTGGCTAAAACCAGCATGAAACTGGCTGACACAGAACTTGACCCCAGATCAGCCCTCCCACCAGAGAGAGAGAGGCAGGGAAGCTCTTTGATTACAAACTGTTCTAGAAGCAACAAAGTTTCTAGGCAGATATGACCTTCCAGAGATCTTGTTTCCTTTTTCCAAGTGTATTGTTAATTTCCGAATGGACTGGTTTGAGGAAGTTGGAGGAGGAGTAGCATACACCAAGCAAGGGCACCGAGTGGGGAGAGAAAGTGGCTTACTGAGAGAGCGGCAAGTTTTGCCAGTGTGGCTGGAGCAGAGGACCACGAGGGGAGTATCGTAGGACAGAAGCTGAAAATCCTAACCGCTAATGGCATGAAATGACCGGTGGCTTGTGTAACAGCTCATCTTGTTAGCAACCATTAATCCATAGAGGGCAGGGTAAAACAGACAGTGGGGCTAAGACTGCAAAAATAGAGATGTAGGTCCACACATGTGCAGTGGAGCCCATTGGCACATGGCGTTCCTACAAAGAAATGGGGCAGCCTTCTTGACTACCTTGAGTTAACTTCTACTGTTGTTTGAATCGGCTACAAAGCTGGTGGGGTCATCTATCCAGTCATTTTCATGGGCAAATTAGAAACTGTTCACTTATCCCAAAGAGACATCCCTGTGGCCAGTTTGGTGTTCAGACAGCGACATCAAAGATTTTCTCTACTCCCACGTCATGGGAATAGCTCAGTCCAAGAGCTCGCAGGTGTCAAGCTCATGAATGATAATCTGAAAGAGGTTTCTTAGGGAGGTAAGAAACTTGCGGGAAGGCTGTTGTGATAACAGTGGGGTCCAGGAGGAAGAGTGATGAATAGGAGAAGATAATTAGGAGACAGAAAGCTGGGACAGATTTGGGGGATGAGGGGTAAAGAGACGACGAGAGCAGTGGCATGATTTCTTGATTGGGCTCCATATGCTGGAGCAGAAATGTTAGAAGGGGCATGTTTAAAAGAAGGATGATAACTTGGTCTTAGACATTTTGAATTTGAGATACTTGTGGATTATCAAGATAAAGTGACCATTAGGAGATGAAGACATAGCCTTTTGGTGATATAAATTCCGGGGCTGGGGGGAGCCATTGAACTAGATAAGTTTATGCTGGATCTGGTTTATGGTGAAGGAAAGGCTAGGGGTAGGGCTGTCAATAAAGGGGATCTCAGTGGGGAAAGGATATCTGATTTTGAAGTTGAGGAAGACTTGTAAATATTTGTATGGTGAGGGAACAAGGAGGAAACGTTGAATTGCAGTAGAGAGGTGTTAATCATGTGGACGTCCATCATCAGGGTGGAGAATTGAGCTGTGAATCAGCAGTGGGATAGCCTAGCCTCCAAGACTGAAGGCAAGTGACAGCTATTCCACGTATGTGTAGGGAACTTTTGGCAATGCAAAATATGCAATGTCAGAGGTCTCATTGTGATGGCAGGAAAACAGGGAAACTCAGTGTCAAGGTCACCAGAGATAGAGTCATCTGTTAGGTGGAAGATTTTGCTGTCAGTGGTGTACAGCATCACTCTTTCTTAATCACTGACATAATTACACCATGTTTATGTAATTGACAAATGGCAGAGTTACAACATTCCACAGTATCTTGAGGCACCTCTGTGACATAGTCACATCTTTATACTACATCTTCTTTCTAGAATAGTAACTCAGAAATCATAGCATTTAGGCAGTGTCTTGAGGTGAGAAGCAAGGAGCCAGAGGTCCTCACCCAGCATTAATTCTTTAAAAAAAATGTAATTATTATTATTATAGTTGGCAAAGTGACCCAGTCATATAAATATATAACCTCCACCGGCATTAATTTTTGTGTGTGTGTGCTTTGTCTTTGTAGGTCCGTATCCGTGGCTTATGGAGGTTCCCAGGCTAGAGGTCAAATTGGAGCTGTAGCTGCTGGCCTACACCACAGCTCACGGCAACACCGGATCCTTAACCTACTGAGCAAGGCCAGGGATCGAACCTGTGTCCTCATGGATACTAGTCAGGTTCATTAACCACTGAGCCACGACAGGAACTCCCCAGCAGTAATTCTTGATTGCTCATTGCACACTCTCTCCACCTGCCCTGCGAAAGTCAAGCTGTGGGAGTGTTCTACCTTTGTCACTGACAAAACTGTATGCTTTTGTACCTGGTTGTATTTTCACCTTTGTTGGTTATAGAAACAAAGAAAAAGATAACCTTTGTCTAGCTGATAACAGGGCAAATGAGACAGTCAACTCCAGT
Source organism: Catagonus wagneri (assembly GCA_004024745.2). Taxonomy (NCBI): domain Eukaryota; kingdom Metazoa; phylum Chordata; class Mammalia; order Artiodactyla; family Tayassuidae; genus Catagonus; species Catagonus wagneri. The sequence goes on from PVHT021183519.1 coordinate 22,588,170, forward strand.
AAGTTGATTCAGTATGATTCCAGTAAATATCTGCAGTGTTGCCTTTTCCAGAAAAATGAAATTGCATAGCTTCCAAGCAGGTAAAGAGATGTTTTTCTCTAAATTTTGCTCTGGAATGAGAGCAGGCTGGTACCTCTAAACTTACAGTAGAGGGCAGAAACAGGGTCCGAGGTGAACCCCATCTACAGGAGTCTGCTGAATAGCTGAAACCCAGTTTGGCTTGGGGAAGGTCTTCAAGTCTCAGTTGGAATTTGATGCAGCTTGGCTCAGAGGCTCTCCATAAATGGGCTGAGGAGTCACACAACAGGAGTGTTAGGAGCTGAACCGGGTCCCCCCTCCACTCCCAAACTGATGTGCTGGAGCCCCAACTAGGGGTCACCTAGTACCTCGACATGTGACGGGGTTTGGAGGTAGGGCCTTTAAAGAGGTAATCAAGGTCAAATGGGATCATATGGATGGGGCTTAACCCAATGTGACTGGTGTCCTGACAATAAAAAGAGATTTGGACACAGAAAGAGATTGTGCCGGGGTGCACATGCCCAGAGAAGAAACCACAGGGAGAAGGCAGTCATCCGCAAGTCAGGGCAGAGGCCTCAGAAGTCGAACCCCTCAATAGTCTGATTGTGGACTTCACGCCCCAGAACTGTGAGAGAATTTCTGTTGTTGTCCCACCTACGCATCTGTGGTTTTGTTTTTGCTTTTTCTTTTTATGGCTGCACCTGCGGAATATGGAAGTTTGCGGGCTACAGGGTCGAATCGGAGCTGCAGCTGCCGGCCTACTCCACAGCCACAGCAACACTGGATCCGAGCTGCATCTGTGACCTAAACCACAACTCGTGGCAACAGATCCTGAACCCAACGAGGGAGGCCAGGGATAAAACCCACATCCTCACAGACACCGTGTCGAGTTCCTAACCTGCTGAGTCACAGTGGGATCTCCCAGTCTCTGGTTTTTGTTCTAGCAGCCCAGGAAAACTAATACAGGGAGATTTAGAGTTTGGACCTCTCAGCAATCTGAGAAATAGTAGCCACATCAGTTCATTTTATATTAAAATATTAAAAATTTGTATATTAAAATATGAAAATGGTTTAGAGTTTACAATAGAAATACTTTAGATTAATGCAAAAAATATGTTAAAGTATAAAACGATTTTATACATATATATTTTGTGCATGTGCCTTTCTTTTAGGGCTGCATCTGTGGTATATGGAAGTTCCCCGGCTAGGGGGTAAATCAAAGCTCCAGCTGCTGGCCTATGCCACAGCCACAGCAAGTTGGGGTCCAATCCATATCTGTGAACTAAATCAGCAACACCGCATCCTTAACCCACCAAGCAGGGCTGGGTTAAGGATCTGCTGAGTCACAACGGGAACCCCTATTTTGTATTTTAATAAATTTTTATATTAAAACATAAATGTATGTTACATTTAACCATAGGAATATTTTTATAAAATATAAAAATGAACCCAGGATATGTCTGCTAAAAAAACCCTGCATTTACCTCCACTCTATTTATATATCAAATATTCATCCAGCATTTTCACAGTACTTACCATGGGAGCTGACTTTATCACTCTTCTCTGCCCCTGACTTTCCTGAACTTCTTTTACTTCTTAGTGTATCTGTATCTGCACGAACTCTATTTGTGTCATTTAGAAAATATAGCTGGGCATTCTCTTCAAGGCTCAGCGGTTAATGAACCCGACTAGGATCCACGAAGATGCGGGTTCAATCCCTGGCCTTGCTCAGTGGGTTAAGGATCCGGCGTTGCCGTGAGCTGTGGTGTAGGTCTCAGACTCGGCTTGGATTCCTGCGTTGCTGTGGTTGTGGCACGGGCCGGCAGCTACAGCTCTGATTCCACCCCTAGCCTGGGAACTTCCATTTGTCATGGATGCAGCCCTAAAAAGCAAAAAAACAAACAAGCAAACAAAAAAAACCCCAGTGTGTTTCAAAGCTGCATTTTCTGTGAAGTTTGCTTACGGAGTTTGTAGGCAGCATTTTCATCAGGTTTCTTAGGAATTAAACCTACATTTGAGCACAAAGGTTAAGTCCATGATTTTACTCTCTTTATTAACTGCGAAATTTAGGCCAGTCATCCTATCTGGTTAATTCTCTTTAGTATTTGGAATATCTCAGGTTGATTCTGCTGTTTGGCACTTTTAATTAAAAATGATTTTCTCAAATCCTCCTAGGCATAAGATGTTGACAGGAGAACCTCCATGGCATTGAGTTGTGAATAATACGTTGATATCAGATGCTTCCAAAAAGGTTGCCAAAGACCAAAAACAAATCTGACAGTGTCTTGTGAACCTATTTGTATCTGTTATAATCTATGCTGAATAATCTATGCTGATGTGTGAAGACTGCTTTAGAGAAACCAGGACAGGTGAAGCACTGACTCTGCTGTACGCAGCAGGTTGTTCATTAAATGTTTACCTCCCACGAATTTGCCTGGTCCTTGTTCTTGGGAATTTGATGAGCGACTGGGAGCTGGGACATCTTAGGAAAATGAATGCTAGTGTCCTCATTTACTTATGGTGTGTGTGACTCTCGGTGACATCACTCAGAGTGAGTAGTTTATTCACCTGCAAATTAGGGATGAGTTCTGTCGTCCAAGCCTCCCTTACAGGCATTTGTGGGAAGGAAATTAAATAATGAATGTCTCTGTGGTGCTATTTCTTTTTATTTATTTTCTTTACTGTGGTACTTTTTTCAAACTTGCTCTACCCATTTAAATCTCGTCGTTATTACTGCAGTCGCCGTAAGTGGTTTAACTCCATGACCCTTTTACTTTGCTTTCTCACATTCTAAGTGAGGGAGCACCTGGGCTCCCTTCAGGGATGAAAATCATAATAAACATGAGCATCTCTTGTTTGATCCGGGTTCCCAGAAGGACTCCATGTTCCGTGGCATTTCAGGAGTGTCTCCTGAAGCTTGGTGTTGACTTTTGTTTTCATTCTTTCATTAGGTAGTGATTTTTTTCCCTACTAATTTCCCCAAGATTTCATTTTCTTCAGAGCCAGTCAAAGATGTAAACATTGCCTCAGAAGGAAATCTTCCAGAACCTAATGTCAAGTTCATGCAATATGTGGGAATGTGTCATCTCAGAGTGTGGCAAGAACAGCTCCTGCCCTCTGGCTGCCTTTCTGAAAGCTTGTCCGGTTTCTAGGGTTTCTGATTCCAGCTGTTCTGTAGAACATGTTTTCTGAAGAGAAGAAATGATAAATGTAGACCACTATCACTCTGTATTAGCAAAGTGCATTGAGAGAACCCCAGCAGGTAGCTCTTACTTTCTGTATTGGGACATCGGTAAATGCCCAATAAATGCCACACAATTCTCCCCAGATGCTGCTTTTGAATCCGAACTATAATCTGGGGAATGGCCCAAACCATGTAGATTTTTTTACTGTGACTTCAGGAATGATGGGAACTGGAATGCAGTATGGGGGGGGGGCATTGGATTATCATTATCGTCATTGCTAGAGTTGGGGGATAGGCATCAACTTGAGGGGTTGCTTACATTTTTAAAAACTTCTTCAGAGTTCCCTGGTGGTGCAGTGGGTTAAGGATCCAGTGTTGTCAATGCTGTGACTTGGGTCGAAGCTGTAGTGCAGGTTTGACCCCTGGCCCTGGAACTTCTGTATGCCACAGGTGTGGCCAAAACAATTTTTTAAAACTTTTTTGTTGTGGAAAAATTTCAAACATTCACAAAAATAGAGAGACTGAGACAACAGAGCCCCATATATTCATCACCTGAATTACAATGATCAATATTTGGTTACTTTTGCTTTATCCGTTTCCCTCCTTCTCTCTCTTTTATTCTGGAACATGGTAAATCAGAGATAAGATATTTGTTCTCCTCACTTTCAAAAACTTTAGAATGTATCTTTAACTTTAATGAAGACTCTGTTTTATTATAGTTTTAAATTTAAAACTTTGTAAAAATACGGAGTTCCTTTGCTGCACAGTGAGTTAAAGATCTGGCATTGTCACTGCATCGGATTAAGCCTGCAAGGGTTTGATCCCTGGCCCAGGAATTTCTACATGCTGTGGGTGTGCCAAAAAAAGCAAAAAGCAAAACCAAACCCCAAACTCTTTATTTTGATATAAGTTTAAACTTATAGCTAAGTTGCAAGAATAATACAAAGAACTCCCGCAATCCTTTACTCGTTTACCAGATATCACTAATTGTATACATTTTGACCCTTGCCTTATTACCTCTCTTTTTCTTTCATATAACGTGTAATTTTTTTCTGAACACTTTGAGACTGAATTGGTGACATGCCCCTTTCTACTACTAAGTAGTTCAGTGAGTATGTTCTATTTTCCTATATAAAGATATTTTCCTATATAAATGCAGATTAATTATTAAAATCAGGAAACTGAACACTGATGCAATACTGTTAACAAATCCACAGTCCATGCTCAAATTTCATCAACTTCCAAAACAATGTCCTTTGTATATGTTTCTTCCTGACTTAGATTCTAATCCAGGATCACATGTTACATTTTACTTGTCATCTTTCTTTAGTATCCTTAAACCTGGAATAAACAGTTTCTCAGTCTACCTTGGTCTTTCTTGACCTTGACATTTTTGAAGAGACCCATTATGTTGTGAAATGTGCCTCAGTAGCGGTTTACACGATGCTTCCTTGTGGCTGGACCTAGGTTATGCCCGTTTGGCCAGAACACCGCAGAAGAGATGAGGTACCCTCAGTCCTCGGCATCAGATGACAAGTGATGTCTGTTTGTTCCAGCAGTGGTGACGTCAGCTTTGTTCAGTTGATTAGGGGTTTGCCTGCCAAGTGGGAGGTAGCTTGAGATTATTGGGTAACAATCCTCTTCTTCATTGACCCTATATTCATTGGTTTTCACATCCACCGATGGTCTTCTAACTTTATCATTTTAATATATTTATTAGCTGGCATTCTATTGTAAGGAAAAACTTTTCCCTTTTCCTCCTTTATTTATACATTTACTTACTCCCCCCCTCTTTTTTTTTAGGGGTGCAGGTGTGGTGTATGGAAGTTCCCAGGCTAAGGGTGGAATAAGAACTGCAGCTGCCGACCTACGCCGCAGCCAGAGCAATACGAGAGCCGAGCCGCGTCTGCAACCTGCGCCACAGCTCACGGCAATGGTGGATCCTTAACCCACTGAACGGGGCCAAGGAATAAACCCCCATCATCGTGGATACTAGCTGGGTCCTTAATCTGCTGAGCCACGACAGGAACTCCCTTTTTGCAAGGTCTTTTGTTCCCACTGGGTACTCTAAACCAAGAATCAGTGACCTATCTCAGAGGGGAATAACCATCTCACCTCCATTTCTATAAATTGTACCTTCTAATGCATGTTCCAATGAGCCACAACCTGCTGAGCCACAACGGGAACTCCCATTTACTTATTTTTATCCATATACACTAGTGGAATCTTGTTTTATTTAATGAGTTCTGCTTCATTAGTACATTGTCTATTTCCCAGACACGGTCAGCAGGAGCTCCTCGTACTACTTCTTGTGTCTTTGGGATATATCGTTGTGTCCTAGAGGAAGCTTACCTTGGTACCTTCCATGTCGAAGTGGAGACTGAGGTTGGCCATCCTGTTCCCTCCACAGTACCCAGCAGCTGCAGGAACAATAGACTTTCCATCCACATCCTCCAGGTTTCCAGCTCATCCCTGCAGGGAATCGGTGTGGTCAGTTGAAGGGATGTAGGTGCGTTCAGGAAAAGAGCCTGATGTTAATCTCTTATTTTGGGACCCTCCTGGTGGTTTTCACAGCAAGTCTTCCTCACTAAAAAGTCAAACACTGGGCTTTCCTAATTTCTGGCTTCTGTCTGAAACAGGTTTCTTGAGCCAGTTAATTGACCATAAATTACAACTGACCTTGGAGGGATTAACTTGCATTGTGGGGTCATCTCCTCTGTATAGCTATTTGGGTGCTTTCTGGCTGCCTGAGCGTTAATATACTTTTCAGCTAAGTTAGAGAGGAAAATGTACCACTTGGGGACATTACAGGAATTGTTGACCTTCTCCGGTCAGTTTGAGGTCAAGGAATTAATGTAGAGAATTACCAGAAGATCTATAAACACACGTATTTCTTACATGAGAGATATCATTAAAAAATACTGTTCCTTTTTTTTTTTTAACAGTTTCAGATCCATGTGTAATATTTGAGTGGAAATCATACAAAGGAAGTTTTAGTGTGGTGACAAAAAAATATCGTTTAAACTGAAAACCTAAAAAATTACCCTAGGGGTAGGTTTTCTAAAGTTCCATAGTGATTGAGCCATTTTGACACTGAAAATATATGGGATGATAGGCCCTATATTTAGAAGAAGACTTATTCATGTCAGAGGCCGAACGCATTCTTTTGAGGTCAGTTCAGTGCTGAAAGTAATCGTTGTAGCCTGTGTCCTAAATTCTTCTCTGTCTATTTGGTGTCTCAAGAGGTTGAACTAGAAATTGGCATGCCAGCTTCTTCCTGGTGAATGTGTGGAAAGAGGACGATCTTTGGAAACACAGACCTGGGACCAAATAATGTCACCGTCACTGATTTGTTCTCTATCTTTTCCTGAGTTCTTCTGTCATGCTAAGTGTCGGTTTCTCCATCTGTAAAGAAAGGTCCGTAACTGGTAAGATTGATGCAAGGAATGGAAGTCATCGAAAACCTTATGATAAAGTGTAACACCTGGCTAGAGGAGACCCCCCTCCATGAAGGTGACTTTTCCCTTCCTTCTCATTCTTGCTTCTAAAAACATAACAACAGTCACCTTCATTAATTCATTGCTACCCTTATGCTAAACTCTGACCCCAGTGCTTTCCATGCACCACTCATGAGAGAGAAATTATTATTTCCAATTTACATACGAGACCTAGAGAAGTTACGGCTCTTGACCAAGTGTTGATGCTGGGGTTTCGAGTCTGATGCTGGAGTCCAAGGTCTTCGTCACCATGGTTTTCTTCTTCTCGTAACTATGACTCTTTGAGACCATGCACATTTCACATATTTGGAGAAGTAACTCATTATTAAGTGAACACAGTTGAATGTCCTGAGTTGTGGTGAGGGAGAATTAACCTGGACCCGAACCAAAATTGAGAGTGCAGAGAGGAAAGACAGGGAAAAGTGAGAGGGTACTAGACATAAAGGTGATCCGTACATACCACCCTCGATGTCTCTGAAACATAGGGTTGCTTATCTGGTTCCAAAACACGTCCACTAATAGTCCTAACAGCTGTTATTTAGGGAGCACATGTGCTTTATGGAATTCTCTCTTTAACGTTACAGTAGCCCTTTGGGGCATATTTATTCCCTTATTTTGGAGGTAAAGAAACTAAGGATCAGGGAGGTTACAGGGTCATGCAGACTGCTCATTCCAAGCTGGGTCTGTGTGAGGTCAGACCTCCAAGACCTGTCACTCCTCTCTGCTGTGCTTAGTTAGCATAGATGCCAACAAATTCCCTGGATGCCTGGCACTGCCCAGTTCTCAACTCCATAATGCCTCCAAATGAGCTGAAAGTCTTGGCCACAGATGTACAATTTCTTTTCCTGCTTGGAAGCTGGTTTTTACCAGACTCTCATGAAGTCCAGCCTCTAAGACTCCACCATCGTCACCCTGCTTTCACAGTTTGGCATTAGGGATAGGCTTCAAATGCGAACCTCTTTCCCCTTCTGAGGATAAGAAATGTGTTCTTGGAAGAGTCTTCTAAAAATATTTCACACCCTAGACATTGAAGCACTCCCGTAGCAGAGGCTGATTCTTGCCTACCCCAATATCCATTTCCCTTTCCCCCTTAAGATGAGAAGAACTTGAATTTTAGTCAGGCCCATGGCCACCTAGAGTTAGTTACTAGCTTCTCTTGCAGCTACGTGTGGTCAAGTGACTGAGCTCTGGCCAAAGAGTAGAAGTGCTCTGTGGGATTCTGGGGCAGCTGCTTAAAGCTTTTGACTTGTATAGGAGGAAACTCTCTTGTCCTTCTGCTATTCCCACTTTGTTAGCGTAGCATCTGGGAAGTGATAGCTAAAGTTCTAGCAATTATCTGGAACCATGAAGTGACCTTGATGATAGAAACCCTTTGGTTGGATCATAGAGTGAAAGGCAGAAGCCTGAGTCATTGATAACAGCTTGGAGTCACTTTACTAATCACTTTACTAACAGAGGCTGCTTACCTCTATTTTTACACGAGAAGGAAACTTTTTCCCTCCCTTTCTCACTCCCCCACCCCTTTCCTCCCTTTTTTCCTTCCCTCCTCCCTCCCTCCTTCTCTCCCTCCTTCCTTTCTTGTTTGTCACCATTATTTTGAGTTTCTCTGTTATGTGTAACCAAGTAATTCTAATTGCAGTTTCCAAAAATATGTGCAGGTTCCTTTGGGCACCTGTGGATGTCTGGGGAAGCCTGCAAAGCTCCAAGCTTACTGGGTCAGCATTTAGTTGAATATGATTTAACTTAAAATTATTAAGATATCATGGAAGTAGGGACAATTGAATGTTTTGGGCCTTTGTAGCCTTCAACATCTTTTTGAGCTAAAGTATTTTTAACAGTTAAAACGCAGTAATACAGTGTTTTCCCTCATCTTACTGTTGAATTCAAAGAAGAATGCATTTGGAAGAAATTAGGGTCTGGCTCCTCGAAAGCTGGTCCTATCAAGTCCATCAGAGATTGTACAGCATTTAAGATCATGCTACAAACGGACTTGGAAAGCGTATGATGTTTCTGTGATAAAAATTATTGCAGTGAACAAAACTCAAAATTTAGTCCAGGTGGGATTTCCTCGCCCCACCTCCTGTTTTTATTTTAACACGAAGCACAAAAGTGACCCAAAATACTTTTGCTCTCCTGATAAACCGAACTTTGGGCACAACCAGAAGGTGAAATAGGAAGACGAATTTTCGTACTTGGGTATACCTGGATTGATGGAAATGAGTTTTCCACTCAAATTTGATCCATTTCAAGACAGCCAAATATCATGGTCTCCTAATTATTAAACTTAGCAAAAGATACTGTTTTGGGGAAAAATTTTATGGATCTGTTTTGGTGACTGAAAGAGTTAAAGATAAATAGAAACCCTGAATTTCACCCCCAAAGCCTTATAAAGGAAAACATGGAGAGAATATTTAGAGACTGTGGCAAAGTGAAGAGGATATTTTTTTTCTTTTTAGGGCCTCACCCATGGCATATAGAGGTTCCTGGGCTAGGGGTCCAATCTGAGCTACAGCTGCCAGCCTATACCACAGCCACAGCAACACCAGATCTGAGGCGCATCTATGACCTACACCACAGTTCACAGCAATGCCGGATCCTTAACCTCCTGAATGAGGCCTAGGATCGAACCTGCGTCCTCATGGATACTAGTCGGATTTTGTTTCCACTGTGCCACAATGGGAACTCCTGAAGTGGAAATCTGAAAAGCCATCTGAATAATTCACCCCAAAGTGGTTTAGAATGTTTATTTCTCTTCTTAAATCTCTGTTATATAGCCCCATCACAGATTAGATTGACCTGGATTTTAAAGTTTCCTGTAACTTTGTCTGTGGGGATCCATAAGCACCAAGTAGTCACTCCTAGTAACTATTTCTTTTTTAACTCAATGAATTTTATTACATTTATAGTTGTACAACAATCATCACAACCCAATTTTATAGCATTTCCATCCCAAACCTGCAGCCCATCCCCCTATCCCCCAACCTGTCTCCTTTGGAAACCATAAGTTTTTCAAAATACGTGTGTCAGTATCTGTTCCGCAAAGAAGTTCATTGTGTCCTTTTTTTAGATTACACATGTAAGTGATAGCACATCATGCTGGTGTCTCACTGTCTAACTTCACTTAGATAAGTTCTAGGTCCATCCACGTTGCTGCAAATGCCGTTATTTCTTTCCTTTTAATGGCTGAGTAATACACCACATCTTCTTTATCCACTGCTCTGTCAATGGACATTTAGGTTGTTTCCATGTCTTGGCTATTGCATAGAGTGCTGCAGTGAACACTGGGTTCATGTACCTTTTCGAGTCATGGTTTTCTCTGGATAGATGCCCAGGAGTGGGTTGCTGAATCAAATGATAATTCTATTTTCAGTTTTCCGAGGAATCTCCATACTGTTTTCCACAGTGGTTGAACCAATTTACATTTCCACCAACAGTGTAATAGGATTCCTTTTTCTCCACACCCTCTCCAGCATTTATTGTTTGTAGACTTTTTGATGATGACCATTCTGGCCTGTGTAAGGTGGTACCTCATAGTAGTTTTGATTTGCATTTCTCTAATAATGAATGATATTGAACATCTTTTCATGTGTTTTTCGGCCATCTGTATGCCATCTGTGGGGAACTGTGTTTGGATATTCTGCCCAGTTTTTGATTTTTTTTTTTTTTGATATTGAGCAGCAGGAGGTGTTTATAAGTTTTGGAGATTAATCCCTTGTCAGTTGCTTCATTTGCAAATATTTTCTCCCATTCTGTGGGTTGTCTTTTTGTTTTATTTAGGGTTTCTTTTGCTGTGCAGAAACTTTTAAGTTAATTAGGTCACATTTGTTTATTTTTGTTTTTATTTTCATTATTCTAGGAGGTGGATCTGAGAAGATATTGCTGTGGTTTATGTTGGAGAGTGTTTGGCCTGTGTTTTCCTTTAAGAGTTTTATAGTATCCAGTCTTATATTTAAGTCTTCAGTCTATTTTGTGCTTATATTCATGTATGGTGTTAGGAAGTGTTCTAATTTTTTGTGCCAGTACCATATGATTTTCATGATTTTAGCTTTGTAGTAGAGTCTGAAGTCAGGGAGCCTGATTCCTCAGCTCCATTACTCTTTCTGGGTCTTTTGTGCTTCCAAAAGAACTTTAAAATATTTTATTCTAGTTCAGTGAAAAATGTCCTTGGTAATTTGAAAGGTATTGCATTGAATCTGTAAATTGCCTTGGGTAATATAGTCATTTTGATAATATTGAGTCTTACAATCCAAGAGTATGGTATGCCTTTCCATCTGTTTGTGTCATCTTTGGTTTCTTTCATTAGCATCCTATAGTTTTCAGAGTACAGGTCTTTTGTCTCTTTAGACAGGTTTATTCCTATGTAATTTATTTTTTTGATGTGATTGTTTCCTGAATTTCTCTTTCTGATCTTTAGTTGTTAGTGTATAGAAATGCAGTCAATTTCTGTGTATTAATTTTGTATCGTAGTACTTTTCTGAATTCATTGATGAGCTCTAACACTTTTCTGGTTGTGTCTTCAGGATTTTCTAGGTATATTATCATGTCATCTGCAAATAACGATAGTTTTACTTCTTCCTTTCTAATTTGAATTCTTTTTATTTCTTTTTCTTCTCTGATTTCTATGGCTAGGACTTCCAAAACTATGTTGAATGGTAGTGACGAGAGCAGACATCCTTGTCTTGTTCCTGATCTCAGTGGGAATTCTTTCAGCTTTCATCATTGAGAATGGTATTAGCTATGGATTTGTCATATATGGCCTTTATTATGTTGAGGTAGATTCCTCCTATGCCCATTTCCTGAAGGTTTTTTTTTTTTTGTATCAGAAATGGGTATTGCATTTTGTCAGAAGAATTTTCTACGTCTGTTGAGAGGATCATATGGTTTTTATTCTTCAGTTTGTTAATGTGGTGTATCACTCTGATTGATTTACAGATATTTAAGAATCTTTGCATCTGTGGGATAAATCCCATCTGATCTTGATGTACAATCCTTTTAATGTAATGTTGGATTCAGTTTGTTAGTATTTTGTTGAGGAATTTCGCATCTGTGTTCATCAGTAATATTGGCCTGTAATTTTCTTTTTTTGTGGTGTCTGTCTCTGGTTTTGGTATCAGGGTGATGGTGGCCTCATAGAATGAGTTTGAGAGTGTTTTTTCCTCTGCAATTTTTTGGAATAGTTAAATGTGTAATAGAATTTTCCTGTGAAGCCATCTGGTCCTGAACTTCTGTTTGTTGGAAATTTTTAAATCACAGTTTCAATTTCAGTACTTGTGATAATTCCATTTATCTTTTCTATTTTGTCTTGGTTTAGTGTTAGAAGATGGTACTTTTCTAAGAATTTGTCCATTTCGTCTAGGTTATCCATTTTATTGGCATATAGTTGCATGTAGTAGTGTCTTATGATCCTTTGTATTTCTGTGATGTCTGTTGTAACTTCTTTTTCTTTTCTCATTTTATTGATTTGAGTCCTCCTTTTTTCTTTATAAGTCTGGTTAGGGTTTATAAATTTTATTGATCTTTTCAAAGAACCAGCTTTTGGTTTAATTGATCTTTTTATGGGTTTATTCATTTTTATTTCATTTATTTCTGCTCTCATCTTTATGATTTCTTTCCTTCTGCTAACTTTAAGTCTTGTCTGTTATTCTCTTTCTAGCTGCTTTACATGTAAAGTTAGATTGTTGATTTGAACTTTTTCTTGTCTCCTGAGCTAGGATTTTGTGTTGCTATAAACTTCACTCTTAGAACTACTTTTGTTGCATCCCATAGGTTTTGGTTCATTGTGTCTTTGTTGTTGTTTGCTTCTAAGTATTTTTTAATTTTCACTTTTGTTTTCTTCAGTGATCCATTGGTTTTTTTAGTAGCATGTTGTTTAGTCTCCATGTGTTTGTGTTTTTTTGCAATTTTTTTCTTGCTGTTAATTTCCAGTTGTATAGCACTGTGGTTGGAAAAGATGCTTCATATTACTTCAATTTTCTTAAAGTTACTGAGGCTTGATTTGTGGCCCAGAATGTGACCAATCCTAGAGAATGTTCCATGTGCACTTGAGAAGAATGTGTATTCTGCTGATGTGGGATAGAATGTTCTATAAATATCTATTAAGTCCATCTGGTCTAATGTGCCATTAAGGGCCTGTGTTTCCTTGTTGATTTTTTTTGTCTGGATGATCTGTCCATTGCTATAAATGGGGTGTTAAAGTCCCCCACTATTATTGTATTCTTGTCAATTTCTTCTTTTAAGATTGTTAGCAGTTGCCTTATATATTGAGGTGATCCTATGTTGGGTGCACATATATTTACAATTGTTACTTCTTCTTCTTGGATAAAGCCTTTGAACAATATGTAATGTTCTTCTTTCTCTCTTGTATATTCTTTATTTTAAGGTTCATTTAGTCTGATATGAATATGGCTACTCCAGGTTTCTTTTTATCCCATTTGCATGGAATATTTTCTTCCATTCTCTCACTTTCAATTTGTATGTGTCCCTAGAAGTGAAGTGGGTCTCTTGAAGACAGCAAATATATGGATCTTATTTTGTATCCATTCAGTCAGTCTATGTCTTTTGATTGGGGCATTTAGTCCTTTCACATTTAAGGTAATTATTGATACGTATGTTATTGCCATTTTATTAACTGTTTTGGATTTGTTTTTGCTGCTCTCTTTTCTTCCCTTCTTTTCTTGTTCTCTTCTCTTGTGGTTTGATGACTACCTTTAGTGTTGTATTTGAGTTGCTTTTTCTTATTTGTACATGTATCCGTTATTGATTTTCGGTTTGCAGTTACCCTGAAATTTTCATGTAGAGGTCTAACTTGTTTTAAGTTGTTGATCTCTTAATTGTAAGTGCATCTCCCATGTCCTGAATTTGTACCCTCCTTGTCTCATGATTTCTAATTTTGGTAGTATATTTGTGTGTGGATGGTTTCCTATCTTTACTATATTTGTGCTTTATTGGTGAGCCTTGTCATTTGTAATAATTTTGCTTCCAGTGGGGACATTTTCTTTTCCATCTAGAGAAGCTCCTTTACTATTTTGTAGAGCTGGTTTAATGGTGCTGAATTCTTTTAGCTTTTGCTTTTGCTTGTCTGAATGAGAGCCTCACTGGGTAGAGTAATCTTGGTTGGAGGTTTTTTTCCTTTCATCACTTTAAGTATATGGTGCCACTCCTTTCTGGCCTGCAGAATTTCTGCTGAAAAATCTGCTGATAATCTTATCTGGGTTCCCTTGTACGTTATTTGATTCTTTTCCCTAGCTGCTTTCAATATTTTCTCTTTGTCTTTAATTTTGGTCAGTTCGATTAATATGTGTTTTGGAGTATTCCTATTTGGGCTTATTTTATATGGTACTCATTGTGCTTTCTGGATTTGAGTGAATGATTCCTTTCCTATGTTAGGGAGGTGTTGGCTATTATCTCTTCGAATATTTTTTCTGGCCCTTTCTCTCTCTCTTCTCCTTCTGGCATCCCACCACGTGGATGTTGGTGCATTTAACATTGTCCCAGAGTTCTCTTAGACTGTCTTTATTTCTTTTCAATCTTTTCTCTTTTCTGTTCCACATCAGTATTTTCTACTAGTCTGTCCTCCACCTTGCTTATTCACTCTTTTGTCTCCTGTATTCTGCTGTTGGTTGATTCTAATGAATTTTTTATTTCAGTTATTTCATTTTGCATCTCTGCTTGCTTAATCCTTAAATCTTGTATTTCTTTGCTCAGTGTTTCTTATAATTTATCAATCGTTGCTTCCAGCTTATTTTCAATATCTTGAATCATCTTCACTATCCTCAACCTCACGTCTTTTTCATGGAGGTTGATAATCTCCAGATTACTTAGCTGTTTTCCTGGGGTTTTTTCCTTGCTCCATTATCTAAGTCATAATTCTCTGCCTTTCATTTTGTATAGATTTTTGGTGTGGTATCCTTTTTGCAGACAATAGAGTTTTCGCCACTCTTGCTTCTGATGTCCACTCCCCCACCCTTATGGCTGAAGTTGGTATGGGTGTTTGTTGTAGGCTTCCTGATGGGAGGGACTGGTGCCTGTCCACTGGTAGGTGGAGCTGATTCTTATCCCTCTGGTGGGTGGGGCTTTGCCTCTGGGTGAGATTAGAGATGACTGTGTGCCAGGGGGATCTTTAGGCAGACTGTTTGCTGATGACTGGGGCTGTGATCCCACCTGGATTATTGTTTGGCCTAGGGCTTCTCAGTGCTGATGGCTGGGGACAGATTTTTTCCAAAATGACCACCTCTAGAGGATCACATGCTGATAATTATTCCAGAGATCTTTGCCTCCAATGTCCTCCCCCCACAACGAGCCATAATCACCCTGTTTTCCCAGGAGATCCTCCAAGAACTGCAGACAGATCTGACCCAGGTTCCTATGGTTCTCTGCTTCGCCCTGAGACATCAATGCACATGAAAGCTTATGTGTGGCTTTCAAGAATGGGGTCTCCATTTCCCCCAGTCCTGGGGAGCTCCTGCACACAAGTCCCACTGTCCTTCAATGCCAAATGCTCTGGGAGCTCCTTCTCCCTATACCAGATTCCCAGGTGTGGGAACCTGATGTGAGGCTCAGAACTTTCACTCCCATAGGTGGGTCTCTGTGATACAGTTTCTTTCTGGTTTGTGGGCTGCCCACCCAGCAGCTGTGGGGTTGCTTATATTGTGTAATTGCCCCTCCTATCATCTTGATGTGGCCTCCTCTTTGTCTTCTGGAGTAGGATATCTTTTTTGATAGTTCTCAGTCTATTTGGTTGAAGGTTGTTCAGCATTGGTTGTAATTTTTTTGCTTTTATGAGAGAAGGTGAATTCCAGTCCTTCTACTCCACCATCTTAATCCCGTCTACCAGCTCTTACTTCTTCCCGATAACTATTTCTTGAAAAGACACCATTACACAGCATTGCATTAGCTTTGGAGCTATAAATGTGTTCTTCTGTGAGGTGAAAGGAAATTGTAAAGGACTCCTAAATTAAATCTTTTTAATTTAGATATGATCATACAATTTCTGTATTTGTAAGGAATTTAGATATAATCTATTCAATCCTTTCCTCATTCCTTCACATGATTATTTATTTATTTATTTATTTATTTATTTATTTTGCTTTTTAGTGCTGCACCCATGGTATATGGAGGTTCCCAGGCTAGGGGTCTAATTGGAGCTACAGCTGCTGGCCTACACCACAGCCATAGCAACATGGGATCCGAGCTGCGTCTGCAGCCTACACCACAGCTCATGGCAATGCCAGATCCTTAACGCACTGAGCAAGGCAAGGGATCGAACCCACAACCTTATGATTCCTAGTTAGATTTGCTTCTGCTGTGCCAGGATGAGAACTCCCCTCGCATCATTTTAAAGACAAGGAAACTGATACCCAGAGGCTTTTTCCAGATTCACAGCCTGTACATAAATTCTACCATTAAAAGCATGATACTTCACATTTATTGTTTATTTTCTAAAATGGCCCAGTGGAGGAAAAGAGGCTTTCGTCTATCAGTTTGAATTTGGTCCTAATTATATGTGGCATCATGAGTTTCTTCCATAAAAATTTTCAGAATTAGAGGATTATAACATCAAAACCTTCAAGAATGAATTGACTTAAAATTGTTGAAAGTTACTGATATTGCGTATACCTCCAAGAGACATGGGCTAAGTGAAAAGACTTTATCTTAAGTGATAGCCAGCAACCTGAGCCATGTAGAAAAATAAAAATAGCAAACTGCATATTGATTTCAAAGCAAATCAAGTTAAGTATTTTCTATGGACATATAGTCAGATAATAAAACTCAAGAAAATAATGTAAGCTCTTTTCTATTTTCAACTGAGCTAGGCAATCTCCTTTAAACTTTGCATGCAGTGTGGAAATAAGGTTTCTGAAGTAACCATTACAACATATTTTCATGAGTGTTTATTAAGAAGTCCCGAACCTTTGTTAGTAATAAATTGGCTGACATATCTATAGGTTTATATCTTTTATTGGTTACTGATTAACTTAACTGCTCTGCCTGACAAATCTTCATAATAAATAAGCCAACCAGTGAGCACTGTGCAACCAAACCAACTTTGTTTAAAAGACTATATCACTAAAACATGATTTACACACTAATGAATTTTGCAATCAGCATGTGGTGGCGTACAAGTTTCAACATGAATCTAAAATGTACAAATCTGAAGACACTGAAGTTATTAAAAATCACACTGCAATGCAACTACTTTTAATTAAAAAGAAATATATCACATTCATATTTAGCAGGGACATGATGGCATATGAGAAGGATAACTCTGAGTTATGTTTTGAACACATTCTAACAAAACACGGTTGCTTTGAAGGTTAGTGATTCCTTTTTGAGATCAGATTACTTGCTATCCTGACTCAAATCAAGAAAAAAAAAAACAACCCAAATAAGAAACTCTATGTAAATATACGTGTAAACCATGTAAATAGACAAGATGATTGATGATGGTGTGTCAGTAGGAAAAGTTACTTGGAGGTCTTTTTTTTTTTCAATTTGACCAAATTCTTCTTAGAAAGCATATATAAATCACTGGCTTTTCTGCCTCTGCTTCGATTAATTAAATTGTTGACAGTGAAATTGAAACAAAGTAGATTTAGTATTAAAAATGATTTCCAGATCTTTTTCTATAAAACTTAGAAAAAAATCTTGAAGAACTTAAGTTTTAAACATCTGTCTGGACAGATGTCAAAATGCAGAGTGTTACACCATTATGCTGTGTAAGTATCTGACACTATGTTATTACTCTTCAGTTAAATATTCACAGTGAGATTTTATGATCTTTTTAAAGGAAAACTTCCATGAGAGAATAACCTCGAGTTGCACAACACAGTAAGCACTTTAAATGAATGAATTCCAGAGTAAACAATGAAAAATAACCCTGTGCTAGTTTTTACATCTTATTTCAGTCAGCTATGATCTTTCAATTGAGATTTTAAAAATCATTCAGGGGCGTGGGATGGTTGTCATTTTAATAAAAATTATACTATTAATTTTGAATATTTCTTTGGAAAGAGAATTTTAGTGAAGATCTTGTGTATAAATAGTGGAGAGAACTACACCTGGAAAAAATATGGCACTGCTGAATCCTAATTTTTGTGAAATACGTATTATAGTACAATGAACAATATTATTCAAAAAATAAAGATGAAAACTATCATGATATTATACACGCAACAGTAATTTAGGAAGCAGGCCTTTTTTGAAAGGTCTGTCTCGATCCCCACGCTGAGATGCTGCGATGTTATTTTATTTCCTCTTCTCCCCTACATTGCATCCGGTAGCTTACATTCAGTTAGTTCACATTAGAACTGAATACATTCACATTAGAATTATAACTGCCTGTAAAAAAATTTTTTTAATGGTTTT
The DNA here is from genome assembly GCA_004024745.2 of Catagonus wagneri. Taxonomy (NCBI): domain Eukaryota; kingdom Metazoa; phylum Chordata; class Mammalia; order Artiodactyla; family Tayassuidae; genus Catagonus; species Catagonus wagneri. The sequence goes on from PVHT021183519.1 coordinate 22,606,233, forward strand.
AAAGTGATGAAGGAAGCACAACCTCTCTTCTCTCCTTAGAATTTACTGGCCCGTTTTTCTCTAAATACATAACACAACCAACCACAGTTTCCTTACATGCTAGGAAGAATTCTTCAACAAAACACTGTAATTCTCTGTCAGAGAGACTAACAATAGCTTGAGCATCTCACTGTTTACTTAATGAGATGCGAATGGAAGTGTGAAGGTGAAAAGACAGATTCTAGGTTAGAGGATGGCAAGGTGAGATTTCTTCTTTAGCACGACCAAAAAAAATTCCTGGAAACGTCATGTTTGAAATAAATAGAAATCCCTTCCTTCTTCTTCCTTCCTTTCCTCCTCCCTCCTCCCTCCTTCCCTCTTTCCTTCCCTTGGAGAGTCATCCCCATCTGCCTTAAAAATTCTAAGATGGATTATTGGCTCTCAAAACTGTCAGATTTGATGCTGATAAATTAAAGTGGTTTAGCTTGGGGAAACATTAGCTGACGTTTTAATTTCTTTCACAGCAAATGCTTAATGATTGTCTGGTCTCCAGGTCACACTGCATAGTCTACCTACCATTGCTGTTACCATCATTGTTTTGTTTTTGCTTTTTAGGGCCACGTTTGTGACATACGGAGGTTCCCAGGCCAGGGGTTGAATAGGAGCTGCAGCTGCCGGCTTACGCTACAGTCACAGCAACGCGGGATCCGAGCCGCGTCTGTGACCTACGCTACAGCCTGCGGCAGTGCTGGATCCTTTACCCACTGAGCAAGGCCAGGGAGCGGCGAACTCTCATCCTCACGGATACTAGTTGTGTTCCTGACCCGCTGAGCCACAGCAGGAACTCCCTCACCATCACTGTTTTTATCATCCAGTGAAACTGAAGGAAATTGGGGATGAGTTGTCAAGAAATCTCAGGGACAATGACATGTCATTGCCCCATTTCTCCTTGTAAATCCTTTGTACCTATTCACAGAGGTCAAATGAAATTATGTCTATGAACCCATTATAAACTGTAAAGCACAAACTCAGGAACAGATAGATGATGCTGGTGGTGATTAGGATGCTGCTTGACAACACGATTCATCTTGAGACCAGAATCTGGTAGCAGCCTTACACTCTGATTATTATATGGTCTCGAGTAATGTACTTTGTACTGATGCTAAGTATATTTAGCCATCCACTGGGATTCTAAAGCATTCTCTTGTGATTGCTCTTCCACTGTGGTCTAGAATCATTTAGCTACTACAAGGAAAAAAACGATTATTTTTTTACCTTCTGAGTTTTCCAATCCACACTTCCCAGATTAATTAGAAAAGTACCCCAATCTCTCTTTCCTCTTCCCTGATATGTAGCACTTGCAGAAAGAAGATGCTAATTTGATGCAGAAGCTGTTGAAAATCAGTCAAAATAAACCCTGTTCCGATCTCGTGCACATTTAATGATTCTCGCTGAGCCAAATGGGAGTGGGGCTGACAAGAGGGAGTTTGGAGATGGACTTCTCCCCCAGCCTCATTTCCAGCCAGGTAAAATGGAGTTCGAAAGGCCCAAATTCTCAGCAGATTTGCACAGCACAGTAATAGCCTTTATGCTTGGAAATTTATGGGCCATGGACAGTTTATAAGAAACGATGTAGTTCATCAGAGAGCCAGACTGATGGAGCACATGGGAACATTCTGCACAGGAAGTTGGGTTTTGGAATAATACTTACTTTGATAGAGTTGTTTTGTTAGCTAAGTAAAACAGTAGGGAAGCCAATGGCCACTTAGGCTTCAAACATAAATATATATTTATAAGTCACCCAGCTGCCTAATTGAGAGCCGTGTAGTGTTTTCACTAAGTCTGTCTTTACCAGAATGCAGTAAAAACAACAATACCATCAACACAACCCCAGTCTCTGCATAGATTCATTTAATCAGTCTTTGATAGTTTGGAGATAATTGAATGCTGTCTAAATGCTTCTCTCTCGAAGTCAAGGGGTGAGAGGATGGTTAGCAAGATGCTTTTTATTTTACTTCTTATTTTTGGGTGGGGGGATGTTCTTTTGTATTGAAAGGTGCAAAGACAGAAGTTAAGCCTTACGCTGTCCTGTGGGTCGCCAAGGGCTATTATCAGAGATTTGAAATTGTGGCTCTGTGGACTCCTGATGGGGAGAGTTGGAGGGGGTGCTCAGAGGAGCAGGCGTTGGGTGTACAATTGTCTGGTGCTTTCAGGTTTCACAGAAGAAGGTTAAGCAGGAGGTGGCTTGTTAAATTTGAGCAGAGAACTGGAAAATAAGATTTCACACTCCTGAGATGGGGAAAGCTGGCGAGTTTGGAGTTGGTCTGGGAGATTTGAAAAAGGTCGGGTGCACTATAGTGTTTCTCAAATTGTATTTCAGTGCTTTTGGAACGAGAAAAAGTAGGTGTTGTATTAAAAATAAAAAAATTAAAAAAAAAAAAGAAGAAAAGAAAAGGGCCCGCAGGCCCAGGGGTCAGGCCAGGCATCCTGGAAAAACGGCCGTTTTAAAACTCAAATGATGACCTACCTTGGGGAGCGCGAATGCACAGCCTCTCCTCCGGCTTGCCTGGACCTCCTAGAATTCAGGCCGCACTAAGGAGGTTTTGCTACTGTGTCTTCCACTGGAGTCTTCTCTTTCTGTTCTCAAGCCCTTTTCTCCGCTTTACGGCCACCACTTTCACGATTTCTCTCTTTGGCGCTGAGACCCTGAGCTAGAGTTGGATTCCAAGGGGCAGCACTGAGGGTCAAGACTCGAGTTCTATCCACTCTCAGGTCTGCTTCTTCGTGTGACCTGAGTGCAGGACGCTTGGAGGGAGCAGGGGATTAGGCCCCCAAGTTTCCCCTAGAGCTGGCATTATGTGACCTTAGCCTTGGCCTTTTTTTTTTTTTTTTTAAATTGACTTACGGTGTTGTGTTAGTTTCAGGTGTACAGCAAGGTACACCTGAAAGAATAAATGAACATATATGTATATTTGTTCTTGTTCAGATTTTTTTCCGGTGTAGGTTATTACAAGATATCAAGTGTAGGTCCCTGTGCTATACAGTTCCTTGTTATTTATCAGTTTTTTATATCAGCGTGTATCTGCTAATCCTCAAATCCTGATTTACCCCTCCCTCCTTTCCCCCTTTGTTTTCCACCTCAGTGTATCTATTTCTGTTTTCTAAATATGTTCGTTTGTATCTCTTTTTTTTCTTTTTAGGGCTGCACCTGCCGCATATGGAAGTTTCAGGATGGGGTTGAATCAGAGCTACAGCAGCCTGCCTATACCACGGTCACAGCAACGCGGGATCAGAGCCACATCTGTGACCTACACCACAGCTCATGGCAACGCCAGATCTTTAACCCACTGAGCAGGGCCAGGGATCGAACCTTATTCCTCATGGATACTAGTCAGATTCGTTTCGGCTGCATCACAGTGGGGACTCCCTGTATCTTTTTTTTTTTTTTTTTAAGATTTCACATATAAGTGATATTATATGATATTTTAGACTTGGTCTTGTTATTTCAATCCTCCCCTCCTCTCCTGGGCCAGGCATGACTCTTTTTTTTTTTCAACTGCTTTTTAGAAAAATTATTCGTTATTGCTACTTGACTGACTCTTTATATCTAATTCTCCTTTTCAACTATTTTTCTATATTTTACTTCTAGTTTTACTTGTCTTCTCTTTGCTCTTTGTTTCCCTCTTGTGAGACTGATTCTACCTTTGCATTAGTATATGATACAATGTGCTGCCTCTTCTAGAGTTTACCTTCCCCTTTTCCTCAAGATTTGATCTTTTCTTGCCTAATGTAACATTAAACCCATTTTAAGACTCTGGTAAATATTTCTTGATTGATTGGTTTAATAAGACTCCTCATGTTTCAGACCTTGCATCTCCTTGTTTGGGCTCTGGACTCCAGGCCATCTCCTGTGTTTTTGGAATTGTAGTTAGTCATCCTTCACCTCCCATAATATGGACACTGGGTCTGGCGGATGGAGCCATGTGATCTCCAGTCTTAAATCCTCTGTTCTTAGGGGCCTGACTTAGGGGATAACTCAATCTCACTTTCCCTGCTCCCATCCAAAGTGAGCAGGAAACATAAAAGGCATTTAATATATTGGATTGCAGTCAAACTTCTAATAGTTCGGTTGTGCTAGGAAAATTAAACCTTTTTGTGTCAGAAACTCCCCAACACTTTCTTTTGGTTCCAACTTGCAAGAATATAAGATGAGAGGTTTCTCTCCTAAGAGTTACAAATGTTCTGACATAACAACTCACTGGAGAGGTACAGATAAGAATCCTTAAAATCTAACCTCAAATTAAATCCACATTTCCTTGTACCACAGAACATTAAAAGAATTTAATAGCTTGGAGAAAATGTTACTCATTGCCCATTATCTTGCTGCTAATCTATGTGTTTCTATGAAAATGTGATAAATTTTGTACTCTGCTAAGCACATTTTAGCATACACTTAAATGGACTATTTATTTTTTAAATTCTAGAAGGCAAATGATTGGTCTTCGTTAATTAACTTTTTATTAAATGGAACTCACAATAGAATAAGATATAAAAAAGTTGAGAGGCTTCGTATGTCTTGCAGTCTCTCCATAGTTTGTCGTTCAGTTCTGCCGTTTGCAATTTCTCTTAAGGGGGCCTTAGATTTTGCTTTGAAAAGCCAAAGAGTTGGTTGTTACTAGTGACTAATGTCAAGGAATGCCCTTGTCTTAAGAGACCTGATCACAACTTTCTCATAAAGTAGGGGGTTTGTAAGTTAATTTAGTAAAGGTTCATCATGATGTTCCCATAATGTTTTTTCTTTCTTAATGTGTTTTGTTAGAAACAAATTTGACTTGCAATGAAGTCTTCAGGAACACGTATGCTTGGTGGAAATGCCGTTGGTATGTTATGACATCTGTAATACATAAACTTTTTGGGTTATCTTTTCAATACTCATGATACTAGGATAAATCCTGCTCAAAGAGGTAGAAATGTTACAATAGAAAAAGCTACGTAAGTTTCCGTAGTGTAGTGGTTATCACTTTCACCTAATAATTGAAAAATCTACAGACATTAAAACATTGTGAATGATGGACACTGATGAATGGAACTGCCTAAAAACCCCAACTTGATAGCATTACCCTTTTAAACATATAAAATTACATAAAAAGAACTGATCAGAATCTTTCTGAAAGTGTGTTGATGTATGTCAGCATATGTCACTGTCATAAGGTGCAAAATATTATTTTTCTCCCCAAATTCAGCAAAACTGTTGGCCAGTTTTAAACAGTTTGGTACCTATGACTTATGCATTTGTTCTTAAAGCACTATATCAATGAACCTTAAATGGTGTGATGTTCTTTTTTAGAAACAAGAAGCAGAACAATGGTTACTTTTGCTTTGTAAAAGGAGATTATATTGTTCCTCAACCCAGTTTTTAAGGGTGAGCTATGTCCTGGCTCTTTTCCTTCTAGTCAAGTTTGAAGGTATGATAACATTATAAGGCTATTATAAATACATATACTGGCTTAATGTGGTAGTCTCTTCAACCTTGATGTCTATAAGCCCTCATTCATTATGTTGCAGTATTTTAGAAGGATCTTCACAACCTTTATTAACCTATATTCCAAAAGAAGCAGTATTAATGCTAACCCTGGGTAAGGCTAGCAGTCTTAAAATATGCATTGTCTATCAAAACAGGATCTGAAAACGGTCACTGGTACAGGGAATGTAAATGACCTTGTCATACTCTTGGGCTCCATGTGAAAACATATGGGAGAGTCACCTGACGGAAATCAAACCACCACGACCAGGAGAAGGGTCTGAGGTTTCCAGTTTACATGGTGTGAATACTTCAAGTTAATAAAATATCCTAAAATGTCACAAAAGAGGTGAAACTCCCCAGGATCCTACCAAGAGCAAATGAAAACTACTCTGTTAATACGTTTTGTCCACTCAGGATCCTCAATAAAGGAACCCCATAGATTTCAAGGAATTCAGCAATATTTTTTTTTAACATTTCCCCTAGTCTGAGGTTCTGTAGAGAGGAATAAGAGAAGAGATATTGAGAAAAAAACAGTAGGCCTTCACAGCTGACACATAATGATGATAATATGATAATCATAAAAATTACCGCATGTGCTCTGTACTGAGTCTGTGAGCTTTGTACACTTCATCGCGTTTAATCTTCACTACAAGTTAAGTACTCTGGTTAGCACTCCCCACCACCACATTTTTTTTTTTTTTTTTTTGGCTGCATCTGTGGCACATGGAAGTTCCTGGGCCAAAGACAGAACCTGTACCACAGAAGTGACCTGAGCCACAGCGGTGACAATGCCAGATCCTTAACCCACTGTGCCACTGGGGAACTACACACCACTTTAGAATGAAGACATTGAGACTCATCAAGGTGGAGTAACCTGTTGAAGGTTATTCAGCAGTGGAGAAAGAACTTGAGTCAGGTCCACCTGACTCCAGGGATGTCAGGAATTACCTTGGTTTTGGCACTGCAAGTCCCAACTTCCCAGACACCTGCCAGTCCTGGAACAGTGAGGTCACCCATCGAAACCCAAATCGTATCAGGGCAGGAGTTCACTTAAAGTTTATTGACTGGTTAATTTAATAAACATTGTTTATTATTTTCATAAATGTTAAAGACTTGAATATATTAAGAATACAGCCCTTTGTAGTATATATGTTTTTCTTTGGCCTTGTAGTTTTTATGACTCTTTTTGATATTCAGATAGTTTAAAGCTTTATGTGTCAAACCTGTTTTCCTTTATAGTTTCTGCCTTTGCTTTTATGTTTAGATATTCTTTCCCACCCTACACACCACCAAAAGTTATATTTTCTCCTGATTCTTTTATAGTTTACTTTGTAATTCAAAGTAAAATGGGAGTAGGCAGGGATGGGAAAGACTTCCACCCACATGTCCCATTTTCCAGGTTTGGGTAAGTGTTTCAGAACTGTAAGCATACACGTTTGAAATGTTCATCTCAGAAACTGATTTAAAATCCATAACTTAAGGGAATGAAACTCTTTCCAATGCATTCCCAATGTGTGGTGCACATGTATCTGCTCTGTAATCGGCAATCATGTCAAAATGTGTCAGCTCATTTCATATTCTTTTTAACTATCCTTTGATTAAGGGAGTGCGGTATCACCTTATGTAAGCCCGCAGTCAAATCTACCTTCAAATTATTAGCACCTGGTGAGAAATGTCCTTCTCATTCTAAACACCAGTTCATCATGTCTTATTTACAATTCACTTGATGATTTTGATATATCATTATAAATATGCTATGTGACTAAGTCTTTACACTGAAGCTCTTTGTTCTTATAAAAATGGCAGAAAATGGGAATTGCCAACTGGGTCCGTGATACAGATGTGGGGATCCTGACCAAGCAGGTGTGGTGTTAGGCTGAGATGTTAAATCACAAGCTCCAAATGTCTCTGTGTTGGGAAACATGATGTCATTCATGTTTTTCTTGCATCATTGGGTCTTAGTTGTCTAGCCAATGGAATGGGAAAATATTTGCGAATTCGCTGTTACTGAACAGCAATAATAGAAATGATTTTATTAGAAAACAAAATTCATGTTCTCGTATGGGCATCGGCAAACCTTTTGGAAAGAGCCAGATGGTAAATATTTTAGGCTTTGCTGGCCATAAGATCTCAGTTGCCACTACTCTGCTCTCCTTTGCAGCAGCCAGAAACTAACTGATATGGCTGTGTTCCAATCAAGCTTTATTTACAAGAGCAGTTGATCTGCATGATTTGGCCCCTGGGCTGCAGTTTTCCAATGGCTGTATAGTCAAGAGATTTCATTCCCTCACAACTGAGTGGTTCTTATTTGAAAGGTGAGTTTCAGTTGCCATCCTGGAAAATAGTAAACAAGCGTTCCTATCACTGGCACTTTAAGGCTTTGACTTCAGTGTCTTAAGGTTAAATTGGAAATGCCTTTGGACTTTCCTTGAAGAATCTCAGTGTAAACGTGGAGTTGTTTGTGAGCATAGGTTATATCAATCTCCCACAAAAAGTTTGTGTCTCAAGGCTTCTTTGATATTAGTGGCTCATAGCTTTTTTCCTAAGCAAATATTTCTATATTCTGCCAGAGGGCTGGACTCGGCTCAATTCCAGTGGAGTCGGCATTCAGGGGGAAGGAAACATATGGGTACCATACATTTGTTAGAGTTTGTCTCTATGTAATCACAAAAATTGGATACCTTCAGAGCTCTAAATTACAAATTTGAAAGGGTCTGCTTTAAGGCACAGAGTTTCCATATCACAAAGGTAGCAAATGCAAGATTCGTCCTCAGTGTCATTGCTTCGTGCTTTAGAAGAGTGGAATAACTGACTTTTGCTTCTATTTTGATAAATTCTCTCATGATACAGAGTGTGTGGCCTGTGTTTCAGTCTCTGATTGGTTATTAGTTCAAAGCTAAACATAGTGTTGGGGTGTAGATTTTATGTATAGATATATATGTCAAAATATATGTATCTCTTGAGGGAGTAGGTAATATACCTATGCATGTATGTATACATATGTAATATATATACAAATGTATATATGTAAATGTGTATATATATATATGGTTTAAAAAATATTCTCTCATAGACTCCCAAATATCCATGAATACTTTTTCCTGCCAAATTTCAATTGTATCAGTGTTTAAAGTAGGTTGGATTTCATACTTTGAAAAAATTCCTAGTTTGTGATAGGTCTTTTGTTCTTATTTCTGTATTTTGTTTGTTCCTGTATTTTGTTTGTTTTTATATTCTTGAAGACACTTTGCTGTTCTTTGGTGTTTGGCTTATTTTTGGAGACACCCCCAAAGCTACTGGAGATAACATAGTGAGTAAGGGAGATGTTCAAGTTGGGGATGCATTTTAGTTCAAAAATAAGATTCAATGTCACAGTAACAGGGCTGACTTTTTGGTTAAGTCTCATGATGCAGGTTTAAAGGAATTTTTTGAATATTTGAAGCAGTGGAAACAACTGAAACATGTTTTGCCTCCTGTGTTAAATTTTGAAGGATAACTTTCATTTGGTTTTGGAAGCTAAGATCTGTTTTAACAGTCTTATTACTCTATATTTATACCTTGTAAAAAACTCGCCCTTAGGAGGATAATTTGGGTGAATATAAGGAGCTGTCAACGGGTTTGTAATTTGTGTCTCTTTCAAGAAATCTGTGGATGCCTTGCCAAACTCTCAACAGCCCAGCGTGATGAGATTTAATGATAGGGGTTTTCCTCTTGAGTACCTGTAACTTCTACCATCCTTTGTGAGTAGTGTTTGGGGGTGACCAGTGAAGGCGCAAGAAAAGTGATTCTTTACTGTTTTTGTGATGGAACCAAGTACTGGAGGAGAGCGAGCTGGAGGCTTCTGGGGCGAATAGGGTCAGAGTTGTGTGCATGTGTGTGCATGTGTGCCGGTGACAGAGAGAGAGTGAGAGCTAGAGAGAGTGGTGCGAGAATTATTCAAAGGGACAATATTTGGGATTATTTTGATTTAAAATAGATTTGACCTGCGGGAGATAGAGTTTGTATTAACAAGAGAAAGAGAAGCAATCTCATGATTTAAGTTGAGACTATGGGGCATATCTTTCTTTGGTATGTTTTCTTTTCTCTCTCTGAAAACACACATATGTGCCACATTCATCCCCCTATAAATACTAAAATTTATGGTTAATTTTATTTATTTATTTTCTTGGCTGTGCCTGAGGCACACAAGAGTTCCTGAGCTAGGGATCTGACCAGCCGCACAGCAGCGACCCAAGCCACAGCAGCAACAACACTGGATCCTTGACCCACTGAACCACAAGTCAATTCGTATTGTTAATTTTCTAATTGCAGAAGAAATACATACCTATGAGGAAGACACTTTAAAACAGAGGAGTAAAAGGAAAAATAAACTACCCATTGTTGATTGCATAGAGATATTAATGGTAAAACTTGAATGTGTGTGTTTTCCTAATTATCTCCCTTTCCTCCTTCCTTTCTCCTCCTTTTTTTCTTTTAAATATTTCTATTAATTGCTTCTTTTAGAAAAAGAGATCTGTCACATTTAATATAATATTTCATAATATTATATAGCCATGTCCTATATAGCAATATATCTAAATATCTCTTTGTCAAAGTGCATTTTTCTCAACATACTAAAAAATAATTTTAACTAGCTCTATTTTTTCCAGTTATAAATGCAATACATTTTTACTGCAAAATAATTTAGAAAGCATTCAAAAACAAAGGTCAAAATCACCTTTAAAACTGCTGCCAAAATTTGCTTACATTTGTTTTATGGGCCTTTGAATGAAGGTATTTATGCTGAAATAACCTTGGGAAATTTTAGATTAAATGCACTTAAAATAGGATTTCTCAATGCCCTTAAAATGTTGAAGTGTATTATGGTGCTCATAAAAGGGAGCTAAAATGTAGAGTTTCTAAAACTTATTTGACCCGAGAATGCTTTATTTTACTTTTTTTTTCTTCAGAACACATGTCAGTAAACAATGTTCTTTACACACACACACACACACACACACACACACACACACACACATTCACACAGTCTTTATTGATTTATTTGTTTCTGGGTGATTTTGAAAATAAGAGGATAATGAATTTAATATATCATGGACATCTATTCACATCAGTAAAAGGGGATCCACATTATCATTCTTTTTTCTGGCCTTGCCTGAGGCATGCAGACATTCCTAGGTCACAGCATTGACCTGAACCATAGCAATGACAACACCAGATCCTTAACCCATGAGCCACCAGGGAACTCCCATCCATTACTTTTAATGGCTGCAAACTATGCCACTGTTTTTATGCACCCTATGTTTTAAAATAGCCTTTTATTGGTATATGTTTAGGTTGTTTCCATTTTTTTTTTTGCATTTGTAAATTGTGCTGAAATCAATGCCCTATACATCTCCTTCTTGTAAAGTTACCCAATTATTTCCATAAGATAAACTTCTAAAAAAGAGATAGTACAAGCCTTTTTATTTATCTATAGTCCATGATTAGTTTCTTTGTCCAAGAATATATGTTTTTTCATTAAAAATAGTTTGGATGAGGATTTACAAGTGTATGCTCATACAGAATGCACAGGAGCAGAGTGGGCTATCAGAAATATGGTTTTAAAGTATTTGTAATTATGCATCTATAAGGACTAGTTATCAAAACACTTTTCCTGTATCGAAACTGAGAGCTTCCCTCCTCAAAAATTAAGTAAAAAAAAACAATTCTAAAAATGTTACCCTAGTCAACCCCTGGCAGATAATCAAAAAGCTTAGGAGGACCAATACCTTCTAAGTTTTAGATGAAAAGGTAATACATTTTAAATTCAGGCTAAGGTACAGAAATAGACCCTTACTATTTCTATAAGTGATTTGTCTCTGCTCATTCATTAAAACCTGACATACTCTAACCAGTGTTTTATTAGAATTATGACCCTGTGCCCCCTGTGGTGTAACAGGATCAGTGGCATCTCTGCAGAACCAGGATGCAGGTTTGATCCCTGGCCTGGCATGGTAGGTTAAGTATTCGGCTTTGCCGCACCTGCAGCATAAGCTGCAACTGTGACTTGGATCTGATTCCGGGCCCAGAAACTCCATATGCTGTTGGGGTGGGCAAAAAGAAAAAAAAAAGAAATTATGACTCCATTCAACGAAAGGTCCCATAAGATATTTCATTGGAGTTTACATAAAACGGGGTCTCATCCTGGTTAGTATAAAAATTCAGAAAGCCAATCTGTTTGATCAGATTTTCTGTCCAAATATTAGGGTCTACGTTGAAGCTTTTGAACAATTATGCATAGGGCTGAGCAAAGGCTATTGTTTGCCTGTGGTAGATTGAGATCAAGAATGTTAATGTTATCTCCAAGAACACTTATTAAATTTATATCAAAATTGTATAAACAGGGTCACCAGGGCTAAATGGGATGTCAATGACCTATGAAGATCAGAAAGTAAACAAGAGATCTTAAAATAAGCATGTAACCTGAACGCCTCCAGGGTTGTTGTGTATTAAAAGGCAATTGTTTACATAAAGAGAGGGAAAATTACTTAGTGCTAATTCTGTTTGTGACAAGCTCCTTCTTCCTCAATTCATTAGTAGAATGGGGGTGGGTGCAGGTTTCACTGGGCCTGTTTTAAAGGGCTGTGAAGAAAACCAACACAAACTGTCCTTTATGAGCATTCTGGCCCTCAGAAGCCTGCTCATTTCCTTTACGGGGCTGGCTAGCTTCAGGCTAAAACCTTTCTCTAGGAAAGGTTTGTTGAGATAAGAGAGTAGCCAGGGGACCTGATAAGATTAAAGGAGTAAAATATGGTTGGTGGAAAGATATGGGTAGACTCACAAAGGTGCACATTGGAGAATTTCTTTGAAGCCTACACGTCCATCTTCAAAAGGAATTTCAGCCAGATGGGGAGCAAATGGGAATGTGTCTTTGGGTGGGTATCCCAAAGAGTTTGGGTTCAAGGATGGACGAATGATGAGTTCCCAGTAATGTCATGAAAAAAGGACAATGAATTAAGAAAAAGAAAGTTGATCTTTATTATGGCTTAACCAACACGTGTAATTATGGATCTGCAATGGAGGCAAATTTAAAACTCACTGGAGAAAATAGTTTGCTCATAAGAAACAAAAGACGTGGAATTCCTGTTGTGGTACAGTAGAAACGAATCTGACTAGTATCCGTGGGAATTTGGGTTCGATCCCTGGCCTCACTCAGTGGGACAGGGATCCAGTGTTTCCATGAGCTGTGGTGTAGGTGGCAGACACACTCTGATTCTGCGTGGCTGTGACTGTGGTGTAGGCTAGCAGCTGTAGCTCTGATTCAACTCCTAGCCTGGGAAGGAACTGCCGTATGTCATGCAGGTGTCCCTAAAAAGCAAAAAAGAAAAAAAAAAAGAAAGAAACAACAGACAAACAAAAGATGTGTTGGTCCTCCAAGCTGGTGAGGTGATGATCCAAGAGGCAGTAGAGCCTCTATATATGTGGCTCTGAGGTCACACTGCCTGGTATTAGATCCAGTCTTTTCTAGTTCTACTGTGTGACCCAGGAGAAGTAGTTTGATCTCTCTGTGCCCAATTTTCCTCATCAGTAAAGTAAGAGTAATAAGGGCGACCACCTGCCAGGTTAGTTGTGAAGGTTCAATGAGTTACTACATGCAAAGGGTGCAAAGAGTGCTTGGCATGTAGTAAGTGCTCAGTGAATCTTAACTCTAAGTTTTAACATTTGAAGACACATGGAAACGGATATTCTCCTAAAAGGTAACTATTCTGCTGTCTGCCATTCTACCAGAGAGCTCTATTTATGTGCTTCTGAATGAGGGTTTTTTTTTTTTTTTTGCAGCATATGGAAATTCCTGGGCCAGGGGTCAAATTGGGGCTGTGGCTGCCAGCTACAGCAACACTGGATCCTTAACCCTCTGAGGGAGGAATCACACCCTCATCCTCATGGACACTATGTCAGATTCTTAACCAGCCGAGCCACAATGGGAACTCCCTGAATGACTTTTTGATCTTTCAGAGTCACCTTTCATAATGTAAATCACAGAGCTTACCCAAAGCTGCTCTCAATCAATAAACAGTACAGCAGGCATTCATTGACCATCCTTATTGTCTGGACAGGATAACACTCTGGGGAGGAGGAAGAGGTGCTGGGACAGTGGGAAAGCTTCTAAGACAAACTCAATTCTTATAATTCATACTAAACAACCCATCAATTACAATTTTGCCGATGGTAAGGAAATTCTTAAGCCTCCAGTGTTTCAGCACAAGTCACCAGAGAAAGAATTTACCCATATTGTTCTGTGAGGAAAAATAGATGACAGCTAGGATAGGTTTTCTGGCTCCTTGCCTGAACCCTAGGAAGCAAAAAAGGGTTCATTCAAAAGAAGTCATGGAAGGGTGGGGACTCATGAAAGAGTTGGTGGGTTGTGACAAAGCCCATGTACAGGAATTCAGGAGTCTTTGCTCTGGGTTCAGGCTGTGGAAAGCTAAGTGAGCACATGGCTAAATCTGAAGGCTGGTCAAGCCTATGCTTGAGGCATCAAAAGACAGGAGAGACAGGAAGGCAAGGACAGACAGACAGATATATTCTCATACACAGCCAAAGAAGAGGCTATTTTAAACACAGACCCTATTGAAATGCCAAGTTAGAGTTTATGGTTTACTTTTTTCCCCCCAAGAGCCATCCAATTAATATGTTTTGTTAACTACTAACTTAGTTAAATAGAACCATGTAATTATTCCTGAACAGATCCTCAAACCAAATACCTGTAAATACTTACTGTTTATCCCAAGGCATTTTTCTACTCCAACACAGTGGATTTCTCTTCCGATTATTAATAGCCAGAGAGTTCTGCACAAATCTAGCTTTTTTTGAGCTTAGGCCAATAAAAATTGATCAAATGCTCTAAGGCCCTTTTCAAATCTAAAACTTTTTGATTTAAAAAAAAATTGGGGGGTTTCCCTGATGGCACAATGGTTAAGGATCTAACATTGTCACTACACCAGCTTGGGTTGCTGCTGTGGCACTGGTTTGATCCCCTGGCCTGGGAATTTCTGCATGGGGTACAGCCCAAAATAAATTTACACAATTTTTAAAGTTTACTTTCTATTTACAGTTATTACAGAATTTTGGCTGTGTGCTCCATGTTATATAGTACACACCCGACCCTGTCTTACACCCAATAGTTTGTACCTCCCATTCCCCTACAGCTGTATTGACCTCCCCACCCACTGGTAACCACTAGTTTGTTCTCTGTATCTGTGAGTTTGCTTCTTCTTTTTTTGTTATATTCACCAGTTTGTTGTATTTTTTAATTTTGACAGATAAATGATATCATACAGTATTTGTCTTTCTCTGTCTGACCTATTTCACTTAGCATAATGCCCTCCAAGTCCAAGTATTTTGTTTCTGAAATACATATGTCAGAGAAGGGCATTATAATCTTCTCCATATTTGGTTTTTCTTATAGTGTTGATCTGATTTCAACTGCCAGGTTTGTTCAGCGGACCAAGACTTTAAAGTCACACACCGCTTTTCAGAAGAGCAACATCTTTCTTTCAAGGAGAAAATTAAGATATGCTTACTTCTACTAGCATAAGACATGTCAGGTCATTCCTCATTAACAAACTTCACACATTTTAAAAGTTTATAAGGAGAGCTTATGTTTTTCTCTTATGACATGGCCATGGTGAGCTGGCCGGGGGCTCCCTTTAACCCACTGCTTCTTATTTCAGGATCAAAGCTGATGGAGCAGCCATGATTGATCCCAAACATTGCTGGGTTTCATGGTTTCATGGCTGAAGGAAAGTACTCTGGAGGATCTTGCACTGGAAATGAAATGTTCCCACTTGGAAGTGACACAAGCTATTTTTTGCTTACAATTCATTAGACAGAATCAATCACATGGTGCCACCCAGCCACAAGTGGTCCTGGTGTGGGTAATTCTTCCATGAGCTCGCTCGACAAAGAACTTCAACTATGGGATGAAGAGATTAATGGATCATCTTACTGTCAAAAAATTCAGAGTAGAAAATTATGTCCCTCAATAATACCCAAGTGATAGCCACTGTTGACAAGTTAAGTCTCTGTGGATTTTCTCGATTATGATGGAAATATACATATGTGTGCACACACACACACACACACACACACACAGTTTAATTTAAATGTATCCCACTAGAAATGCCATTTTTATAATCTGCTCCCTGCTGCCCTTACCCAAATAGCAGCAAGGCCACATTTCTCCTCAAGATCTTTAGGTCTATTTCATGTCTTTTAACTGATGCATACTGGTCCACTTTATGGATGGACCATGGTTTATTTAATTAACTCTCTATGGAAGGACAGTTTGGTTCTTTTTCCTTTTTTTTTTTTGCTTTTTAGGGCTGTACCTGAGGCATATGGAAGTTCTCAGGCTAGGGGCTGAATACCGAGCTACAGCTGCCAGCCTACACCACAGCCACAGCAACGTGGGATCCGAGCTGTATCTGTGACCTACACCACAGCTCACAGCAATCCTTTAACCCCCTGAGAGGGGTCAGGGATTGAACATGCATCCTCATGGATACTAGTCAGATTCTTTTCTGCTGAGTCGTAATGGGAACTCCCCAGTTAGGCTCTTTCTAGTTTTTGATATTATTAAGCATCTTGCCATCAATATTCTTGAACATACATCATGGCCAGCCATAGTCTGTGACTGAGTAAAGTTGACAAAAAAATGAATGGATGAGGGTAACAAATCACCTGTGATTTAAGAATCCAAACACCAGGGAAGTGAAGAAACAAATATATTTTTCAAATTCTTTTCATATGGTTCAGCACACATCAGAAAAGCAATAAAGGCATAGAACTCCTAACTATGTTGATGTAGAAGATCATTTATATTAGCATTTCTAGAGCTCCTTTAAACTCCTAGATTCCTGTTCAAGTAAAAAATATTCTTGATTATAAAACTTAACATCCGCTCTCTGAGCCTGTGGAAATAAGATACATTGAAATATTCTTGCCCTATCTGAGAAGTCTGAAGCTCCTGAGAAATGAACACGCGTGTAATGTGACTCTTCATTCATTTTTTACCTTCAGTTCCAATTCTTTAGCCATACCTAGAGAATGATTAGTGATTTAAATGAGAAATCTGAATCTAAAGATAGGGTTGTAGCCTAAACCCATCACGAGGACTTTAGCTGAGAAAGCTCTGGGACTCCACCACTGTGGAGGTGCCACAAGGTCAAGGTGCCTCCTGGTTTACAGTCCCAGGAGGAGGGTGGCTTTGGCAGCTCTGAGTTTTGATGGGTTAAGTCATTTGCAGTTGGTTGAGGGGTGTGGGGGGAGGTTTCCGGGGAAGATAAATGTGTTCCTCAATGTCTGAACTTACTCCCTAGGCTACTCAACTCAGCTTGACTGCTCGCTGAGGTTTTCTGTGGGAGTCAGCACCACGCCTGGAGCCCTACAGGAAAAATTAACCCCAATGAACCAGCCAAAATACTGCGGAGGGCTTGAGTGGCTTTAGCAAATTCTAATGGGGGGTTAGACTGGAGTAGGGAGTGTTATAGATAGGCTGGTACATCCTTCTTCACCTGAGCTTTATAAAGTTTCATTATGAAAGACAACTGGAAGCAACCAGAAAATTCTTCTTCTTCTTCTTCTTCTTCTTCCTCTTCCTCTTCCTCTTCCACTTCCTCTTCCTCTTCTTCTCCTTCTTCTCCTTCTTCTCCTTCTCCTTCTTCTCCTTCCTCTCCTTCCTCTCCTTCCTCTTCTTCCTCTTCTTCCTCTTCCTCTCCTTCCTCTCCTTCCTCTCCTTCTCCTCCTTCTCCTCCTCCTCCTCCTCCTTCTTCTTCTTCTTCCTCTTCTTCCTCTTCTTCTTCTCTTCCTCCTCCTCCTCCTCCTCCTTCTTCTTCTGCAGGTGGATCTGTTTCCTTTTCAATTCAAGCTGTATATGTTATGCATCTCATACTTTAAAAATCTTTAAAAATTTTGGCAACTTTATGTAGTTGTTTTCTTAGCTTCTGTGTGTGCACATATGTGTGAGCAAAAGATAGAAAGAGAGGGAGAAAAAAGGATAAGGGGGAAGGTAAGTGATATAATCAAGAATGTCATCAAGTTATAATTTTTGATTTAGGAATATAGAGTAAGGGTAGATAGCCTAGGCTGCATAACAAAAATACCATAGACTGGGTGGCCTAGACAACAGAAATTTATTTCTCACAGCTCTGGAGGCTGGAAAGTCCAAAGTCAATGTGCCAGCAAGGGGTGTTTCATTCTGAGGCTTCTTCTCTTGGCTTGGAGGCAATCGTCCTGTGGTGTGCTCACAGGACCTGTTCTTTGGTTTTTGCTTCTTCCATTTTTAGAAGTTTTATTGAAGTAGAGTTGATTTACAAGGTTGTGATAGTTTAACAAGACCTCTTCTTTATAAGAAAGAGAGAGAGAGTGCGAGCTCTCTGGCATCGCTGCTCGTAAGACCACTAATTCCATCATGAAGGCCCCACCCTCATGACCTCATCTAACCCTAATTACCTCCCAAAGGTCCCATCTCCACATACCAGCACATTGGGTTTTAGGTTGTCAGCCCACGAATTTGGGAGGGACATGGACCTTCACTCTATAATAAGAAGTGTTCAACTCTTCGCTTGCTTTTCAGTCCCTAAGAAGTTCCTAGAGCATTCAGGTTCTAAAAAATTCCCATTAGGATCATTTCTAACCTAAAAACCTCCACTCTCAAACTGACATGCACATAAACGTTTACCATTGTCCCGTTTATCTCATACTGGGAAGAATGAGATAGAATGAGACCCATTCTATCTCCTGCTGGGCAAAAACGAGACTTTCCTGCCTTCAGGCTCCCACTCATTCCTCACATGATATCTTAGCAAAAAAAATTTTATTATTTTTTTACTGCTGGATTCAAATGAAGATTAAAAGAAGAAGAAACGAGAAGCCGTGAATAGCACATCTGAGATGCTGATTCCAGGGGACAACCCCTAGATGCCTTTCTGTTTATCAATTCCCCTTACTACCTGTACTATCCAAATCTTTCGTTTGACTTCATTTTGTTATCTACTTGAAATCCCACAATTAAAGGACCTTTGGACTAATAAGAATTAGCTTTTACAACGCAACTATTTGTGTGTGTGTGTGTGTGTGTGTGTGTGTGTGTGTGTGTGTTTAGGAGAAGAATGTCATGTTAGATTATTAATTATTCTGACACTGGAGGGGTATTGGTTAATGCAAGTCCTTTCCTTGCTGGCAGAGGGCTGAAGCCAACTCCTCTGAGACCATAAAGTTGTTTGAAGCGGAAGAGAATGGAGCATGGAGTGATGGACACAGGGGCAAGGTCTTTGCCCCAGTACTTGTAGCACCTTGAAAAGTGTTTGTCCCATAATGGGCACTCTAAATATTTTTTGGATGAGGGACATGAAGAAAGACTGTGGAAGTAGCCTTGTAGAGCCCACTAAAAGTTGGGTCTTGAGTCTTATAAAAGTGTGCTGACCTAGCCAACAGCTTCCTCTCACCTTTGCTGAGATCTCCTGAGTGTGATTCCTTGTTTTACTTTCTTGTCAGTCCTTGCTGGTCTTGATCTGGAGGCTGTATGATCTGTTGTATCACCGTAAGTAAACTGGTGGCTCTCTGTAACTTGAACTTGAACAAGGGTAGCGTCCCTCCGAAAAAAGAGGTAATTGTAGGAATATAGGGAAAGCAACAACTGGATGATGCATGGATTCTTGCATAGATCTCCAGTCCTTAGTTTTCATCCTGTTTCATTTGGTAATATAGCCAAACAGCACTGGATTCTTGGGCTCTTGTGTGGACGTTGGGTTTGCCCTAAATAACTGAGCAATATGGCCCCAGGTGCTCCTGTTCCTTGCTTTTATATTTTATTTTATTTTTATTTTTTATTTTTCCTTGCTTTTCTTAGAATATTCCATCTGTCCCTTTTGAATCTAGCACAGTGATTTCTGTACAAAGCAAATATTTGGAACCCTGAATTATCTTTATGTATATAGAAAGATTTCAAGTGCTGTCCTTCCAAAGTAGATTTCCTAGGAACTTTAGTAACAAATGTTATATTACTCATTCTGGAAATGAGAGGTTTTAAAAAAAAAATTTTGTCTGATTTTGTTTTGTTTTGTTTTTATGGCCGTACCTGTGGCATAGGTAAGTTCCTGGGCTAGGGGTCCATTTGGAGCTGCAGGCCTATACCACAACCATGGCAATGTGGGATCCGAGCAGCATCTGCAACCTATACCATAGCTTGCAGCAACATGGGATCCTTAACCCACTGAGCCAGACCAGGGATCTAACCCGCAGCCTCATGGATGTTGTGTTCTTTTTTTGCTTTTTTTTTAGGGTGCACCTACAGCATATGGAGCTTCCCAGTCTAGAAGTCTAATCAGAACTATGGCTGCTGGCCTATGCCACAGCCACAGCAACGTGGGATCCAAGCCGTGCCTGTGACCTACACCACAGCTCACAGCTATGCTGGATCCTTAACCCACTGAGTGAGGCCAGGGATTGAACCTGCAACCTCGTGGTTCCCAGTTGGATTCGTTTCTGCTGTGCCACAATGGGAACTCCTGTGTTAGGTTCTTAGCCTCCTGAGCCACAATGGGAACTCTGGAAAAAAGAGCTTTAAGGCAAATATATTCATATTTCATATCTTGTCTTTCGTGAAGTTTGATGAGACATTAAATTAGAATAATTACAAGTATGCACAGACAAGAAGTTAGGATGGAGGAAGAACTAATAATTTTAGTAAAAGAAGGAGTTATTTGTGAGCTTACTCAAGAGAGAAGTAAGATTTGGGGAACAGCCCCTTCTCACCTGCCACGTTGTCACATTCGGATGAGTCTAAGTTGGAGAAAGCAATTCAGCCTCTCAGGGTGTCAATGGCGGTAAATGGCAGGTTTGCACTGAACGATCTCTAAAGCCAAATCGACAGGTAATCATTTTTTTTTTCTCTCCTTGCACTTATCCATTTATTCAAAAACAGTTGAGGGCATACCATGTACTATGCCTGTGGCACTGGGGACAAGGCAGTGAGGAAAACAGACCAACATGCCTGCCCTGTGGAGTTTACATTCCAGGTGGAGAAATACACACCGTGAAAAAGTCAATCAAAAATAGAATTAAATATAGAGCTCCTGTTGTGGCCTTAGTTACCTAGGAACCTGACATAGTGTCCATGAGGATGCAGGTTTGATCCCTGGCCTCCCTCAGTGGGTTGAGGCAAGCTGCAGTGCAATTTGCAGATGTATCTTGGATCCTGCACATTGCTGTGGCTGTGGCGTAGGCTGGAAACTGCAGCTCCAATTCGATCCCTAGGAAGTTCCCTAGCCTAGGAACTTCCATATGCCGTAGGTGCGGCATTGAAAAAAAAACCAACAAAAAATAGAATTAAATACATATATATGTTTGTTTCAGACACTGGGAAGTGCGGTGGAGGGAGAAATATGAAAAGAAGGGGAAGGGGGAATTCTAAGGCATCTTAAGATGATGTGGACCTGAAAGCCATCTGGATGTGAGCACTTCCAAGGAGATCGAGTTGGTCTCACCAAAGGGAATCCATCCCACGGAACGCTCTTAGAGTCCATACCTTCCCTGGAAAGTTTTTCTTAGCCAAACACAACTTTGTTTGATTTCATGTAGCTATTTCTTTTTCATGTGCAGTTAAAAATTTGCATTATACATGATGGAAGATAATGTGAGAAAAGAGTGTATCTATATGTGTGTGTGTGTCTGTGACTAGGTCATTTTGCTGTACAGTAGAAAATTTGCAGAACACTGTAAACCAACTATAATGGAAAAAAGTAAAATCATTAACAAAATAAAAATTAAAAAAATAACTTACCCACAATAAAATGCACCATCGTAGAGGTCGGTGTGATCGGTACTGACAGTCATGGTTACCCGTGCTACGCCCAGGCAAAGTGAGATCGAGAATATTCCTATCATTCCTCCATCCTTTCTTCTGCCAAGCAGCTACCTGCCCCCTTCCACCCATGTACCCTTAGTTTCTGACCTATGTCATTCAAGATAGTGTTGCCTATTCTCAGACTTCATGTGAATGGAAGAATGCAGTAGATATGTTTGGATTCCCTCTTCTTTGTGTCTGCATGATGATTTTTTTAATTAAATTTTTTTAAATTAAAGTGTAGTTGATTTACAATGTTCTGTCAATTTCTGCTGTATGGCAAAGTGACCCACTCATATATATGTATATATACACACACACACTCTTTTTCCTATATTGCCTTCCATCATGCTCTCTCCCAAGAGACTGGATATAGCTCCCTGTGCTATGCAGTAGGATCTCATTGCTTATCCATTCTAAATGTGTAGTTTGCATCTACTAACCCCAAACTCCCCATCCATCCCACTTCCTTCCCCTCTCCCTGGGCAACCACAAGTCTGTTCTCCGTGTCTGTGAGTCTGTTTCTGTTCTGCCTGACAATTTTGAAGTTCGTCCACGATGCTTCATGTAATGGTATTTTGTACCTTTTTATTGCCAAGTAGTATTCCATTGCATAGATTTACCTGTGTTTTTTTTTTTTTTTTTTTTTAAGTAGGGCTTTTGCATAAATAAGAGCCTTCCTTTCCAAATATGGATGGGAATCTTGTCACTGAAAGGGAAGTACAGAACCAAAGGATGGATGATCGGCATGGCGATGTCACTGCAGGACCACCCATCACATTTCTTTTGCTTTAGGGATGTGCCGTCGACTAGCACCTGTAGGTTTCTTCCTCCCTCTGAGTGTCAAGAAGAGACCCAGCCCTTGTCAGTGTTTTGCCTTTGCTTTCCAGGCACTTGACGATTTCGGGATCCCATTCAGGGGGCCAGGCCCCCTAGCCCTTTCTTATCACCGCAATCCACTTTTTTCCATGTGCAGCTGCCAGGCTCCTCTAAATGCTGCAGGATGGCGCTGTATTCCTTGGCTATAGATCCTTGGCACCAAAAAGTTTGTTTTCGTATTTAACTAGAGTGAAGAGATTCCACTTGGGCTCATCCTTTAGCTCATGGATCTTTTCTCATCTCCTCACTTGCTGTTTTGAATGTCAAGACAGGCAGAGCAGGGGAGCTGAACTAGAGAGGCAGGGAGATTGCTCATCTGATCATTCTCTTCTTCCACATGATACAGTGATACACAGGTTCCTTCTCCCCTTTTGATAATGGCTGACCACACTGTGGTGTATTCCTGTAGTAGAATAATATATGACAATGAAAAGTGAAGAAACTAGAACAACTTATCTCAAAGTGAACATATCCGAAAAAGTACAGAGTTAAAAAAATCCCACAAATTATACATGTACTATTTATGGAAAAAATATTAAATATGCAAAATGATCCCATGTCATCTAGCGAAATTTACATATGTTTAAGAATATAAAAATATGCCTCAGGATAATAACCTGCAAATTTGGAATCAGGGTTCCCTCTGGTGGGGGTTTGGAGAGGAATGCATTTGGGAAGGGTACACAAAGCACTACAACTGTGCTTGCAGTAGTTAATTTTTTAAGTTGGACGGTGGCCCCAAAGGTATTCTATATTGTTATTCACAACTTTTTTGGTATATTAAAATGCTTTATAATAAATAAAAATTCGGGGTTCCCACAGGAACAGGATTGATGCCCTCTCTGCAACATCAGGACACAGGTTCGATCCCTGCCCGGCACAGTGGGTTAAAGGATCTGGTGCTGCTGCAGTTGTGGCGTAGGCTGCTGGTTCCCTGGCTGGGGAACTCCATATGCTTCGGTGAGGCCAAAACAGAAAAAAAAAATTGTCATTATGATTATAATTGGTTTTTCTTCTCTAGAACATTAAACTTCTTATCTTCATTTATTTTTACGTGTTGCCAAATTTCAGATTTTGGCTGAGAAATAAAATTAAGGCGGGGTGTTCTTTGATTTCAAAACTTCTAAGTGTCAATGAATTGTTCTTAGAAGGTAGGTTTACTTTCTGAAACAAATGCAGGGTATTTTGTCAACCTAATGAATAATGTGGAACAGAAGATTTTAAATAAATGCTGCTGTAACCCCTTTTTTTAAAAAACAGAAAACAAAGAATTCTATAATTTATATATTCATTGAATTATTTATTAGGACTGCTGTGTTATCACAAATATCATGGGGGGTAGAGATGGGAAAAAACTCACTTTACAAAATGTAGAGCGCAAAATGAAAAGCAGAATTCTAGCCAGCTTCCAAAGAGGAAATGCAGCAAAGTACGAAGTGCATTAGCCCATCGGGAGCAGCTGTACTGGAATGAATGAGTGTGGCTTGCTGAGCCTTTTCTGTCTTGTCCCAGCCTGGAATGGGATGGCAGGAGCTGGCTTTGGGTCCAGGCCTTCCAGAGTTGAGAACAACTCCCTCCTTTCCTGGATTCCCAAGGTCCTGTGGCTCACGCACGTCCTATGAGAAGAACCCTTTGGCCCATGAAAATCTACAAACGCTACTGTGAACTAGGGACCCCCACCCTCCAGCCTGGTCCAGGACTGTGAGCAATGCTGACATCCAGCACACGTGAGGATGCAGGAGGCCCCTGTGAGTATGGAGATGTAAAGGCAGAGGAAGAGAAATGATGCAATTTCTTTTCCAGCTAAGGAGAAAGATAGCAGAAATGAACGAGATCTGGGAGGAAATTTATATTAGGAGATAAACAAATGAGTTTTGTGCCCGCCTCTTTAAGTCTCTTCAATGCCATGTTCATTTCTCTTTTTTGATTACCAGGTAGTGCTGTCCTCAGTCTCTTGGGGCATACTTCTTTCCGGATCTGGCACAAACTGCCCCGCAGGGCTTAAAGACATGCTGATGACAGATGATCAAGGTATGCATCTCTTAATCAAGCTGCCGTACTTGCCCATCTAAAGAGCTGTTTAAAAAACACATCTAGCAGATCTCAGTCCCCAATATTCACATCGTATTTACTCTGACTTCCACTTTGGAAAAATCTAAAGAAATTCTCATGCAGCCTATGACCTAAGGAGAGGGCAAGCTAAAAATTCCCTCTGCACGGCAAGTTTAAATTCAGTCGCTGATGTTATTAGCTGCTGTCCCGACCTTCCAGCCAACTTAAAGATGGTTTATATTAACATCGAAAATGTAAACTCGTGTGGCCAGAGTGTTTTCTAAATGATGCTCTTTGGATGGTTCTTCATTTGTTGGGTAATAATGACTATTTTCTTCTTTGGCTTTAAAACTGAAGGAATATGGCTCGGTTTCCTTTTCTGTTTACAAATGAGTCCCTGCCATGTTCTAGGCCTGGGCTGGGTTCTTTCTACCCCATCCTATTCCTCTGACAAGAGAGCAAAATCATATTTCAAAAATATTATTTCCACTTTGGACAATGTTGGTGGGAATGTAAACTGGTGCAGCCATTGTGGAAGAGTATGGAAGCTTCTTGAAAAACTAAAAATAGAACTACCATTTGATCTAGCAATTCCAGTCCTGGATATATATCCAAGGAAAAGGAAAACACTAATTCAAAAGATACATGCACTTCAACGTTCCTAGCAGGATTATTTACAATTGCCAGGATGTGGAAGCAACCTAAGTTTCCAGCAACAGGCGAATGGATAAATAAGGTGTGGTAGATATATACAATGGAATACTACTCAGCCATAAAAAAGAACAAAATTTGCCATTTACAGCAACATGGATGGACTTGGAGTGCACTGTGCAAAGTGAAATAAGTCAGATAAAGACAAATACTATATGATACCATTTACATATGGAATCTTAAAATACAATAAACTAGTGAATATAACAAAAAAAGAAGATTCATAGATCTAGAGCAGAAACTAATGGTTACCAGTTGGGGGGTGGGTGGGAAATATAGAGGTGGGGGAGCGGGAGGTACAAAGTATTGGATATAAGATAGACTACAAGGATATATGGTACAACGTGGGGAATACAGCTAGTATTTTGTAATAATTATAAGTGGAGTATACTCTTGAAAAATTATATAACAATGAAAAGTTAAAAAATCATTTCCACCTATCTACAGATAAAAGAGACCATATATTAAGGAGTAACTCAGCATGAAACAAAACATGCTGGTATTCTAGAAGATTCAACTTGTTTTACTTTTGCTCATATTTTCCTTCAGGAAAAAGTAATGTCATAGTGAAATGCTATGGACATAAGGTTCCATGAGTAGGAGATGAACCAAAAGTCTTACCTAGTAAATTTCTAAGACCCTCCAGAAGTGTTTTGGGTGGGGATCATTGTACTTCATGGAACTTCTCTGCCAGATTAGTCCCCTCATCAGGAAGTCACCATGGGGAGGTTTCTCCTGTGAAATGCAAAGTTGCTGTTCCTCTTCAGCAAAAAGTTGGGAGGTCTCACTTGGAGATAGACCCACAAAACAACATTAAGTATTTGACCATTACCATAATCTTCCTTGAGATGTGATAAAATGCCATAGTAACAAGCCAGATTTCTCCATCTCTTGGAGTTGTGCATAAAGTGTCTGATTAAATATTTCAAACTCACTAATATATGCACTAAACTGTTTACTCAAGACCAGAGAGATCTCCTCAATCAAAAGCCACCTGTATCTTTGAAAAATAAAACTTACTGATAAATTGTACTGCTACGATACAATTGGTAATTCCCCTTTTTTTGTATACTTGGTGTTAGGTCCTTCCAAGGTGTTTTTCATATATTATTGCTAATTGTGAGAAAAATCCAGAGAGTTGGGCATTATCACACCTATCTCATAAATGAAAAAACTGATGTTGAGAAACAGTAACTGACCTGCTCAAATGTATATAGATAGAAAGAGGCAGCACTGAGTTGGAATCCATTTTTCAGCTCATGTGGGCGTCAGCCATCTGTCTACTTTACCAAACCTCTCCCATGTTCAAAACCATCACCATGGTCAGTGGGTGCCTAGTTAGGTAAATATGGGACTGAATCCATTTGCCCTGTTTAGAATAACCAGGAAGAGATGCATCATATTGACCTAACTGAGGATAATCACATTACAATGAGATGTTTCATGTCAACTGTACCTTATCTTTGGAGAGCATCTTTTGGGAGGGAGTTTGCCAAAATAATATACTTTCTAGTATTTACTCTTTTTTAGCCACCCCTGCAGCGTGTGGGAGTTTCCAGGCCAGGGACTTAACCCAAGTCACTGTGATGACAACGCCAGATCCTTAACTTACTGAGCGACCAGGGAACCCCTTCTAGGATTTACCTTTTGCAGGAGTTTTTCGGCTGTTTCTCTTATTATTACATGGGATATCAACCTAGAGAGTTTGGTATTTTAGCTAATGAACCCTTGGACACAGTGAAGTTTTAATTTTTCATCTTGCTAGAGATGAAAGTGTGGCAATGAAACACGTAAGTATTACACCTAATCTCGGCAGTCCTTTCAGTGGCAGGAAAATTGCTTCTTTGTGGTGCAAAAGAGACATTCTTTCTGTCACTCGTATAAAATAAGCCTCGATTTGGGGTTGTTTTTGGAGGGCAAAGGGTGATGGTGCCTATCTGATTGCACTTAGTGATACATTCTAATCTATGATTTATGCAACCTGACATTGACGTTCATTTAGCTCCGATTACAAGCGAAGTAATTCACTCCTTAATGAAGTGTACCCTGCATGACATATTGACCACGTGAGCTGACAATCATGGCTCTAAAACAGACCGAGGTACATTTTCTTTTGTCATTGAAAGTAGGTTGTCAGTTAATAAACTTAAAACAAGACCTGTTGACCTGTCATTCTTCCAGAAGTATTTTATGGGCACATCAGAAAAGCACAGACTAAAATCAAGTACTGCAATGGAGGGAAGAATAAAAATGCACGTATGCAGTATTGTTCATATGAAAAGCCTTTCCATCAATTTATGCCAGTTCTCCTCCACTATTTTTTTTGAAAAAATTTCAAACCTATAGACAAGTAGAAAACAATACATCATAAATATCTGTCCACCTTTCACCTGGATTCTACCAGTTGTTAACATTTTATCACATTTGTGCTGCTCTGTGTGTGTGTGTGTGTGTGTGTGTGTGTTATTTTAGAGTAAATTACAGACATCATAACACTTCCTTCCTAAATACTTCAGCATATACCCCCTAATGATTAGGGCATTTTCCCACATAACTAAAATACCATTATCACACATTTAAGACAGTGAACAGTTCAATAATATAACTGAATATACAGTTTATATTCCAGTTTCCCCAACAGTCTCCCAAATCTATTTTAAAGCTGTTTTTTTAAAATGCAGATTTTAATCAAAATATACACTTTGCCTTTGGTTATTAAGCATTTGTATAGAATTTTACCAGTAAAATGAAAGCACAGCAGCTTTGATCCGTGGTGATCAGAACAGGCTAGTGATCAAGTGTTAGTAATGTTTTGTATCCAGGTATTTCTACTTGCAAAGTGTATAAACCATCTAAGTGGTCATTTTTTTTTCCTCAAGTATTTCAATCTATTTCCCATTTTACCCTATTTAAATTGAGGGTCATGGGGAAATATTGTTACTGATATAGAATTTTCAAACTTTTAATATCTAGAGCTACTGCATGTTTTATTCTAAGGTTCAAAATAGTTGCAGAATTAAAACCTCAATCTAGAGGATTCATTCCAACCCTATGCATAAAGGGAAAAGAACCATGGAGTTTCCCGTTTAAAGCAAAGTTTTTCAGTGAAACATTTAGAATGAATTATAAGTTTCAGATAATTGAGTTTTCTTCAGATTTAGACTTCTACTTATTCGTTTGAAAGCAAAATGTGTTATAGTTAAGAGTAGAAATAGAAATTAATTTCAAAGAACCTTCACTGCAGCAAATGATGGTTTTATTACCTCCAGGGACATTCAAAGATCAAGTGTAAGGGGATTTGATTGAATTCAGTGTCACAAATGCACTTCTCATGTATAATTACATGTATCTAAGGTTTTGTAAAGTGGCTGTATAATTACTATAGATTTGTACTTAGAGGAAATACTGAGGAGCTGCATTTTGTGAATTACCATTTTTGTGGGTCTTATGGACTCTATTTTATGCCTGCAAAAACTATTGCAGAAAATAGAAATAGAATCTTTGATGTTTACTTTGTAGAAGACAGTAACTGTTTTCAATGTAGCAAAACAATGTTATCCTTTTTCATACTAAATCACACAAAGACTTATGATCAATGCAACATATTTAAAAACAGTCCCTCCAAAAACCTTTTGTGCACTGGTGATTGCTACTGAATTTTTCCTCCATTTTTTTTAGCTAGAATTTTTCCTCCATTTTTTTTTTTTTTTTTTTCATGGTTGCACCCGCAACATATGGAAGTTCCCAGGCTAGGGGTCAAATCAGAGATGTACCTCGTGGCCTACCCACAGCCACAGCAGTGTGGGATCTTGGCCGCTTCTGCGACTTACACCACAGCTCAAGGCAATGCCAGATCCCTGACCCACTGAGCTAGACCAGGGATGGAACCCACATCCTCATGGACATTAGTCGGATTCATTTCTGTTGCACCCTAATGGGAACTCCTTTTCCTCCATTTTTTTTTGAGTAGAAAGAAGACATTTTATCATATCTAGGACACATTTTTAATCTTTTAATATTTGAAATAAAGCTGTATCTTAAAAGAGATGTCTTGAAATTTTTGAAATTGAGTATTTTTTCCTTTCTTAGTGATATTATATGAAATAATTGTGCTTTTCATGGTTATGGCTTCTTCCTTTGCATGAACTATAACACTGAACAACATCAGAATACTATATTATATATACCCACCCATAAGTATATTATATATACCCACCCATAAGTAATCCATAACAAAGAGACATAGTTTTTCATGAGGGTTCTAGAACTGAGTATTTTTATGGTGGCTAAATTAGATATGTGGTCCCAAAGATCTTATCACACAAAGAATAGGATATTTTTGGATAAATCTACAAACATTAAATTGGATTTGCTTAAAAATATCAGTGGCTGATTTATCAAGTATTTTTTTGAGGAATATAATTTAATGGTTTTAACCCAGCCAGCTCCTGCATTTCTCTTTCTGGTTTTGGTTGGATTTATTTAGAGTGTATCAACTTTCCATTCAGAGGACCAGTCAGTTCTACTATCAGAAAAAAGGTTTTCAAAATTATTTCACTATGAAAAAATATATGGTGATTCCTCAAAAAACTAA
The DNA here is from genome assembly GCA_004024745.2 of Catagonus wagneri. Classification (NCBI taxonomy): domain Eukaryota; kingdom Metazoa; phylum Chordata; class Mammalia; order Artiodactyla; family Tayassuidae; genus Catagonus; species Catagonus wagneri. The sequence continues at coordinate 22,635,858 of PVHT021183519.1, forward strand.
AAATGGAGCTACCATATAATCCAACGATCCTATTTCTGGACATATATCCAGAGAAAATCATAATTTGAAATGATACATGTACCCCATAGTTCATAGCAGCACTATTTACAATAGTCAAGACGTGGAAGCAACCTAAATGTCCATCAACAGAGGACTGGATAAAGATGTGTTGCATATATACAATGGAGTACTACTCAGCCATAAGAAAGAATGAAATAATGCCATTTGCAGCAAGACGGACGGACCTAGAAATCATCATACTAAGTGAATTAAGTCAGACAGAGAAAGGCAAATATCATATGATACCACTTATATGTTGAATCTAAAAAAATGGTACAAATAAACTTATTTACAAAACAGAAACAGACTCACAGACTTTGAAAACAAATTTAGGATTACTAAAGGGGAAAGGTATGGGGAGGGAGATGGATTGGGGGTTTGGGATTGGCATATGCACATTATTGTACATGGAATGGATGGTCAATGGGGACCTACTGTACAGCACAGAGAACTCTATTCTGTGATAACCTACATGGAAAAGAATCTGAAAAACAATGAATATGTATATATGTAGAACTTAATTACTTTTCTGTGTAGCTGAAGTTAATAGAACATTTTACTGATTTGATTTGATTTGATTTGATTTTAGTCTTTTTGTCTTTTAGGGTTGCACCCATGGCATATGGAGGTTCCCAGGCTAGGGGACCAATCGGAGCTGTGGCTGCCGGCCTACACCACAGCCACAGCAACACCAGATCCCAGCCAGCCGTGTCTGTGACCTACACCACAGCTCCCGGCAACACAAGATCCTTAACCCACTGAGCGAGGCGAGGGATCCAACCCGCAACCACAGGGTTCCTAGTCAGATAACGACTCTGCCACGACAGGAACTCCTAATACAACATTTTAAATGAACTATACTTCAATAAAATTTTAAAACATAAAAATAAAAAGAGAGAGAGATAATGCTACGTCCAGACAGTGTAGATATCAGCCTGGTATCCACTCAGTCTCAGAGGAATGTATCTGTGGACACACCGTCTTGCTACCGAAAGCAGTCTTAACACTGGAAGAAAGAATTCACAGATTACTCTGAAGACACCAACTTTGTAGTCATAGGGTTTCTTTGTAGTTAAGAATGTGAAAACTGGTTGAATTCTCCTATTGGAAAATGTCTGGTGGCTGAAGGAAAACAGCTGTTGGAGATTTTGGACCCCAGGATGACTTAGCACTGCTCCAGAGGATGCGTGTGGTCACGACAGCTCCCCACCTGTTCTGGTTCACGGAGCTTTCCAGATGTGTGCACAGGTCCTGATACCCATGCAGACTTTTCACGTAGCTTGGGGTTATTCTGGCCTCTCAAGTAAAAATTCTGTGTTTAAGTTACAGCTTCAAAGTGCTGTGTTGCTATGGTTACAAGCTGACAGGCAAAATTCACTCCTGGCCTCAGTCAGCCCAGTTGAATGGGCCTGCAACTCTAGAATAGCGACTCAGTGTGTGCAAAGACCTGATTCAAGAAAAACCAGACACACACACATAGTTTTCTATAACGAGTGCAAGATTCTCTTAGAGAAACATTTTCCCCAGACTCCTGGACATGAAGGCCTGTATGGCAGGGGTTTCACTTTTTTTTTTTTTTTCTTTTTAGGGACACACATGTGACATATGGCAGTTCCAGGCTAGGGGTTGAATCAGAGCTGCGGCTGTCAGCCTATGCCACAGCCACGGCAACTCTGGATCTGAGCCACATCTGTGACCTACACCAAATCTTGTGGCAATACTGGGTCCTTACTAACCCACTGATCGAGGCCAAGGACCAAACCCACAACCTCACAGAGACCACATTGGGTTGTTAACCTGCTGAGCCATGATGCGAACTCCAGAAGCTTCACTTTAACATTTTTATTTTCAAGTACCTTTTCTTGAAGTCTACCTATATACAGAAAAACACAAATGTTATAAGCCTAGTGAATTTTCACGAACTGAATGTACGTGCAGAGCCAGTCTCCAGCTCAAAAATCAGAACATTTCCAGGCCCCTCATTGCCTCCGTCATGCCTCTTCAATTCAACTACCCCAAGGGGAATCTTCGTACCTTCCTGATTTAATCTCCATGAACGAGCGTGCTCCATATTTTGTCCAGTATAATTAATTAAATGGATACACGTCCTTCCTCACTTTGAGTAACATCCTAAATACACAAAGTCCTATCTCTTCACGCTCGTATTTTTCTAAGCCATCCTCACGGAGTTGGTAGATAGGAAGGAAAAGTGATGCCTCGTTTTTTTTTTTTTTTTCACAGAACATTCTCAAGGGAGACAGATGTTGTCTTTCACCTTCATGCTTGCAGAGAAACTTCCCTTTCACACTCTAGTTTCAGAAAGAAAGCACTGAGAAGAAATAAAAGAGGATGTTTGGGGGCATTTCCCCAAAGAGTTATAACAGAGGCAAAAGGGGTGGCCCTGAGGCAAGTACAGTCATATGGATAAAGGTACCTTAGTTATAGCGCAGAGAAAGTTGGGTTTTCTGAGTCAACTATGCAGAGTATCTAAATGCATGTAAATGCTGGGGAAACCAAGAACCAGAAGGAAAGCTTGGAGAATTAACTTTTCTTAAATGTGAGAAGGTAATGTGAACCGCCTTCCACGTGCTCTATGGTCTATGGTCTACATGAACTCCCAAGTGTGATCAGTGCTGGGATCAGAGAATGGCTTTGTGAACCAGTTTCTTGCGATTAATGCAATAGCAAGAAGAGCGGGGAGGCAGAGGGAGTGAGGAAACAGAGGGAGTGGAGAGTTTAGTCCGTTTTAGCTCCCCATGCTGGGGTTGGTGTGGAAAACAATGGGCTGGAACCATCAACTCATTTCCATGGACTGTCACTACAGACCTGAGGAAACTAATGTGGGAGATGTTAATATTTGACTCCAAGGCTTTTGATGGTGGATGGCTTGGCAATGGGGTGGGGTTGAACATGTCACTGAAATTCTCAGTTGATGCATGCCCACCATTCTGAGAACTGTATCCCCTGCCTGTATGATTTAGCATGACAACCAGATTACATTTATACAATTAATTAATGTTTGCTTGACCACTTTTATCCAATTTCTTTCCATAGCACATAAAAGAGAACCTGACATAAATTTCTCTTTCAAAACAATTGACTTAGCAACTGCTGACCTTCTGTTCTGTCATTCTAAGGATTGATTGGATATTGTTGAATTGTTTCATTCTACAGTAATTAAACATAAAATTAATTATGCTAGTAACCCATTATTTCTCCGAACCAAGGACTAAGTCATTTGTTTTCGCTTGGTTACTCTGAGAATCTGCCATCAGATGAACAGGCGAAAAAAAAAAAATCAGTCTGTAGCAAACAGAAACTAAATAGTTTAAGGCGCATTTTAATGGCTAAAATGTGATCTGGAAGCTTCTGATTTCCATATGCATAACATATTGAATTTGTTTAATATAATTTAGGCCATAAATTTTTTTACCTTATGATTTGGTCATTTAAATACTTTCTCAGGTGGCTAATCACTTAGAAAACATGTCAAAGAAGAATATATGTTAAGAAAGAGAGACGGATGGATAAGACCAGAAGCATCACCGAAGTCATCGTGAATCTCTAATTCTTGATCTGGTTTGCTGCTCAACCGAAATGAAATTTAGTTCACGAGTCATTTTCTTTGTTGGTTTTGTGTAGAAAAAGCTTAGAATTACCCTGATGTCATGAACACTGAGGTCTGGTACTGAGAGGCACGCAAGTATGACAGGACTAAATTATCAAAATGTATGCGCTGGGGGAAACCAAAATAGGTTTTTGCGGTTTTCATTAGCGTGGGTCATATTAATTTAATTAACATGATTGAAGATAATATCACTGGGTTAGGCAGCAGATACCTAGCCTTGACCTATTAGTCACCCGTAGGCTATAAAATGATGCACCTGACAAATGGGTGTGCAAGCTCATACATTTAGTATTTGGAATCGGGCTTTTGTTATGGGTTTCACTATATCTTTGGGGTACGTTTTGAGCTTCCATCAGAGGAAATTCTTGGTGCTTTTCAAAACTCATGACTGCAGTCAGCATTTTCAGTATGGAGTAAATGTTTATATTATAGTTACACTTTGGGCAATTTGGACTTTCATCTATTGTTTCCCCTGCTGTGATCCCTGTCCTTTTAGGCAGCACTTCCTTAGGCTGGAATCTTCTTCTAACCTGCCTGTGGTTCTAGTCAGGGCTCTGAATCCTGATCTCCCTGTTCTGATCACAGGGGTGGGTGTAGGGCCCATGAAAGTCAATTAATTGCCTTTTTCATGTCCAGTTGGAAATGAGAGGATGGTCCTGTGGCAAACAAGCTGTCTACCCAATTTTTATTCCCCCCTTTTCTTTATGAACAAAGTCTCATTTTTTTTAAGAACGAGAATATTCCCAGTTGAAAAATACCCATCTCCTCAACTTTCCTGGAACCACAGATGTTCCTGTCCAATGGGATCTAAATGAAAGTCGACTGTGTGGGGAAAATTTCTGAAAAATTATTGTCCTGGTGAAAGGGGTCATACTCAGCGGACAAGTGACTTTTGCCCTTACTCCTCTTCCTTCTGGTCAAAACTTGAACACAGTGAGGTCATAAGCCTGCCAGGAACAGCGGGATAGGACTTGGGAGGACCTTGAATCATTGAGAACATCTCAAGTGGCTGCACCAGCCTTAGTCTGCTCACCTTATAATTCTTGCTATGTCAGAAAAAGGAAACCTCTAGTTATGCTACTATGTGTGAGTCGCTGTTACGTATTTTATTTTATTTTATTCTATTTTATTTTATTACCCTTGGATATGGTCCTTTCCCTACGTTATTGCTGCTTATGGAGATGGTCAATCTAAGGAAATGAAATCAATCCACACACACACACACACACACACAAGAGTCAAGAGACTAATAGGTCTGGATCCTCATGTTTCTCGTGTCTAGAATTTCTCTGCAGTAGGGCCTGTATTATCTGAGCCAGTGGAACCTCGTGCTGCTGAAGTTTCTTAAAGTTTGGTTCCTGTCCTTTGCAAATAAGAGAATTCCTGGAGATACGAAAATAAAAACAAACATACTCTCCAATCAACAAATATCCCAAACCTATGATAGCCTCCCTTTGCTCCTTATTTGCTGGGATAGGAAGGAAGAATTGGAGATCTTGATTTGATGCTGCTTGTTTAGGGGCTTTGGAATGTCACCTAATGTTTTTCAATCTCAGTTCCCTCATCTTCAATAAGGAAAGTGGACTAGATGACCTCTAAGATCCTTTCAGTTCCAAACGACTATAATTCCAAGCTAATTTTCCACAGTATGGGCCGGGAGATAAGCATAGAAGATACAAATCAATTAAAAAGATATATATTTAGGAGTTCCTGCTGTGGCACAATGGGATCCGTGGCATCTCTGGAGCGCTGCGACACAGGTTTGATCCCTGGTGGACACAGTGGGTTAAAAATCAGGTGTTGCCACAGCTGCAGTGTAGGTTGCAACTGAGGCTTGGATCTGATCCCTGGCCCAGGAACTCCATATACTATGGGCAGCCAAAAAAGAAAAAAAAAGGGTAGATTTAGAGATTTTCCATAAATACCTGTTTCTACAAATTAATAAAAAAAGAAGTTAGAGCACAAGTAAAATTTTGCTGTGGTCCTGAGTATTCTTTGTCTAGGAAGCTTGTATGTATAGAGTGAAGAAATGAGACAGGTTTTTCTGAGGATTAAATTACTTCTAAACATCAAATTTTAGATCTGAAAAGAACTTTCATCATCATATACTCAAAACCCATCATAATAACAATAATTACAGCTCACCTTGTGCTCTGAACTCTGCTAGGTATTTTGCACTCAATATCCCATTTCATCCTCATAGTGATGCTTTCAGATATACGATCATACTTTCCCAGCATGGGGAATAGAAAATCAGAAAGGGATCTTGCCCTGGTTTACCTGTCCTTAGGTCTCAAGGAAAGCGTATGCATTTAACTATTTCAGCATTATGTAAGCCTGAAATACTCTCCTTGGGAAAAAAAAAATCAGAATGATTGCATATTGCTCTATCTGGGGAGCAGAGGAAGAGAAAATAGTCATCTGTGTTCACTCAAAGGTAGTACAACAGGTTTGGGTCCCCAGGAAAATAACGTGCCACGTATGTCATCTTTTTTTCTTCCTCTCCATTCAAGTAAAGTCTGTACATTCTTAAAAACCTCTAGGGAGGCAGATAACAAACACTTCCTCTTACTCACCTTCTGAGGCTGTCTCAGTGCTTAATAACCCTTACGTTAGGGCGTTTCCCCTCTAGAGTAAACCTAAGTCATTATGATGCGGGGTAATTCCATTTCCTGTCTTCTCTGCGGTGAGGAGGAGGAACAGCGGTTTATCAGCTTCCTGAAAGTAGAGCCGGACACACGTGAACACAGAGGCATCCAATCACCCTTCGACTTTCATCACGCGGGTGAAAACAGCCTTGACGTGTTCAGTCAGTCTCAAAGCGGTTCTCTGACCAGAAGCACCAGCATCTCCTGGGAACCGCTACGAGTCATGCAGATTCCCAGGCCTTACCTCAGACCTGCTTAATCAGAACCCGAGGGTGAACCCGGTCATTGGGGTTTTCACAAAGCCTGTCAGAAGGTTTTCATGCTCCTTGAAGTTTGAGAACCACTGATATGGAAGTTTTAATCAGATGTGAGTGATTATGACTGATAATAATCCTAATAAATACTTTTTTTAAAGAATGTGTGTATGTGTGTAACATTGCGTACGTTTATGTATTTATTTATGTGAAGCTTGTTGGCCAGCAGTTGTGCTTAGATTTCTGTGTAATCAAACAGATGGAACCACACGTACCCTCTGTTCAGGACAAATGTTCAGAACTGATGTTTTTGTTGTGGCTACGTGGGTTTCCGTCATAAGTTGTTCAGCTCATACTAGTAAGAGAAAATACAGACGGGAAAAGAGAAGATAATGAGAAAGGAAAACCCTTTAAACAGTAAACCATTATTCTATCTGTGTTTTCTCTCAGACTTTTGCTTCCTATACACAAAACAGAAAAGTTCTTCCAGATGAAATCATACTATGCAGATTGTCTTCTAACCTGCATTTTAACTTCTGAATATGCCATGCATGCCAGCAAGAAAACTCACACATACACAGGGTCATTTTTAATAATTCCATAACCCATGGCTAATGGACCATTATATTATTTTCAGTTTTTCCCTCCCTCCCTCCCGTCTTTCTTTCTCATTTTAGAAAACTAAAGTTCCGTTAAACAATGAAGAATGTGGTGAGATAAATGACAAAATCCTCAGACTTGTGGGGCTAAGACCTCACTGTTCTATACCAGCTTGATAAAAGCTAGAAAACCAGTGTTAGCTGGGTTTCTGTTTCATTAGAGGGCCCTCCACTTTTTGAGGAATTTCAGATATTCTTTGGGCTTATAATTAAACATGACTGGGAAGACATTTTTTAAGAGAATACTAATGTGTGCTGCATTCTACACTCAGTCTTGCTATCCTTCAGAAATATATTTTGAGAGTTTAGTCAATTCATATTCATGTTGATCCATTGGTATCTTTCCCCTGATTGGCTGTGACTACAAACATATATTTTTAGGGAGATTATTCAGGTTTAGGAGCAGTTAATACCTGTGAGATATGGTGAAACTAACTGGAGAGCCTGAGAATGGCACCCTGGGCTCTAGCTTCAGGAACACACAACTGGAGAAGTCCTAAAGAGTTCCAGTTGCAGCATGATCTGTACAGAAGTGTGATAGCCAAAGCAGTGTTTTGAGTTTCCCCCAAACGTTTTAAATGATATTGCTATAGTCCCTGCACAGTTTGTGGCATCTCTTATTTTGAACTTCATCTTTTACTGAAAGTTTCCTACTACGATTAACAAAATGTTAAGCTGCCATTGGACTACGAACATTCTTCAACTCTCATTAAATTTGCACTGTATTAAAGGACTCTTTCATTGTTTTTCACTCAAGCTTAGCTTTGGGGAGCATAGCTATGCTAACACGAGATTAATGCCTTGAAATGGTACCCAAATCTTTTAACTAGAGTCTTGAGTATTCACAGAGTGTGTTGCCCAGTCAACACAACCTCTTTTCTTGAAGGGGCTGAGAAAACATATCTAGGTTGGAAGACTAGAGATGAAAAGGTTTTCCAACATTTTTGCACGGATTTACATTAGCCATCAGGGCATCTTTGCCAGTCTTATGCTTTTGGATGTGGATTGTGTCCAAGTTCACTATGGTCTAACGATACCTAGCTTAAGACTTAGCACAGGTAGAGATTCCGTTAATGAAAGGGTAAATGAAGGAAATATTTTCATGACTATTTCAATGGGGTAATCAGGAATGTTGGTTTAAATGACAGCTGGAAGGGTATATGAGAAAGCTTGTAAAAAACTTTATAGAAACTTTAACCCAGGTGCCCATTTTACTTAATGCTTAAAATAAGCATGTCTATTAGTAAAAAAACAAACAAAAAACCTACTAAAATATTTGTTTTGAGATCTTAACTCAGGTTGTTAAGATGTTCCAAAATATGCCATTTATTTGCTCAAATCCAACTTTTGGTAAGAAATATTTGCCAAGGTGGATGTAGCCTAAATATCTAACAGCTTATTTAACAAAATAGCTTGCCTAGAATAATCAAGAGTTCTCAAAGAACTATTTGTTATGACTAAGGTAGGCTATTAAAACATGAAACACATCATATCCTTTTCCAAGTCTTTTGAACTTCTGAAGGTATATTTTTCATGTATTTCACATATTTGCAGGGTTTTTTTTGCCTTTGAATATTCTTTCCCATTTTGTTATAGTAAAACTACCTAGACAAAAACCTTCTCCTGGGATTTTATTTCTTTTCTTCCCAAGCTATCCCTTTAGAATGTAAAATTTTTTTTCTATGAATAGAGTAGAAAAAGAAAAATTTTACTTTCAAACTAACCTGGAAAGGTGATTTTTTAAAAATTTTAACTTTCCTATAGCAGACAGTGCTGTATTTTACAAATATTAGCTCATTTAATATTTATATCAGTTGGATATGACTATTATTCTCATTTTGCAGGGGAAAATGAGGCACAGAGAAGTCACTTTCTCAAGGCTGCACAGCTAGGAAATGGAAGAAGTAGGATTCAAATGTAGTTTGACTAGAATCCATGCTCTTACCCAGGTACAGTGTAATGAACTATGAAGCTTTTCCGGGGTTATTGCTCTGTTTAGGCCATCCAAGGTCATTGCCTCCAATCTTGGGCTCAGGATAGCAAGGTTCATGTTTGACAGTTTACGGATTAGGAGCTGCAGCAACTGTCCAGATTTTCTATTTTTCTCATATTACAAGCGATGAGCTTAAAATCTGACATTTGTAAAGGGTAATCATCTCTGAATTGAGAGGAGGTGATTTTTCTACTATTTAAGTAGGGATTTTATAGGAATGAATGAATCTATTGAGAAAAATGTGATGTGTTCTACCTGAATTCCAATACTTTATTTTTTGGTTAATAGAGATTAACTTCCCCAAGGGACAGTTGACAATGAAAGCTTGAACTAGAACCAGGATGTCTGCTTGCCCTGTCTCTCTTCTCTTTTGGCTCTTTCTCTTCATCCAAGCCTGTAGAAAGTAAAAATGCCAGGAAGAGAAGTGGGGAAAGTGATACTATTAAATATAGCACAGGTGCTGTTTTCATAGGTGTCTGTGGCATTGGGAAATTTTAGCTCTCCTATTTTTTACATTCTCTATGAGGTCTATTACCATTTTTCAGAGGCATACACACTGCAACAGAGTCCAGGATTACTTAAGGAAAGGGGTTTTATTCACTTCACTTGTTTCAGGAGGGAGGGTTTTGTTAGAGAGAAGGGAAAAGAGTGAAAGCCTACTAGATCAGGATCTATCTTAACTTGGAGCCCAGTTGAATAAAATTTTTGGAGTGAAGGTGCAGAGCTTTCTGATTTTATTTGTCTTTTATGGTGCATCTTGTTCAACTTTCTTGTGGGGGAAAAAAAAAGAAAACTGCTGTGAATCTCAGCTCCCTAAGACCAGAATTTAATTTAGCAGCTGCCCCCCAAGGAAAATCTACCAATTCTGTTTTCAACTAAAATTGGTAAGAAAAGGTGGCACAAATAAAGTATTGAAATCGCTTTTTTTTTTGAGGAATTTAGGTTTTATGTACTTCAACTTGCAGACTTCAACACTTTGCAAATTAAGGTAGCAAAAGGTTGGAGCCTTTCAACTCTAGTCGATGGATAAATACTTGATCCTTAAACTCCAGTGAATTTATGCAAATAGTAGGAAATATTTTCCAGTTGCTGATTCCTTTGCCACATGTTAACAAAAATTATCTCACAGTCATTGCAGTCAGTTTTGCTTCCTTCTTGTACCTTAGTAAAATGATTCTAAATTTGTATGTAAAATCCCCAGATCCTTTTGACTTCTGACTGAGAGATGACACGTATTGCAAACAAGCAATTAAATCCTGTCTATTAAAACTTAGGACAATATTCTTTGTGTGCATAGAACCTGCAAGGTTAGATGAAGGTGATTAATCTCTCTGCTATGATTATTTTTCCCCCCCTTCACTTTTAGAAGTGAAGTTGATAAATAAAAATGACTAGAGCCAGCACCATCTTGGGCCAGGTTTACCTGGGTTTCAAATTTGACAGTGTTCCATTGAAGACTGATGTCCAGGGCTGGGGTGGGGGTGGGGTGGTGGAGTTGAATGCACTTGTGAATGGTGATGTTGAGGAGTAGGTGGTCAGGAATGGGGGAGATGGGGGTGGGTGGAGTGGAGAGCAGTACAAAAAGAGACCACAGTGTTCTACCATGTGCTGCTGGTGTTTTCAGATTAAGATGGGGGATTAAGGAATTTTACTCAGCAATTTGAGATGCTTTGTTAGGGGCTGAGGAGATTTGAGCTGCTTTGTTCTCAAACCACATGTTAGTGAAAAAGCAAACAGGCACTTAATCCTGACAGACAGCAGAACTTGACATCAATTTGCCCCTTGGGAGGTGACCAGGAGTTCTCTGTGACGGGCTAAAATGGCCAGGCCTTGTTTTCCTGGAGCTTAATGCCAACATGCCATTCTAACCTGCGTTTCCTAGCGGTGTGGCTCTAACTTAGAAGGTTGGAATGATCAAGAGTTTCTGAATATTAGAGACCCTTACTTTTTTTTTTTTTCCAGAAAACGAAACACAAAAAACCTTTTAAAGGCAAACAACCTGCAAGGTGCCAAATATTTTAATATGTTTCAAAAAAGTATAATAGATGGACCACTTAGTTTTGAAACGAAATATAGAAAGGCTGAGATTTTTTTTGAAAATAATGGATGGTTGCTTTCAACAATAGAATCGTAGGACCACATATCCGTTTTTGAGACTGTACACGATTGTGAAATAAACATCAGTTCTTATGTAGATCTTTGAAGGAGGCTCTGCTGAATAACCATTTACGCTAAAGTCATGTCCTTCAAAGTCACTGAAGTACGACAAAAATCAAACAGAATAAATAGGAAAGAAATTCATGACTTCTTAAATAGAACTTGAGACATTCCTAAGTTTAAGTGCACACAGGTATATAGTCTGGCACATAAATCTGAAAATGTGGTATAAAGGCTAATTTTTGCCATCTTGAATTTGTACCACCCTTGATCCATTGAGCTAAAATGCACTTTTAGTAGGCTATCAATTTATTAAACTTTGGCATTTGCAGGGAAACCATTTTCAAAATCAGAAGTGAAGCAGAACATTTATAAAACATATTTCAAAACAAATCTTATTACCTTGTAGAGATTTTTCTGAATATTCAGCTAATCAGTAACTCATGTAGTCTGGTAGGATGTGAAAAATCTGTTACGTCTTAATAATTAAGAAACAAATCTTGTTACCAGTGCAAGACTGTTACATTTTTGCAATATTCACAGCCACAACTTTGAGCCCAACCACTCCAGGGCTCCCCCAGCTCCTCCCTCCTCCTGCTTCCATGTGAAATCGGGAAAACTTACTCTTTACTAACCAACTGCTAACTACTAAACATCCCTCCGCCCTAACATTGTAAGTGATTTTCCTCATTCCGCTATGAATTCAAAATTTTTCTTTTAAATAACCATAGCATTATTATTCAAATAATCTTTCAGAATTGGTGGGACCCTCTTTATGTTTAAATAGCAACTCATTTTCAAATGAGCATGAACATCTTACCTAGGAAAATGCGTATCACTTCAGGTTGCCAAAAAGAGAACCGTATTCAGTTGTGAAGCTTTAATGTGAAGGACAAATCCCTTTCCATTGGCCAGTGGAATCAACCCATTAAAGTCTTGTATGTTTCGTTGCTAATTCTGAAGACCAGAGAGCATTTCCAATATTTCATATGTCCTTTGCTATTTATTACAAACCCCAGTGGGAGAGAAATCTGAGATTTCAAATACTTCCAAGGGACGCCCATCCATTCATTTCATTTCAAACAGTCTTTAAGTTGTGTTGCTGCTCTCTGTTTTTGTGAAGCTTTACCAGGCATATTATAAGGATCAAATACAGGGTGAACTACAATCAGAAACACAGTATTCATTCATTTACCTCTGGTACAGTAGAGCAAATTCAGGGTGACTCAAGGGACACAATGTCTTGTAAAACATATGTACTTAATATAAGGGTCATAAAACTTATTAAATTAAAAGCCAGGTTAAAAATAGGAAGAAAATTTATGCTGCTGTCTAAAATAGCAATAATTTCCCTTTGGCCTTTCCCTTTCGAAGTAATATGGATTCTGGTCAGGAGGAAAAAAAAAGCCAACTTATGAATTCTTCATTTTGTAGGACCAAATGCAAATCTCTTTTAAGTGTGCCATGCATTTTAATGGGCAAGTGATATGGCAGATAATAGAGGAGCAGAAAGGTAAGATATTAAACCTCGAAAAGTATACCCAAGGTTTCCAGGAGGTTTTGTTCCTGAGCCTGAACCACAAACCTCATCAGTGTTAGCTGGTGTCCAAGGAGAAGAATTTAAGGGATATGAGGACTATAGAAATGGTATCTTTTAAATAGTTAATCTGGCCATGGGGCAGCAGTGTAGTGAAAAGGGGGGCGCAGAACATAGACAATACATCGCTGTTCATTCAGGGCACAGCAAAATATCTCTGGACAAAGTCTATTCTCATTTGGGCAAAGTTTGGGGTGTACAGAATTCATGGAAACCAGAGAATTTGAAGTCAAGATTTTAAAAGATTGTAGTATAGATGATTTGTGATATCATGTTAGTTTCAGGTATATAGCAGTGATTCAGTTATTTTATATATATATATATCTGAAAAAGAATTTTATATATATAGTCTTTTTCAGATTCCTTTTCATTATAGGTTATTACAAAATATTGAGTATAGTTCTCTGTGTTATACAGCAGGTCCTTGTTGGCTATCTGCTTTATATACAATAGTGTGTATATGTTAATTCAAACCTCCTAATTTATCTCTTCCTTCCCCATTTCCCCTTTGGTGACCATAAGTTTGTTTTCTATGTCTGTGAGTCTCTTTCTGTTTTGAATAAGTTCATTTACATCATTTTTTAAATTCCACATATAAGTGACATATAATGCTTGTCTTTCTCTGCCTGACTTTCTTCACTTGATAATCTCTAGATCCATTCATGTTGCTGCAAATGGCATTATTTCATTATTTTTCATGGCTGAGTAATATTCCATTATATCTATGCCAGATCTTCTTTATCCAGTCCTCTGCTGATGGACATTTCAGTTGCTTCCGTGCTGAAGACAAGATTGACCTCAATTTGTGCAACTCTGCTGCCTCTGGGCCACCTTTGGGGTAGAAAATGACCCACTCCCTTGACAAACAGCTTCAGGGGTTTGGGACTAAGGATGACATCAATTTTTTAAACACTTGTATCCCTTTTTAACCCACACAGTGAAACTATACTGAGTTTGCTTGAATGCTTATCTCTCACGTGACAGCCATTTTCCTAGGTGGTGCTCCTCAGTATAGCACGTTAGGAATTTGAAACCAAAATAAATACAGTTTCCTACTGCTGTATTCACATAGGGATCTGTTGAGAATTTTATCTTCATACAAAAGTCTTAAGGCTGTTGAGAAGAAGCTATACTTGGTCATTTATCTGTTTGCTCTTTGACCCATTCCTGCCCTTTCCTTGCTCTTTTGTATTTTGGGGGGCTTAGCCCTGCAAGGTGCTTTGCCACCTGGCTTCCACAAAGGGAGACTCTGAGCAAGGAGAAGGGGAGAAAGCTGGGAAACTGGGATATCCCACCCCTTTATCCCTTAACCTGCTTTGAAGGTGGTTCTGGCAATGAGGGTATCTCCACTGAGGTCCTAGATCCTGTCACCTTCCCTTTGTCTCTTTGGTCTAAGGGTGGCAATGGCTTCCTTCTATTGCCAAACTCTTGGTGGTCTGCATTTAGCCTTTCAGCACTTTTGTAGCAAGGTCATTCGTTTATTTTATATTTTATTTATTTATTTATATTTATTTATTTATTTATTTACTTATTTATTTTGTCTTTTTAGGGCTGCACCTGTGGCATATGGAGGTTCCCAGGCTAAGGGTTGAATCGGAGCTGTAGCTGCCAGCCTACACCACAACCATAGCAACACAGAATCCCAGCCATGTCTGTGCCCTGTACACCACAGCTTATGTCAACGCTGGATCCTTAACCTTCTGAGCAAGGCCAGGGATCAAACCCATGTCCTCATGGATACTAGTCAGGTTTGTTACTGCTGAGCCACAACTGGAACTCTGACGAGGTCCCTAGTTTAAATCCCTCCACTGAAGTTCCTGGTGGTGATTCTGTTTTCCTGACTCAACCCCAACTAATATGGCAGCTAATGGCTTTTTGACTTGTAGGTATTTGGTTCAAAAGGCAAGAGATTCTGTTTGAAGGGTTCAGGGTCTTTGTCTATTGGCCAGTGGGTAGGCTGCTGGGTCACAGTGGTTATTTTGACAACTGTGCTCTTCTTTGGTGGAAGTGGAACAAAGATATTCAAAGGCAAATGAGGAAGTAAGAACCATAGAAGGGTCTGATAGGATGTATATTTTAGGGTAAAAGGAAGGCACATTGAAGGGGACATGTGGACATACTGTTGACCTTGATTAACTCTGCTGTGCTGGACAGCACTGAAAACAGAGGCTTCCTGTGACCCTTAAGAAAAACTCTTGAAACCCCATAATCTATTTTCCTTTCATCCTTGAAGTTTTTTTTTTTTCCTTCAAATTTTGCGAGTAACCATAGAGCTAGTGTAAAAATAGCTTCAGTTGAACTAAGATGGGCAATCCTTCCAAGCACACCCAGGGATCCAACTAACTTCCTTCAGTCAATAGAGGAACCCTAAAATCATAAACCAGTTTCTCTCTCTTTTTTCCCCTCTTTCTCTAAGTGATCACATTCCCTTAACAAAACTGCAAGTTGGTTTCCATGATGAAATTTCACAGGCTGATGTCTGGAATGACTTTGCCCAAAAGAGTTTTAAATACTGGAGTAGAAAAATACCCAAACCCCAAACCAAATAGCTTTGCCATTCAAAATACCACCTTGAAGCCGAACATTTGCTGAGACCTTGGGAATATAGCCTGTGGGGACTTTTATCTTGTTTCTTCAGTGACAGCTGGGCCTGGTCCAGGGAGCTCGGCCACTAACATTGTCATTGAGTGGGAGAGGGGAGCTGGAAGGGAACATGTTTTTTGCTTTTAGCCTCAGAGCCTTTGGACATCCATTCACTTCTCAGGAAACTCACAGTGGCTTGAGACATAGTTTCATCAGGCCCTTAGGAAGGCCTGGGAAACCTTGAAAACAGAATGCTCATTTTTTTTGGAAGTTTTTCTTGGAACCCACTAATTTTATGAAATTTAAGCACATTGTTCATTGTGTAATTATAGATGAAATATTAGAGAAGTGGACTAATTATACACAATGCACTCAAGCCCAATTAAACTAGTGTCTGTGGTGAATGTAAGGGTATTCTCTTTCACTAATAAGAAATACTTTCTGAACAACAGAGAATAAAATCGTTAAATTGGATATGCTGGAGAGATTATAAATATCCTATTAGCATATAAAATGAGGATTAACCTTATTTAATCACCACATGCCGGATCATCAAAAGTCATATTGAACTCTTGTAATGTTGTTGTATCTGTTCTGCAAAATAACAATGAAAAATTCACTATTAATAAACATAGCTCACTAGATGGTATTCCTGTGTATGAAATTAAACTGTTGGAGAAGCTCAAGTATTCCCGTAATTGCTTAACAAAATAGCAAAACTGCTTTTACCTCTTCACTGTGATACGATGGCTGATTCAGATTTACATCATCCTAGTGGCTGGTACAGTATGTTTCCCTGGTTGGGAAATAAGTAAAATATACAACCCATTCCAGCTAGCGCCACAAATGACCTTAGGAAAATGTAAATTAAGTGATTGCACACACCGGGGACGGGGGCGGGGGGGGGTGTTGAAAATGTCCGTGCTTGACATAGTGCCACCATGGCTTCAGGTATTAATTGGCAGACTCTGAATGCATGGATATCTGTCTCTCAATCAGAGTCCCAGGAAATTCCACTTGAGGATACTCATGACTCTAGTTTTCTGTGGTAAGTAATCAGGGCTGGGCAGGGCAACCTCTGTAGTTTAGTAAGAACAAGGGATTATTCAAATTCAAGTTGTAACATAAAAAGTATTGCTTATGTGGTGTTCTGGCTCTGGGGCAGTGGGTTACTGATCTGGCTTGTCTCTGTAGAGGCCCTGGTTCCATCCCCAGCCTGGCACAGTGGGTTAAGGATCTGGCGTGGCTGCAGCCGTGGTATAGGTCACAGCACCAGCTGGGATTCAGTCCCTGATCTGGGATTTTGCATATGCCATGTGGGTGGCCAAAAAAGAAGAAAGAAATATTGCTTGTGTGAAGTAACAAGAAATCGATGACAACAAAGCTGAAGGCAGGGAGTTTATGTACCACTTTCATGGATCGTGGTCTTTCACAGATGAAGGACAGATATCAGTGAAGAGGAATGGGCGTTGAGGAGCAGTTCTTTGCTGGGATAGAGGGAATAAGCTAAGTCAGTCTTGTTTCCTGTTTTCTTCCTCCTTCTTTCCACCTCCCCCTCTTTTTCCTCCCTCCCTCCCGCCCTTCCTTCCAAGAATTCTTGTTTATATTCCTTCTAAGATTTGATAGCTTTTTCTTTCATTGTGAAAGTCTTAAGGAGACTGGAATATAAATATATTTATAAATATTGAGAATGACTGTGGCTATTACCATTACATGTTCCTAATTAAATGCATTTTTTTTTAACAATCAACATGTACACCTTTTCTTTGATGGGACCCTTCCTCTTTCTTTGCTTAGATGGTCTTGCCCAAGAAAACAAGTTCAGTCCACATTTCTATAAAAAACTCAGATGGAAAGAAACTGAGAATTAGCTGGAGGTAACAGGTCTGGAGGGGACAGGGCTATGCACACTGTCCCAGCCTCTGGACAAGGACTGAATCCAGGAATACATACAGGTCTATGTGGGAAGTTGGAAGAGAAAAAAAAAATCATCAAACACATGACATAAAATGTGATTGTATTGCATTGTATTTCAGGATGCTAAGGTGTATGTGCAGGAGAAACCATAGCAACTTCTTTGAATCCCGAGACCAAAGCTTGACACGCCAAAGAGCCTTTCTTTCAGTAGAGTGCCATCCAATGTTTTGGTTTCTCTCTGGGTTTCTTGACTTTTAAGGCCACTTGCACAATGAAAAATACACATTTAGAAAATCTCCTGTGGTTCTTTTATGCTATGGAGAGGGTGCTATGAAGTGACTATGGTGTCAATAATAGTGGCTATTTTTTGCCCTTTTGGGCACACCAGCAAAGAGTTTCAGCTTCTATTTTGGTTCTCCTTCAACCCAATTCAAAGCTACTCTGCATTTTTACAATTTGTTTGAAGTGCTGGGTGACTAAAGTAAATCCCATGCCTTCAAATTTTCGATGAGATTGTGGATTTGCCACGACAATATTACTTTAAATAGACCACCTCCACCCTGGCCCCCCTCCCCGCCCAGATCTAGCTTGCATAGCAATTTAGCTTGGCCTCAGAATCCTTACATTAGGGGGAAATGGTCTGGTTTTGACACAGGAGCATTCTGACTTCAGAAAGGCAGTAGAGAGTGTCTAGAAGAAGAAGAAGGGGGAAAGATGTCTTTATTGAGATGATCAAAAGGAGCATAAAGGCAAAAACTGACTTCCACTGAAACAGGATTGGGGACCAGGCCTCCAGTTATCCTTACGGTAATTCATTGCTTGTTTCTAGGCTCCATAATAGAATTCTTCCATAACAGAGAGAGGACTTTGTGAAACTGTAAATGAGTCCGACTTCAAGCACTCTGTGGAAATATATTCTCCCCCTATAGCCCATACATTATTTCTGCTTAGTTATGGTGGCTCACATTTCCCGTAACTATCAGAGAGAACTTAATTCAACTCACACCACATGACTTTCAAATTGTGCAGCTCTCTTAATCAACCTTTGTATCAGCCACAAATGTGCAGTATGACCTAATTTGAAAACGTCTCAAAGTGCTGACTCAAACTGTTAGTGAATAAAGGCTGGTCATTACCATTATGACACTAATGTGATGCAAAATAAAATTGAGTTGCATCGGCTGAACATTAGTTTGCAAAAATATTAGCGATTGAAGCCATTTTCTGTTCATAACTTACTTATACTTATATATATGTATCTGTATACATGTGCATATATTTACTTATTTTATTTATTTATTTTTTTAAACAGACTTGGGATAACGTTTTCAAGTGCAGGGGAAGGCAGTCCTGCTTTTAACACTGACAAAGCCACTAGATTGAAAGTAGATCATATGTACATCATCTATAAGATGAAAACATATTGTTGCTGAGTTCTTATTAGAATACTTATACAAATCTGAGCAATAGCATATGAGAATTCTCATCTTTCATGTATTGTAGTGCCAAATTCCGAGCTTTTCAACAGCTGTGGGACTACTTACTGTTTTTGTATCACTCACAAATTCTCTGACTTTTGTCTTTTGGAATAAGAAGGATTTGGAATTTCTTTCTTTTGTGGATCCTCTTTCCCATTTCCTTACTTGACTTCCCCTCTAGTTTTTTTGATCTGGAAATATGTACTCTTAATAAACATCAGTTATTAATTATTTTTGAACAAAAGAAAGTAAGATATGGGAACTAGACATTATTTAGCTTCACCCCTACTGATAATACTTTATGGACTGAGACAAAACTAATGTTTTACTTATAGAGTTTAGACAGTTTTGAAAAAAATGCATGTGTTTATTAAGACATACATCTTGGAGCTAGTATTGGTTTCAACCTATAAACTGATAGTAACGGAAAATAAATCGGCATGAATCAGTCTTTCCTAAATTAGGGAAATTGTCCCAAAGGTCAATCAGAAATCCTGCCCTGGATCCCATTTTGGGTCTCCTGAGCTCTGAAAATTCTGAACATAAAATTTGTACATGAGTGATCAAATGCTTCTGATTTTCTTATTTAATAGTGAGAATTAGGCAAGCACGAAAATACCAAGGGGATAGGTTGTTCTCTAAAATTTTCAAGGACCAGAAGTTTTGGCTGTCAAGAGATTATTTAACTTGCTTTAGGTTAAGAGACTGTATAGCTTTATATCATATCACTATAAACAATCAGTAGAAAATGCAGCTAAATTAGAATGCTGGCCAGCTTAGTTCATTTACTTTTCAGAAAAGCAAGTAAAACCTTTTCGCATGATGTGCAGAAATTTTCTACTATGTGATGACTTTAGTAGTTTAGTCCATTTTATATCATGTAACGTGTGGCTTGGACCGTTTTTATGACCTATATCTTATTTCCATATTAAGATAATCCAGATTTTTTAAAAAGTAAGTTTGAAAAATTTCAACGTAGACTTGCCAAAGCCAGCACTCAGAAGCACGGGTGCTTTCAAGCACACGCACGCAGGCACACTTTCAATTTACCCAAAAAAGAGAATCGTGGTTTTTAGCTAAAATACAATTGCTCTTATTTTTAGGTTACAGGAGGGGAAAAAAGGTATGTGGGTGCGGCAGCTGTGAATGGATTGCCAGCCTCTTAACAGTTCATCATTCTTCACTGATAGAAGTGTAGCAGCACCCTTCTGAGAAAAACCCTTCCTGGGGATTTAACTTTGTCCATTCCAGTACAAATTGCGTGCTAAGTTGGAATAATTCTGAGATGTAACACACCTCCACGACTGTCCTTGGAATACTGAGGAGCTGACATTCCTCTTTGGAAGATGAGGGGTGAACACCCCCATCCTCTTAATTGATGATTTACTGTGCTCTCCCCTGGGGCCACAACCGATGATCTGTAAGCTTGTTGAATTTCGAAGCAAATACTAAATATAATCAATATATAAAAATAAAAAAGAGAGAGAGAGAGGAAAAAAATGCAATGAAAATTTATGACCTTAACATTCCTTCAGGGTCAAGCAATTTATCAAATTCTCTCACTTTCTGGTTTCAATTACATAGCCATTGTGGAAGGAACTTATTTTAGCAGGTTCATTTGCCTCAGTGGGGAATACAGGACTTTGGCCTAATGCTTCACCTTTAGTGCAGGCCATTTGAGCCTTAGAACAAATACCAATCATCACTCTTTGGGAAAAAAGAATCTGCATCGGCGTGGCCTATTGGAATGGGGTTTCTGTCAAGGTAAACGGTTGTCGGCAATGACTGTGGTAGAGTGGCGATAAATCCCATTTTATTGCTGAAAAATTCCAGCTTCTCTCCATGCCTGACAGCTCCCCACATTCTCATACCCATTTGGGCAATTTCTACGCTCTGTCCATCTGGTTCTCATTACCTCTCAACCTGCCTGTGTCTGATCCAGAAAAAGTGCAGGTCAGAAACAGGGGAAAAGAAACTGAGGTGATGGACAAAACAGAAAGCGGGGGGGGGGGGGGGGGGGGGGGAGCCTTGGAGGTCGAGGTAGAGGTGAAGGAACAGCAGGAAAGTGGGGATCCCAGCTTAGGCTTGGACCAGTCGCTGGAAGGGCCGGTTTAGATGTCATACTGGACAGTGAGGACAGAGCTAGAGCTGGGGAGCTGGAGAAACCCTTATCTTTAGATTCAAGCCTTTCAAAGGCACCTGCTTTGGGGTGGAGAGGGAGAGCGTGGGGCAGGTATGGGTGAATGGTTGCAGATTGGCAGAACAGAGAAGGCACAGTCCAGCCATCCCATCTCTTAAGGGCACTGGGCTACAGTAGAGAACCCAGTCTAGAAGGACACCAAGTTAAGCATCAAGCTACGCGGAGCTTGGAGCCCCATGTACGCAGCTGGCGTGCCTCCAAATACACGGATAAAACTCTGCTGGAGATTCGATTTGGGTTCAAGAATATAATTTTTTTTTCTGGAAGAAGGACGCTCTAGGGCCACCCACAGCATTGCCTCCAGTTTTCTAAGAAAATTGATATTTAAAATGAACTTGTTCTAATAGGCATGTTTGTAGGATGGCTCATTCATGGAATGACAGGACTAGAAGTGAGTTGCTCGGCTCTTCATTACGCTGCCTCTGGTCATTTTTGGAATTGCTGTGCATTGATGCCTTTGTAACGTTGGCCTTATTCTCTGAAGCTGAAATCCTTTTGATCATAATTGCTTCAGACCCAAAATTACCCACCATCACCATAAGATGCCCCCTTGGGCCAAAGAAAAAAATACGGTAAATATCTCACAATAGATATAAACAATAAGCCCACTTAGACATGATCTTAAATTAGCCTTGGATGAAACTGTAAAACTATTATCTGTATAAATATAATTTTTCTTCTTATTCTGATGAGCTCATGAGAGATAATACTAAACATCTTGAAAATCTATATTGAAGTACAAGTAAGGAGGATCTGAGAACGTTTATAAAAATAAAGGAATGAGATGCATGGCTTGATGGATGCTTATTTCACCACCTGTTTTGAAGGCAAATTTTGCAACTTTGCAAGTGTCTTAAAACTAGGTCTGATCTTGTATTCTTAAATATGTTGGAGAGCAGAGACATTGCTGTGGTTTGCAGACAGAATTTCTTAGATATGTTTATACAGAAACCGTGTCTTAGTGCCTTCTGGATCCCAGGGGTAGAGAGCTCATTCCAGGACTTCAAAATTCCCTTTTTTTTTCACAGTTAGATCCTTAAGCGCTGCCATGAATATCTTGGTTTTATTGGCTGAATTCTCATATCAAGATTATGTTAAATTTTAGTTGCTGAGTTGGACCTCGTAATAAGAAATATTGGCTTCCAATACTGAAGCTTTAATTTCAAAATTTTCAAGCCATGCATATGCAAGAGAATTTCTATTATAGGTACCTGGAATTGGCAGTGAACTCCCCATGAGACATTCACATGGAAAAAAGAGATTGTTTATAAAAACTTTAGTTTAAAATGACAATTTGGACTGAAGTAAATTACAGATGATCAAAAATGGAAGTGTGTTATTGTGCAACTTTAAAGTGAATACTTTTAGTCAACAAAGACAGCTCTGAAACAGACATTTTCACGTGTGCATATGAAAAGGCATACACTTTTGGCGAGTATTACATACCCATTAAAATGGCCATAATACATGGCATCTTCAATTTGGAAAGGAATTTCAGATTCTTAGCCAAAAAAGAATCTCACTTGAACTTTACTTTTCTGAGCTGTACAGATGTCAGAGAGATGTGCTCATTGAAACTCTAAAGGATGTTTGTTTCTTTTAATAGCATAGCAGAAAAATTAATGGCATGGGGGAGGGTGAAATGACAACTTAACCTGATGCTTGATAGCTGTTTACTTATCATTGTGTGCCCAGATTTCAGTGTCCTGTAAAAGAAAGGGGGAAATAAAGAAACCACAGCCTTCATCTGGCTTTTAGGGAACTTAGGACACATGGAAGAAAGCGCTTGGAAGGCTATTGAAATATTTACAAAACAAATCATTTACGTTTAACTTTTGTATATGTAAAACCCAGAGAGCTGCCTACAAAGACAGAGGCAACTTTAGTTATGAGATATTTTGGCATCAAAATGGTTAATAGTATTATAGCTTCAAAAGAGCCTATTGGCTCACCCTCAAGGATGCCCTGCAGTTGTTGTTAAAGTCATCAGATGAAGCTAGCCTGCTCAGCTAGCCTTTAGATTTGTCCGCTAACAGTAAAAACACTATAATAAATCGGTAACATATGTTGCCAGGCAAGGAAAAGTGATATAAATAAAGAGACTAGGAGACTCAAACCAAGTACAATGTGAAAAGAATTTAACTTTCAATCTCTGTGTTGGTTAATTACCATTTGAAAAGTCATTTGAAAGTGTTACTGTTATTTGCTTATATTCTTCCTCATTTGTTTTTTTTCCTCTTCAGATTGCACTCTTACCCAAATACTCTTCGTGATGGCCTGCTTTGCGGCTTTGGGGTAAGTCCCAGTTTTCCACAACCTTAAGAAAAAAATGCATAACATAAAAGATGCCAAAAAGACTTATGTGTCCTGATGTGCGGGTTTTGTGAAATATACATGGGTTGGTTGTTGGGGGGGGTGGTTAGTGCCGCTGATGAAATAAAGAGAAGGGGCTTGTTTCTGCAGGGATCAAGAGTGTGTGAAAGTGTGCATTGCAAACGAGTCTCCCATCAGGAAAGCCACCTCTGGAATGGAAATGACAAAGCTTGGAACACACACAATCAATTATTTTCACTAGCATTTAAAATATAGAAAACAAAATCTGCTTTGGGAATTGACTGAATATTTTTATTTAGCCTTTTTATTGAGACATCCTTTGAAAAATGGGATAATATAAATAGTTTTACAAAGCAACAATATAATCAATCTCTAAACTAGAATATAAATCAAGGATTTCATTAACTGCTGGTAGCCAGTTTAAATTGTAGGCTTGTCCATAATGTCTATCTATCTATGTATGTCCAAGTTATATTAAAAACCTTTAAATGGCTTTGTAATATCAGCTACATCAAGCTATTATAATAATTAATGGTACTGTTTTATAAATCAATACATGTATTCTTGATAAATTCATATCCAGTTAATGGTGTAATTTAAATAAAAAAATAATGTAATAAAGGACATACAGAAATGGGCAGGAAATCTTTAAAGGTTAAGAGACAAATTTGTCTAAATTCATTTTTAACCTGTTTTGAAAAAGTTTATATTTAAAATCAGCTGAGATTTACCTTGTTTCTGTGAAACTAATCTTGCCATGTCTATTGATAGCTAGTATTGAATTTGTAAGATATTTTCTTTTTTTAACTGCTAAGTTTTAATTACATACTTATGATACTATTGCACTCTTTTGCAATAATTGGATATTCTTTAGAAAAATAGAACACAACAAACTAAAAACCTCAAACCAGTGATATACTTTCAATACATGAATGTATTATTTTTAAAAAATATATACATCACTGAATGAACTGTGCTGAAAATCTCCAAAGCCATACACAAATTTTATTTAAGGGGAAAGAAGACTGATTAGTTCAATGCATTTGCATGTGTAAGAGCCCAGTGTTTTTACTGCTTTCAATGAATGAACATCCTAGGAATTTTAGAAAGAAAAGAAAAATGCATTGAAAAGCCTGAAATGTATTTTAACGCTGCACACGGGTAGAGAAAACATTCTACAAAGAGAAGACTGCATTTTTGTTCTAATTTTAAAAATACACACCAAAGGCATATTAAGGAATAACAAGATTTAGAAAAAAAACAACTGAATGTTGTATGTGAGCAAATACAGCCTTACATCTTTCCAAATAAAATTTCATTCCATTTATAAAGGAAGCATTTTACACAAAATATCTTTCAGAATTATGCAGACCAGCCTGCCCTGCCATTCTCGGTGACATGGTGCAGAAATGTTACTTTAATCCACTGAGCTTTTTCTGACATTTTTCTTAACATTGCTGAGCCTTATTTAGAGTAGCAAAGGAGATGTGTGCAGTTTCCTTTGACACTGATGTGTGTTTCAAAATGTTACGGGGGGGAGCAAGAAAGAGAGCGAGAGCGAGAGAGAGAAGAGAGAGAGAGAGAGAGAGAGAGAGAGAGAGAAAGAAATTTGCTGCTACTCACTTCATCAATAGAGCTACAGGAGCAATTACTATTTGTTCAAAGTTTCCATTTCAAATGAAGCTAAATTTTAAAGAAGGCTCATCCTTTTAGAAGAGCTGCTCATGAAAGAGGAAAGGAGAGAATGCACATTTAGTGATTACATGTTCAAGTGCGCTCAAGTACTGGAACCATTTAAAATGTATTGTGTTTTGAGCCGAAACCTACAGCAAAACCGCTCCTAAGAGGCTTAATTTAGGTTTTATAGGAAGAACATAAAAAAGACCAGGTTACAGCCACACGCCGAAAGATGGGGAACATTTTAAATATCTTCATTTAAAAACGTATGTTTATTTGCCCTCCTGGAATCACTAACGTGCGTCTCGACGGAGAAAGCGAGGACATGCTACATTCTTAAAAATTATCTGTTAAAGGGATCACATTCCGAGACAGGTTGGAGCATTTTTATGACTACAGATAACCTCTTAATTAGTCGTTGCCTTCCACTTGTTAATCAGGGACATTCAGCATGGTTAACCAGCCAGTGTGGGTGCCTTTAGAAGAAGACTCCTTAGTATCAGGAATTAAAAACTCCTTTTCTTCCCATCATCACATGATTGCACGTGCGGTTTTTAGCACTGCCACAAACTTACCTGCTTGAAATATAAAAAAACCAAAGGCAAGGTCTAGATGCCCGCAACGGTGGTGTTAATGACTTCAAACTGTGCAGCCCACGAGAAGCTCAAAGGAACAGACATAATTTTACTTTCCCCTTCTCCCACCCCTTCTGCCTCTCCCACCTCACAGAATTCGTATCTGAGCCAATTTTAGGTGTGTGTCTTCTGCGGCCACCAACGTCTGGGGCACTCAGAGACCCTTTCAGAGAGCAAGGTGTAAGTGGAGTAAATAAAATCGTGTTTCACTGTTGCTTTATCAACCCTCCTAGGTAGTTTTCCTGCCAGCCAACCTGCGCTGTTAAGATCCATAAAATTATGCAATAGTGACTTCTTTGGAGGTTCTTTAATCAGATAATGGCCAGTGTTAGGAGGGAAGGGCTCAGGGCGGTGTTGTTGGCACTTAACACCGGGCTTGGTCATTACTTGTCTGGTAGAGACCAATAAACGGCTGATTACTATCCTATAAGGAGCCAACATTTTACATTTATCTTAGTTATTTTTTTCCTTTTCTTTGCAACTTCTTATAACGGCAAGTATTTGTCAAGAAGACCTATGAGCTATAACCTCAGGGGCCCCTTAAAAATAAGAATTTGCCTAGCGTGAAATGATGCCTTTTGTGAAATGGTGAAAATGATTTTGGTTTTTACAAGAGCCGAGGTTTGATTACTTTAGAGTCCATTTCTTTCAACTATGGAGACGCCCGGACACCATCCCCCACTCCCCAGTCCCCTTCTCTGCTTTATGACAGGTTCACAGGCTGCAACCAAGGGGTTTTAAAATGCAAATATTTATATTTGAGCTCTGGCAATAACGGAGTCATTTTGCTTCCTCTGTTAGCCTGTGATAATTGATGCTTCATACCTGGAACTACGTTTCATTTCTCTCTTTACACATGAAGATATTCTGTAAATAAAAGATAATTTATGGAAAGGAAACAGCCATTTGAAATAATAATCCTAAATTTGACTGTATAATCTTTTAAGGCTTTAAGAGTCAGAGATGCAGATTTCCACACTTTTAAAGAAAACTCGATGGCAACTGGGAGCTCTGGGCATTTTTCGGGTCACCTATTGAATTCGAATGCCTGCGTGGGTCCAAAAAGGAAGAAAGAGAGATAAAAGGAAGGCAGGAGAGCAAAAGGTACAAATTTTACATGTGCTTTCAACTAATGTATTCAAGCACATGTGTAGACTTCTGGCTACAATTTTATTGACTCTTTATATCAGACTATAATTTTTTAATAACCAATGCGGATGGCAAAACAGTGAGTCATAAAATGCCTTCTCTTTGCCTGGGATCCTCATTTTAGCAGGAATAGCGCTACACCCAGAAGAACTGGACCCTAATTTCACAAACCTCATACAAAGCCAGACAATTCTTGGGCCAAACAAACAAAGGGGGTGTAAGCGATTTCATTTATTTTGATAATCCTCCTCCTGCACGAGAGCATTTTGCTGTCTTTGTCAAAGTGAATGACAACAATTTGGCCAACTCTCTCTGAGCTGCACTCAACAGTGACAGGCAAATTATCAGAGGCCCTGCACTTCTTATTATCAGAAGAGAAGCCATCAGGGGGACGCATGGAGGATACCTCTCCCTTGTCACTATTTGTCAGTGGGACAAGGGCCACTGCTATGGGTAGCTGACAGGTAATTTCAACAATAACAATTACTCCTATTACTGGTGTCATAAACAATTCGCCCAAGGCATGACAATAGCAAAGCTTTATAATTCAATGCCATATAAATAAATGCCAGCAGGTAACAAGTAATTTAGGTCCAATCAAGCTTTCACCCAGCATTAATATTGTTATTGCAAGAAAATGGAAAATTGAAAAAATTCAGTATGTTAACGAATTAAGAGAGGTTCAAGGGCTAGACAAGAGGGGTTGAAAAGGGAAACCAAAATTATGATGGTATCATATTTGGTGCCATGCTGGGGGCCAAGCAGCAGTATAATTAAGATTAAGAGGGAGATCAAAAGCACTGTTTGCTTGCGACTTCAGACTTGGGAAAAACATGACACGTCTTTTCAAAATCTGCTTCTCTCCACTTTCTGAAGAAAGTATGTAGAAATAGGAGAATGTGTATATTACGTAGCATCTCGATGGCTTTTTTTTTTTTCCACCTGAAATATTTCATCGGAAAGAGAGGTCTGAGTACCAAAGGAACATTTCCATCTGTTTAAGAAAATCCCATCAGCACTTGCTTCCTTTACATTGTCTCATAATGCAACTATTTTAATAAGCCTATTTTTTTTAATCTGTGCTGGAGGTAAAACTGCTAACGCCTCTTTGCTCTCCAGCTGTCCACCTTTCGGAAGTAGACTCGGAAGATACCATCCAATCTTGCTGCGTAAAACTTCCTGATCAAACGAATTTGCCATTTCACTATTTGTCCAGCAAGACAATGTGCCATCATGGTGACAGCAGTAAAAGAATTTGAAAATCTCTAATTAGGGGAGCTGCAGAGCAATTAACGCATGTCAAATTTCACTTCATCAAGTGCCACTCTAATTTTCCCTCTAAAAATTAATGGATTTTTTTTTTTCCTTTTGGTATGTGTGTGTGTCCCCTTAAGGCAATGTTGATTCAAATCTGCTCAAGATGCAGTGTTGCACAGCTAAGCATCTTCTTGATTACAATCCGCCACACTTCTAACTGCGCTCATTCTCACTGCCACGGATACTTTGTCAACAGTCAAATTACACCATGCTGATAACAATGCATAATGGTGTTCCTCCTCCGGGGTCCCTGGCAGGAGACGAGGTTCATAAAAATGTGATGTTTTCTTCTCAACTGTTTCTCAAGGAAGTTTGTCTGACCAGGTCACTAGTCAGGCGTTAAATTTTTGGAAATGAATTCGTTAATTTTAAGAAAAAGGAGTGAAAGGAGGGAATATCAAAATACCTCATTGAAAAAAAATCAGAAGAAGAATGAGGAATTGAAAATATCTGCGGTCAAAGTTTTGCTTGAACACTTTGTTCAGAGACATTTTCAAGAGCACTATTCTTGGTTAAATACCAGTTTTTTTTTTTCTTTACTTATGGGCTATAAACATTGGAAGCCTCTCTTGAACAGACAGTATTTAGATTATGAGAGAAGTTTGTTTAACTGCCATATTTGCCAGAATCCTCAAAACATCACAGGACACGGAAGATAAATGATTTTTTTTTAGGTCAAGACTGTAGATTCCAGATAAATGTTGATTCATTTTAACTACTTTTTTACCCTTGTTGCTTGTTGCAGGTCTGTGTGCCTGAATCCTTAGCCCACATGAGGAATATTTCTCGCTGAAAAATGAAAGAAATAAGTGATTAGGTGATTTCACGTTTAGTCTTGTTAGAGGTCATTCAGATTTTATATTTCGAAAACGTGATCAGATCCAGAACAAAAAGAGGGAAATTAAACCAAATGCTACATGTGTCTCTTTGCAGATTCTTTAGGGAATGGAGGTCAGTTTCATGGATGACATCCCAGTTTTCTCATCATGTAAGTATATTTTTGGTTATACGTTTTCTTTAACCATATTTATTCAGTAGAAAATTAAATCACGGAATATACACTTCTTTAAAAAAAACACGCATAGGTTGAATCCAGCTTTTCATTCGCTAACTCACTTAAAAATCTAAAATTTGATATTGTGAGGTTTATATTTCCTAATATCAAAATTTTCCTCCTTCTCATAAGCTCTCCTCCCCACCATGTTCTTAAGAGGTCTATTTCAAACAAAAGAAAATGAAATCCCTCTTTCAGCTAGCAAATGTTAGATTCTCTCAAAGCCAACTGGGGGCTCCCTGGAAGTTTTGCCATGAGAGTCACACAAATTGAATTATTTTCATCCTTCCCAAATATCATTCTTCAAACTGCATACTAGGTTTAGAGTTTTGCTCGGCTTGTTTACAAATAAAGGTGTCTCAATGAAAAAGCTGGCTCTGCGTACTTTTGAAAGACAAAACCTGGAAACCTCTCCTATTAAAACATTACCAAAGGATTGTAAAGGGAAATTTAAAGGGAGAAAACTTGATTATATAATGCAATCCAGCAGTAATCAATTTTACCTTCAATATCTTGCTTTTGTTTTCAAAATGCTAAATAAACAATACATAATGCATCCCTCATCAGCCAAACCATGGAGGCTCTGTGCTCAAATAACAGGAAACATATTCAATTTTCCTAACAGAAGACAGTTCATTAAGCTGTGCCACATCAAATAAAACTTTAATTTCTCCAGCATCAGAGTCGCAATGAAAGCAATTGAAGAAGATGAGCCATATGGTACTTCTATCAGCAAACACATATTGCTCATTCCCCCAAAGTTTTCTAATTCTGCTCCCCAGACCTGTGTAATATAGATAATGTGCTCCGAGAGCAGCAACCATGAGCTATCTAGTGTACATTTCTAATACTGTATTTAATGGGAAATAATGAATCATAAAAGCCTAGAGAAGACGGCTTTTGCTAACCTAAATCTCAGCTGTAATTTCATTGTTCTGTGCCTAAGATGCTGTTTGCCCTTTCCAAACAACAGCAGTTGAACATAATTATGCCGCCTCAAACCTGGGCTTGCAAAAAGCATCCCTAATACAACCAAGTTTCTATTAACTCCTGAAATTCTGAATTTCGCGATGCGTTGATGCAGACATGGAGCTAACCGAGCACGTGTCATTTTTAAAGCCCCAAGAAGCCTCTTCTCCTTCTGCTCTTTGGTCAGACTGCTCTGACAATGCATTTATATGCCCTCCTCCACCCCCCTCTCCCACCCGCCCCCACCCCAACCCATGCAACAGGAGTGGCATGATTAAAAATGAGGAGATTTTCTTGTTATTAGCAAATTTGACATTTGCCTGATGAAATGCACATAAAATGTGAAAGCTGCACAGTACTCAGAAGAAATGTCTCCGCTCCGATCCAGGCTACCAAGATGAAATAATTTAGGCAAAGGAAATGTAAAGAACCTCGTCCATCTCTGCCTCAGAACGCTAGGACTGGATTATAAATGAAAGAACCCAATATTGCTGAGCTTTTAGAGCGATGGTATTTTGACACATGTGAAGTGTCTAGTGTTTCATCTCTCACCTTAACTGCTTTGATGATAACCTAAACATCATACATATGCTCAAATGCAGCAGCTTCCCTGTCCTGGGTCCAGCCTGTCTTCCGGTAAGAGTTTGGGGCTGGGGGCTTAATTCCTTTTTAGAGAGAAAAAAATCCCCCCCCCATAGATTAATGATGTTAGCTTTTCCATTTTTAAAACTCATCAAATAAATATTTTCCCAACACGATGCTAATTTAAAAGGCCATCAAATAACACTGCGGATACATATTGAAAACATATTTGAATGGTTTTGTTTGTTTTGGCATCATACACACCAAGAACGATTAAATTAAAAAGAGACTTTTAAAAGTTAGAGATTGCCTTTTTAAAGCTTATTAAAATCAGCATGTTACATGCCTGTCTCTGAATTAGCTCTGCACACTTGATTGCCATCATTAAAACTAGTTGTTTGGGTGCTGCTCTGTGATGGCTCAAACCCTTCCCCAAAGCTGTTTCTTACTAGTTATTAATTTGAAGTCTCTTTTCATTGAAATTTAGCAGAAAAGAAAAAAAATCCTTCTGGCCAGTGGAAAAAACAGTCACCAAAACGTGAAATAGCTTGGCGAGACAGCAATATTAAACTACGAAAAGACCAACAGGTAAAAGAACTACAGTCACGTCTAAAACATACTTGGGGGGTGGGGGAAAATCACAACGACAACACAGAAGCAGTCCATTGATTATATTTCATGAATGCCTTAAAACAAATGTTTAAACAGTTTTCTGAAACAGTGAAGAAAACCCCTGCATGCTCCACTGGGTTGCAATGACAATGGCCTATTGCAATGTAAAACACGCTGGAGAATAAAAAGGTGCTTTTTGTTACCATTTTATCAAAGCTGTTCATCTTCGGAGCTGCAGGCAGCATTTTGCTAGAATTGCAGATATTTCTCTGTCCAGGCTCCTTTGTTTGTGCATCTCATTTGCATATATTTATCTCCAGCTGAGGATGCTTTCTGCTCATTAAGGCCCCCCTTCCCATTATTTCATAAGCCAGCTGCTAAGAGGGATTTCACCTGTGGTGCCTGAGAAAAGAGGGGTGAAAAACTAAATTCTTCATAAAAAGGAAATCTTCTGAGTCTCTTCCCCTATAAATGGGCACCATTTGTGTTAAACAGCCTCTTGTCATGATAGATGCCTCTGGAGGTCAGGGGTTAAAGTTGATTTGAAGGTCAGCAGTAAAACAACAGACAAACCAGACGCCAAACTGGTTCCTTAGCTGTCGGTGGGAGCTGTGGTACAAACAGGTCTTGAACCTTTTTCAACCTCTAATAAAACAGGGGATGAATCTGAAGTGGATCAACCAGGCCCCTGAGGCAGCAGCACAGAAAAACACAAATAATATCAATATCAGGCAGCCACAGGAAACAATGGGGCATTTCTCCATGCTACATGCATGCTGCTATTGTTTCAAGGGCTGGGGAATTAATTCCACTTATTTATTTAAGGCGTGTCAACTCACTGCCTAAACCTGTTTCAGTGTCAAGATGAATAAAACTTTTATGGCTCATAAAATAGGGCCATTCATCTCAATGCTCTTTGTGGTGCGTGTTTTTTTTTTCCTTCTTTTTTTTTCTGGCATACGGAGCTAGGCCTTTGCTCCTAAATGGTTACTTCTGAACTGTTGCTGCAATCCACACCATATTAGAGAAAAAAATTATTTCACCAGCAAGTGGATCTCAACAGAAATGACACGGGAAAGCATTTTAGCTGCGATATAATAGTCCCCTAATTCCTCCTAAATCCTCCTCGTGCACTTGCATCTGTTTTGAGCATGCATTATTGACAAAGCAGAAGTTGTGTTATTTTAGAGGAAAGAAAAGTTCAACAATGACAGCCACAAAAAGTTTTCTGGACTGTCATGTATCTCATTTGACTTTAGAAATGCAACCTGGTTAGGGTGGCTGCTGTCCATCCATTGTTTTTGCTCAAGTTTTCACTGCTCTCTAGTCAATTTGCACCGATGTAATAATTCAAATGTCTTCTTTAGCTCCACTGCTTTGAATTTTATGTTTAATTTTGATCAGAAAATGCCAAGCATAAATGGAAAATGCATTTCAGTGAATTTTTGTATGATACATTTTTTGAAAAGTTCCATTGTAGAGTCAATTTTACTGTTGGTTGCCAACTAATGACTTTGTTTATAATACTAATGAACAAGTTAACATTTAAGAAGTGCCACACACAGTGCTAAGCACACACATTTTCTCTTGCAATTATTAGCGAGAATTCAATCCAAGCAAGTCACATTAGCCCACTGAGAATGGGCAGTGTTCCTAAACTCAGAACACACCTTAGAAAGCAAAAAATTCTCTGCAAACAGTATCATCCTTCTGGCAGATGCTTTAACAAGGAACATCATGGGAACTTGATGGCTTTATATTAAAAGGAGCAAAAGAACAATTCCATGCTATTTCACAAATTCTCTAATCGTGGGTTCAATCACTTACATCACAGCCCTTTGCTCTGTTGCAATGTGACTTGATTTGTGGATGATTCACTTACTGCGTTGTCCCAGTTCCTTTGACTTTGAGGTCTCCAGCGAATATTGTAGCCTTTACTCATGATGCTGGTTTATTGTTAATTTAGTTAGTTGGTAGATTGGTTTTTCCACATGACGTCACTTTTTTTTTTTTTTTTCAGCAAGTAGATTACTGCAGAATAGGCCCCACAGAAGTTGTGCTTTTTCATTTTGCCCATGTGTAAAGACGTGGCCCTGGGGAAGAGGGGTTCCGTTTTGGGGTGCCAAGTCCAGCCTGAGATTCGACTGCCCTTCATTTCCCAGCTGAACTGGCGCACACACTCATGCTCTGCCCAGGGGTGGTCCCTTTACCAAGCAGCCCTGTTTGAAAATGGAATTGCTTTCAAGTGGCCACCAGACCCTGAGAAAAATGTTTCAACTCAAAATTGATTAGGTTTTGGTAATCTATGGCAATGTGTTCTCATTTAAGCATGGAGCAGGAGATTTTTCTTCTCTAACCCATCACACTTTAAAAAATGTAAGAAGTCTTGCTTCACACAAGGAGTTCCGTTTGTGGTTGGAGAAATTTTCCAACTTATTAAATGTCGTTTAGATCCTCGTCTTAGAGGACCCTCTGCCTTCCCAAAGCATTTTATAGCTCCCTCTGTATCTGACTTATCAATTTTTCTTCTGGATCTTCCACATTAAATTTAACCCCACTCCCATCCCCCAACCTGGACCTGTCACACCACATAACCAGACTAGAGCAAACACACACAGTATACTCCCTGCAAGCCTGCGCCCAGGTCACTCCTTTTTCTTTTGCTCTAATCTAATCACTGATTCTTAAGCTTGGCCAAATAGTTAAAAATGTTAAGTGCTAGCAAGGCCTTCTCCCTCCCCCTCATATCTGTCTCTGTTTATGGAATGGGCCTGGTTTCCTCCTCTTTGCCTTCAGCCTGGGGTCTTCAGGTCAGAACACTGTAAATACACACAACTCTGGCTCGACCCATAAATCTGAGCAAAGGGCAGGCTTATATATTCAGATAAGCGTGGATGGGGGTGGGGGTGTGGAAGGAGTGAGAACCAGCAGAATCTGATGCTGTGCAGCCATGTTCTGAGAAGAGAACTGAAAAGGCCCAGAGTCTTTAGCGGGGAAGGAAAAAAGATTTTTGTCTCAAAATATTTCTCCTTATTTCTAAAGGATGGGACTGGCATTGCTTCCTCTTTGTGTGTTTATTTTTTCTTTCACTTTTTCCACATTGCTTATACTTAGATCCTTACTGACCATATTATCCTAGAGGCCATCAAATTAAACAATAAATTTCATTTATTTCCAATGTCCTTTTTTTTCTTCTTCAGAATATTGGTTTGTGTTTTGAACTTTGTGTATGAGGGGTATGTGTTTGTGTGTGTGAATTAGAGTCCTTTTGCCAGAAATTCTATTCTACCGTAATTTTCCAACCTAAGATCTTTGCCTAAATAACCATGTTGTTGGCCACTACATTGAATGCCAGAATAAGATGTGTCTGAAGGAGCTGGGAATGACAAAGGGATAAGTAAATGCTTACACAGTTTTAAAGCTTCTACTTTATTCCCAAGTTCAAGTCTTTTCTGTTGGCATTTATCTCAAAATTTTCTGTGAGGCCTGAAAGAACATCTTTCCCCGGAGATGTGCCCCTTGTGGACACAGATATTGTCACAGTGGAAAATCTCTAGCAAGGTGACCGTAGCTGAGAACATGGCTTTCTACGTTTGCTCTGCTCTGATTCTGCTTTAGAGGCGATGAGCGACACCATGGATTTGCCTCAGTCACATAAGACTCTAGGAAACCTGGCACTTGCTTTGTTTTCAATCAGTATTTTGTATTTTATCACATATCTATATAGAATTTCTCTCACTTCTTTAGGTGATTCTTTTGGCAAATCTGGAACTGATTTTTTTTAAAGCCTAATTCATGTTCCTCAAAAGAAGCTTCTTTTCTTGGTTTGAAATATTAGTGACAATTCCGTATAGGTAAGAGAATTTTATGGGAAAAACTGTCAAGAGAGTAATTGGGCTGGCTGCCCAGACCGTTTCCTGCATTCTAGCTTCACCTTCGACAAATCCTTACACAATATCAGTAGTAATGATTACTGTTTATCGAGCAGTTACTTTTTGGGAAGGAATGGACTAGGTTCTTTGGATGCACATTGATTTTAGTCCTTATAACAACTGGCGAATGGAGTATTAATCTCCATGGATGAAAAACTCTGGTTGGAAAAGTGAAGACACTTCTCCGAGACCATATATGTGAGCTTAGAACTTGGATGCAAGTCTGGCTCTAGAGCTCTCTCCTCTGCGCTCCCTCTCAGGGCCTCAGGTTCTGCGTCTTCAGGATGTGGGTCTTGGGTGGAGTGATGTGTATTTAGCAGGATAGTCCGTGTCTGGGTTGGTTTTCTCCCACCCACACCTCCGCTGAAGCCTAGTCCTGGCGCTTTTCAACAGCCCTCTGGTGATATCCCGGACTCCCACAGGCCTCATTGGTTTCTGTGAAGTCATCAGTTCCTCACCCGACCTGCTCCTTCTCCATGGCCCGTGAGGGGTTTCCTGGGAGCATGGTCCGCTCAGCTCTGTAGTTCAAGTTCAAGGCTCTAGCTGCCTTTGTTCTCTCCCTTCTCACCTGCCAAGATGACCAGCCGGCCTGGCAGAGTAGTGACATGTGCAGGGGACATTGCTGTCCCCCTATTTAGGTTTGAATCTGGCTCCTCTAATTACCAGCTGTGCAGCATTGGGCAGGGTGCTTTCCTCCTCTCTGCCTTGATTTTCTCATCGGTAAAATGGGGTCTGAAATACTACTTGTTTCATAAGGTAAGTAGTTTAGACCCCTGGTATTGCTTCACTGAACTGTTTAAATAGCCTTCGGGCTGGTTTCTCTCCCTTCTGTCATACAGCCTCCTTGCTTCGCCAATGTTATTGTTATAAAATAATAACCTCGATATTCTCCTGCTTAAAAATCCTTAAGGCTCCCTGTTGTCCTCAAGCCTAACTACGGAGTCAGGCAAAGGCCTTCATAATCTCCTGCCAACTGGCCTTTCCAGGACTACTTTCCGCCATGTCCCCCTAAACAATTTGCACTCTGGCAGCAAAAAATTAAACATGTGATATGCTTTAGTGCTTCCAGACTTTTGTCCATGCTGTGCTCTCCACCAGGAGTGCCTTTCTTTTCCATTTCTGTCTGTCTAGTGATGGGTACTTAATCTTGTATAACTCAGTTCAGAAGTCACCTATATTTTATGGCAGCATAAATTGAGTTAGTCACTCAGAGTATATTCCTCTGTTTTAGGACCTAATATGTTGGATAGTAATCATATGCACTGTAATTATAGGTAGTGCGACCACTAGGCTGTGGATTCCTGTAGGCAGAGATGGTGTGTTTTTGAACTTGATGTCTTTTGTTCTATAGCCTCACATATAATGGGAGCCCCTAAGTATCACTCCTCACTCTTAAATAATGACTCGAAGTGAACCAAATGTTTGTAATACTGTTGACTAGCTGAAGTAAGTCTTGTTAGCTTCAGATGAGAAAGACACTGAACTTGTAACAAAATTAAATTCAAAACTCAAGTGTAATTAGGAGTTTGGGGTTAACAGATACACACTAATATATATAAAGGAGATAAACAACAACAAGGACCTACTACAGCACAAGGAACTATATCTAATATCTTATAATAACCTATAATGGAAAAGAATCTGAAAAAGGATATATATATATATAATAATTTTGCTGTATACTTGAAACCAACACAACATTGCAAATCAACTGTATTTCAATTAAACAAAAATTGTGTTGTTTTTACTGTCTCTAAGATGAAACCATCATGTTTTTCCTAGTACACATGTTCAATATTACATTTTTCTGACACCCTAAGAAAATGACATTGGAAATTCTTTAGTATATCAGTAAAATATCTATAGGATACATTTCATTAGAAAAGGAGCCAATTTTTTCCCTTATCTGCTCTTACTCTAGCATAATATTTCATGGGAGGCAGTATTTTAAGTGGTAACTATCAGGGGCTCGGATTCAGAATGCCTGGGTTTAAATCCTGGCGCTGCCACTTGTAAGCTGTGTAACTGCTGGGAATAATTTTCTCGGGGCTTGTTCTCTTATTTGTAAAATGGGCATCAAGGTGACATCTACCACAGAGGGTGTTGTAAGCATCCAATGAGTTAGTGCATCTAAGCATTTAGCTAAATGCCTGACTCATAGTAAAAGCTCAATAAATATGCCCTGTAATCAGGTTGGTGTTCACAAGAGAGGCACCTGGAATCCAGGTAGAAAGGCAAAGGCTATTTCATCATCAGAGCAGAGTGCAGAGACATGGGAGAACTTGGAGAGATGATGAGCTGGCGCATGCACCTGTGCAGGGACTAGTTATCCGTTCAGACAGCATTCCAACACTTAAGCAATTTAGCAAGATTTTGAGGTTTCAATATAAAATCCAAATGACCTCCTTCATTTGGTTTTCACACCTTTGTGTCGTCCTCTCCCACATTGCACCAAGGTTAGTCTGTGTGACCAATAGAATACGGTAAAAGTGATGGTCCAGGTAACCCCAGGCTATAGTTTCTGTTTGTGGCATCCTCTCTTTTTCTGTTTCTTTTGCATCTCTCACTCTGGGGGAAGCAGCTGCCATATTGTTGCAGTTCTATGGAGGGGCCCATAAGGTGAGGAACAGACACCTCCTGTCACCAGCCAGTTAGGATCTGTGGTCTACCCATAACCGTGTGAATAAGCTTACAACTGGATTTTACAACCTGTAAGGTCTTGAGATGACTGTGGGCTGATAGCTTGACTAAAATTTCATGGGAGACGGAATCAGAATTGCCCAGCTAAGGTGTACTTAGGTATCTGAAACATAGAATTTCTGTGAGATTGTAAATATCTGTTGTCTTAGGCTATAGTTTTGGGATAATTTGTTATCCAGTAAAGGTAACTAATATATATTATATTAAAAAGCAAAAACTTCCAAGTTCCATTAAAGATTGTGAAATAAAGAAGGATATTAAGACAAAAAATATGAAAATTGATAAAAAAGAGTTGATACACTAACAAATGTAGATGTTTTTAAGTTGGGTGATATATACAAAAGCACCATGAAGGTGGGAAAGCAAGGATAACCTGTGATTCATAATCTGCAGAAACCTGTTAAGTGTATTCATATTTTAATTTGATCTTTATTATTAATTATTAGTCCTTTAGATGTATGTATTATGTAAAACATTCATGATAAAATAATAGGAAAGTAATAGTAGCCATCTAAACATATAAATAAGAGAATCGTTAAATAAGTAGTATATCCATTCAACAGAGTACTATACAGCCACGAAAAGAAATATGTTCTTTTATATATATATTATAAATATTATATATATATATCTTTTATATATATATAAAGTAACAGCACGCTCCCAACATAATGTTAAGTGCAGAAAGCAGGATATACCAAGCAGTGTAAAACCAACTCTACAGTGACTTAAAGGTGAAAGCAGGCATCTCTCAGTTGGATTATGTGAGGTTTTGTTTTTTTCAAGTAACATTTTTTTGGACTATGTAAGTTCTAACAGACTTGTATAATTACTTTTATAATTAGGAAAGTGTATTTAGCACCTGAATAAATTATTCTTGATTTACTTTTAACACTACAGAAAAGTATGAACCCAAACCTGGGTTCAAATTGAAAAAAAAATCCCAATAGATACCAACAGCAGAGCCTTTGTAAAGCTGCTGGATGTTGCTTTAGGTTGACTGGCTTCCTCCTAAATCATCTTGGTCTTTGGACATAACCAAGGCCTTCTTTCTCGTTATAATTGATGATCGTGTTGATTTCTCTTACATGAATAAATATAATCTATGTGTTGTTTTGTTAACATCAGAGCTTCTGGAAAGAGAATCTAAAGATCAATTCATGGACTAGTCTAAACTTTCATGTAACTCTAGTTTATATTCCTCAGCATCTGCTGATGAAGTTGAGAGGAGGAAGAATGAGGGAGATAAGATTTCATGGAGAGATGGAGTTCCCGTCATGGCACAGTGGAAATGAATCCAACTAGGAGCCATGAGGTTGTGGGTTTGATCCCTGGCCTTGCTCAGTGGGTTAAGGATCCAGCATTTTTCGTGAGCTGTGGTGTAGATTGCAGACGTGGCTCAGATCTGACATTGCTATGGCTATGGCATAGGCTGGCAGCTATAGTTCTGATTAGACCCCTAGCCTGGGAACCTCCATATACTGGGCTGTGGCCCTAAAGAGCAAAAAAAAAGAAAAAGATTTCATGGAGAGGCAATATGGATGTGAGGGTTGGCTAAGACCTTTTTAAATTAGGAAGTGTGTTTGTCTAAGGCAGCCCATGGTGACATAATTGAAGGAAGGGCCTTGTTAGGTTAAATTGGGTCTTTTTTTAGGTTATCTGAAAAACAGTGCTTCACAGCAGAATAAATATAAAAATTTATTTTTGATAATATTAAAAAAGAAAAAATCTTAAAATTTAGGTATTTGAATAGACTAAATATGTATTTTCTTTTTAAAATCCCTTTACAAAAATATTTTTGCCCATTAAACTAAACTTGGATAGAACCTGAAATATGGTATTTGATCTGAAAGAATCAACCAAAATCCCACTACTTGAGGAGAACCGCTTCAATATTTTAATGTATTTATTCTGACGTTTACATTCTCTTCATGCATTTCCATTGCGTCCTGTGCTTGTACCTTTCATGCTTTATTGTTACTCTGTCTAGCCCATCTGTCCTTCTAGACCATCAGCTCTGTGAGGACAGTGGTTATGTCTTTGTAACTTAGCACCCTTCCCTCAGTCCTTAGAGCAGAGCAGGTACTTAATAAACACTTATGGATTGACTAAATTGTTTGGAATATACAAAGTAAAGAAAAGAGCCAGGAGCAGTAAAATTAAGTTCAAGCAAGGCTCTATGCCAGTTGAGACTACTGGCAATTTGGAATGTCAGGGTCCTGCTTTCTGGGTACCAGTTAACACAGAGGGCAGGTACCAGATGCCACTTGAGTGCCTCAGGGCCGGTGCCAGGTGCAAGTTCAGGGAAGCTTTCTATGAGGGTGTTCAGTCAGTGCCAAGGAAAGAGACCTTTTAGTTTTCTGAGCCTTAATGGGGCAACCAAGAAAAGGGGGCTTTTAACTGAAGCTTCAGAATTAGGAGTGAATCATCATGGCTTCCAAGTTTATTAGAGCCATCTAATACTGAATCACATTCGCTTCTCAAAAGAAGGAACTATTTTATTTCATCATGTACAAAATACTGATCACAAATATTTCAAGCAATAAGAAAAAAATATTACTGGTTATGGCAAGCATGGGGAATTTGTAATTTGGTGACCTCATAAAGATCTGATCATTCTAACATCACGTTTCCAAGCATTATTTTATTAAGCACTCCATTTATAGGGAATTGTGTAGCCAGAATTTATTGTTTGTTTAGGTTTTTCCAATGCCCTCATCACTGAGGTCCCTGGTTGCATGTGTAGAAGATTAAGAGGTACAATAAACTAAAAAGAATAGACCAAGCAACACATACTAGATCTGAGCCAAACTAAATAAATATGCCTACTTCTAAGTCCTGGAGTTCAGTGAGAACAAAAGCAAATTCTCATAGATAAAATAAGTAAAATTTTCATAAGAAAGAGATTCAACTTTAATTTGATCTGCGTTTGCCCAAGTTAAATGGTTGTTTAATCTAGAAGCCAGTTCATAATTATTTTATATTTTCCAATTATACTTTTGAAAATAATATGAGCTACAAGGAAGTACAACCAAGAAACTAAAAGTAAAATTCCCCCAGGTGTGAGTGAAGGCCAAGCCATGTGTTTGCAACTCAAAACAAATGATCTTAAAAGCCTGTTTAGGGAGTTCTTGTCCTAGCTCAGTGATTAACAAAACCGACTAGCATCCATGAGGATGCAGGTTCGATCCCTGACCTCGCTCAGTGGGTTAAGGATTTGGCGTTGCTGTGAGCTGTGGTATAGGTCGGGGATACGGCGTGGATCCTGTGTAGCTCTGGTATAGGCCGGCGGCTATGGCTCGGATTGGACCCCTAGCCTGGGAACCTCCATGTGCCGGGGGTGCAGCCCTAAAAAGCCAAAAAAAAAGAAAGAAAAAAAAAAAGTCCTGTTTACACCTGCCATTAATAAAATCGACAAGACAAAATATAGCTCAACGCAGCACTGCAGCACTTCCTAGTGTCAGATTAAAAGTCAGATTCCCTGGGTTTAATTTTTCATTGTGTGATGGTGAATGACTTGCTCGAGCTCTTTCTGCCTCAGTTTTCTTACCTGTAAAATGGGAGCAGTAATAATATTTCCTTGGGTTGCTGTGAGAAGCCCATGAGTTAAAGCATGTGATAGGTGCAGGATAACAACTATAAAAATGTTAGTTGTAATTATCATTAAAGGATGAAACAAAGCACCTACCTGTTGTTATGCACAGTCTCATCTTCTTTTGTCTTGACAGGAGAACATCCTCATCCATTTTTGCAGTTTTTTTTTTTTTCCCACCCTCCTTTCCTGCAAGAATGCTTCCCATGCTCTTTTCTTAACCAGATCAGATCCCTTTCGACTTGCCCCTGGTAAGCTAATAGGCGAGGCCCAGAAAATGGCTCAAACCTCCTTCCTCTGCAAATTAGTATTTTTGTCTTTCCTGACATTCTAGAATTAGCAAGAGCACTTGCAAAAACCTGATACACTTTAGAAATCCATAAGAAAATAAAAGTAATCTCGGCCAACACTTTTCTTCAAATAAACCTCCCCAGAGCGCAAGTGACAGAGTACCTCATTTGGCTATTATTCTTCAGAAGGCAGAATCAAAGAAAAATTCTCCATGTGAGGATCAGCGTTGACACAACTGTGGGTCAAGAACCTGAAAACAGTTGTTCCTTCCGGGGAGATCTGAAGGGAGAAGCTTTTCATTCTTTTCGCTGCCTTTCCCCTTGCCATGTCATCATGGCAAAGGCCCACAGTGGACAGAGGTCTCTGGGCACAGTGTAAGCCAACACCCCGGACTTCCACTCAGAACTGCAGGTTCCAGAACACACCAGGCACGTCACTGCCCAAGCCTCAGCTGTCCCGCACCATTATGCCAGCCGGGCAACCACGGCTGCATCAAAGCACAGAACTGGTCCAGGTGGCTTTGCAGGGTCCCACTCAACTCAAGTCTATGACTCTTTTTCCTTGTTTTACTGAGAGAGCATTGCAGTCGTTCCTTCCGGTTGTAACATCTTAAAAATCTAGTCCTCAAACAAAGAATTCTTTTCCCTGGGACTTTCTTCTGGATTTCTTTGCCTTTAGCTGTGACACTAGGAGGAAGCTTCTTGAAAAGAAAGATTTCTCTCCTCCCAGGCAAAGCTATAGGAATCTTTCTACATGTCCTTTGCACCATGTTACTTCCCAGTGTAGAATCCTTCGGTTGGTGTGTAGGGTTATAGAGCAGTACGTGCATGGCATTCATACCCTTCATGTGGGCCCCCAGGGCCCACTTCCCTGTAGGTGCCCTGGGCTCTGGCTCTAATAAGCTCGGCACCTCCCCTCCTTTCCATCTCTTCTCTTCCCCAGGCCCGGCCTTTGGATGGATTCTTTCCTCTGAAGTCAACATGTTTCTTTGCTTTCTCTGCTTGGCTAAACCCTTCTCCGTCTACATTTTAGGCTCAGTCATCTTGTCCTCCGGGAAGCCCGTCCTGAACCTTGGAGGGGGACGAGATGGCCTTCGTTTGTACAATCTGACCCTCCTTGCATCCCCTTGCAGCACTGGCCATGCCATATTGTACCTGCCTTTTGGTGTTCTTACTGCCCACTGGTCTGGAAGCTTCAAACGGACTGGATCTTGCATTTTGGCCACTCCTGCACGTGGCCCAGAATCTGGGAACCAGATCAGTAAATGCTTACTGAATAAGTAAATGAAAGAAGCCTTAATTTGATAAGATCTTCCTTGCGGAAGTTTGGGATGCCATAAACCTAGAAGAGATTACTATTAGATATTTGTAGCTGGTAGAAAACTGTCCCCAAAGAATTCTGTTCCCAAAGAATTTAGAGAGGGCAGACCTAAATCAGACAATAAATGTGTGATGATTTATAAAAACTGGAAAGGGTGGGAGGTAAG
Organism: Catagonus wagneri; assembly: GCA_004024745.2. Taxonomy (NCBI): domain Eukaryota; kingdom Metazoa; phylum Chordata; class Mammalia; order Artiodactyla; family Tayassuidae; genus Catagonus; species Catagonus wagneri. The sequence continues at coordinate 22,679,362 of PVHT021183519.1, forward strand.
ATGCAGAGGCGACTGAACCTGGGGAGGACTTCTTCAACAGGTAACACACCGAAATGATTCAGCTTCGAGACCGATGAGGTGTTAAATTCTGCTTCTGGGGCCAAGCAGTCCATTAAACTAACACAAATCATGGGAGGAGAGCTTGTCTGGAAGTGATCACCAATGAACCAAGCATGTGATAGAAGCTGCCAAAATTTTTTTATTATTGTTATTAGCCACTATGTATTGAGTACCTACTAATGGGCATATCAACAGATGCTTTTAATTCATAACCTCATCTATTAAACCCTACAGCATCTCTGTGATGTAGGTAATATGAGCCCTACTGTGCGAACAAGGAGACTGAGGCTGAGGGAGAATGAACAGCGTGGCTGAGGTCACCCAGCAGGGAAGAGACAGCACCCACAGGGCAACCACGAAGGCCGATTAAAGGAGGTGCAGCCTCACTTATTCTGCACTATTGCTCCATGGGGGGCAGCTTGGTTCCACTCTGCAAGCCCGTTTGAAGATGCTCATGGACCAACCAGAGCACATTTCCAGCAGGGAGGCAGATGAGGATTTAGAGGTGACCGTGAATCAATCCTTGTCTTCTCAGTTTCCTGATTCACCTGAGAAATACAAAAAGAAGCCAGGTAGATAGAAATCCAAATGTCAGCTTCTTTTCAGAAGGAACCTGAGTTGTGGTTAAACAGACATGCGAATCCTGTACCCTAGCCCCAAGCACTAAGTGTATCTTCCAGATCCGTAGCCTCTGCCTGGGGGAGGACTGAGCCTGCCCAGCAAACTCACCACAGGTAGGGAGAAGCTCAGACTCTGCAGGCATGTGGTTCTGCAGAACCAGCCCCGGATGGACACAGGCAGGCACACCCAGTGACCTCTCCTGAATTCAGCAATCAGGCCAGCAGCCGGTGTGACTCTAAATGTTCCCAGAGAAACATAAACCCAGGGAATGAGGTCTTTGTCCCCAGCACTGCCCTCAGTGCTCATTGACATATCAAAGAAACTAAAGGGTGTAAGGACGTGATTGTTAATTTTATGCAACAGCTTGGCTGGATGATGGTATCCAGTTATTTGGTCAAACACTAGTCTAGATGTTGCTTGAAGGTAGTTTTTAGATGTAGTTAAAATTTAAATTAGCAGAGTCAGAGTAAAGCAAATTACCCCCCCATAGTATGGGTGGGTCTTATCCAATCAGTTGAAGGCCTTAAAAGCAAGGACAGAGGTTTCCTTAAGAAGAAATTCTCCTCAAGACGGCGATATTAACTCTCACCTGAGCTTTCAGCCTGTCTTACAGACTGCAGCCTTGCCAGTCCCACAACTACATGAATCAATTCCTTCTCTCAACCTCTCTCTCTCTATTGTGTGCCTGTGTGTGTATTCTCCTCTTGGTTCTATTTCTCTGGAGAACCCTGCTGATACAACTGACTATGCTGGATCTGTAGCAGAAGAGGTAGGGTGATGGTCATGAAAGCCATGTTCAAATTTCTGATGAGTTCCCTAGGATGAGGTCTTGGGTTTATTCAATGTGTTCCTTCACTGTGGATTATATTGAGATGCTTGAGCATCTGAGATGGCTTATTTTTTTTTTTTAATTAATTAATTTTTTTTTGTCTTTTGTTGCTTTTAGGGCCACACCCGTGGCATGTGGAGGTTCCCAGGCTAGGGGTCACACAGGATCCAAGCCGCATCTACAACCTACACCACAGCTCACAGCAACACTGGGTTGTTAACCCACTGAGTGAGGCCAGGGATGGAACCCACAACCTCATGGTTCCTAGTCAGATTAGTTTCTGCTGAGTCACAACGGAAACTCCCTGAGATGGTTTAACTAGTGCCTCAGGGGTCTTATCAGTGGTGCTATAGAAAAGATGCTCATGTTACAAGAAAGCTGCATCAGATGGCTGTCTGCTAGGGGTACTTTGAACTACTTTGAGGACACTGACATTATCTAATGCTTCTGTTAAATAATTATAATGTGATCCCCCCCCCATATTTTAACATTTGTGAGGTTCTTTCACGTCTATTAATTTACTGGTTTTCCCATACTGCATAGCACATAACTAGGCAATTATGAAATTGAATTGAGAGTGTAATAATGGCAAATTAAGAACCAAATTTCAACTTTAAATTAACCTGTATTTTTTCTCTGTTTCCTTCACTCTGCTTTGTCCCTATGTATTTGTTTTAAAGTGCTCATTTTTTATGACCAGCATATTAGTAATGTTCTATTATTACTTGGTTATTTAATTATAAATTAAAATACATAACTCACAGGATTTCTGACCAGAACAAAGCAAGAAATTAAAATACAAATGAGAAAGTAACCTAATTTGGAAATAACATTTCCCTGAAATCAATTATATTATTTTCATAGGAAACACAACTGGGAGGAGAAATCGGTCTGTTAAGTTCATCCAGAAGAAGAAAAGGGTTAGTGGAGTATAGAAGAAGTACTGGCTCTTTAACTGTTAATGAACACCAGCGTTATCACTTCTAGGGAAGAGCGGTTTGCTTTTAGTTTTCCTCTTCTAGTGAAACATTTTGCTGCCTCCTGCCCAGCAAAGGGACATGGACTTGAACCTAAGATTTGAGCTGCACAAATAGCTGCTCTGGAAATTGCAAGCCAATTCCATCCCCTTTCCCTCTAGCATGGTTACATACCCTCTCCATTTCTCTCTGAATTACCCTGTCAACATTCTTAGTCTTGCCAGCGTGGATAAGCCTGCCCCAAACACAGTGAGTTTGTGTATCTAAGCGTGGGAGTCGGGCTTTGGGTGATGGAAGCGATTATGAGGAAAGGCCAGTTCAGAGAGCTCTGGGCTCCTGACTGCAGTGACCCAGGAAACAGGGCATACGTAATTTCTCAGGGCTGTCTTTATCAGTCTATAGACCTGGATTCCTGGAACACGTCCCCTTCAGATCCACAGAGCAGGGATGGGCCAGCCTGGGCCTCTGCGCAGACTCAGTTGGGCCTCCGCGCGGACGCAATTGGGCCTCTGCGCGGACGCGCTTGGGCCTTTTCGCAGACGCAGCTGGGCCTCTGCGCAGATGCAGTTGGGCCTTTTCGCAGATGCAGTTGGGCCTCAGCGTGTCCCGGCTGAGGCCAAGACGGATGCTTGCTTGCTGGTACGGGGTGCGACTGGTATTCTCCCACCCCCTTCCCATCAGGACGGACTGGGTGAGTCTGGGGGCCTGAGCGGGAGTCCCAGACCCACTTCTCTAGGGCTGTGAGACCTTGGGCAAGTCCCATCTTCTCTGGGCCATCTGTGGGAGGATGGGTCATACGGTGGCCACTTGGGGGCAGGGGGCCAAGAAGGCGCTGACCACACACAGACCTCCTCACTCCCCTCACCTCCTGTCGCGCACTGTGGACTTTAGCAGTAGATGCCCTCCCGCCAAGGGCCTCTCCCAACAGAAAATCGCGTTTATAAAGTGAGTGATTTCTAGGTTCACTTTCAGCTCTAAAATCGCCAGGCAGGCCTCGGTGCGGCGTCCTGACTTTGAAGTCCTCTGGTGATAGGGTTTATACCTCCTTTCAAAGGTCTGGAACCCTCCTCTGAAGATTTGTTTTCTGTGGTGGGTTTAGCAACTCTGTTTTTCCCCCCTTAATCTATTTCCTTTTACATAGAACAAATGCCCCCAAGTACAATTTGCACCCAGATTACTAGACTCTCAATTTAAACATTACCAAAAGCTATAATTTAGAAATTCTTTTATCTATCCCAAGCTAATAGCAGTTTTGCATGTCTTTATATTGTTTTCATCTGTTTCCTTAGCCCCCCTCCCCTTGGGTTATTGTCTCTGGAATATGTGCGGGCTTGTTTAATTTTAGTGCTGAATTTAGGATATGGAAAAGATTACTCTTAATTATATTATTTATTGAAATGTAATATCTTTATACGGACTTTCTGTGCTACAGAAGCAGTATGCTTTTTTTTTTTTTTTTTTTTTTTGTGAGGATATTGCAGAAAGTTTGCAGAGGCGAGGATCTGAATGAAATAGGATCTGAAGCCCCGGGAAGGATCTGTTCCTCAGCATCTCCAGACCAACTTCTCAAATACTTCTCGCCTCATGAAACATTCACCTTGGCCTGGTGGCTAACCAGTTCAGTGCTTTTTTCCTCTGATTCAAGGAACTCCTTAGGCT
>PVHT021183519.1:22690265-22721577 GCA_004024745.2 Catagonus wagneri
CTGCATTGCTGTTTGCATCTTCTCTTAATTTCTGGATATTCAGCCTTAATTCTTCAAGTATTTTCATTACCTCCCTTCTGAACTCCATTTCTGACAGACTACAGAGGTCAGTGTCATTGCTGGCTGCTTTAAAAGACTTGTCCTGTTCTTTTAACTGGGAATGGTTTTTGAGCTTCTTCATCTTGTTTGTGGTTTTCTTCTTCTGTGAGTTTGGGGAGGCCACGCTGTAGACTTGGAAGGCTACTTCTAGGGAGGAGCTCCCCTTTGTATTTTTTGGTGGGGTTACTATTTATTTTTGGTGTAGGAGTTTGACTATTTGATGTCTATTTCTTTGGAATGAACAGGCTGTTATCTCAGTGGTACTCTGAGTGTTCTCTGTGAGAGTGTAGGAATGGCTAAAGTCGACAGTGGGAGCCTAGTCTCTATGCTCTCAATTGCAGGAAGGTGGCGCTGTCCACTCCTAGTTGCCCAGCCCTGGGATGTGGTCGCGAGCTCTAGGCAGATCTACCAGGTGTCTTAAGCATTTGGCAATAGCAGCAGCAGGAAGTATGATTTCCCCTGGGAGTGAGAGCCAGGGGAAACTAGTGTTCGATTGCAAAGTCCTCTTTGAGGTGACCGGAACCACAAGCGGTACCCCTCAGAGGCTGGCTCAGCAGGCTGGCGTTTGTTCCGCCCTTCCGCTGATGCTTTCTCGTCTGTTGGGGCGGGCGGCAGCGGCTGGCGCCGGCCCTGCTCCTCTGCGAAAGCTAGCTCCGTGTGGTCACGTACTGCTCCGCCCGCCAGAGCTACCAGCTCTGTGGGCTGACGCAGTCGCCTAGGTCCGTGGACTGGCCCAGGGCCCCGCCACCCCCGCCTATGCTGGCTGGTGCAGGCGCCTGGGTCCACAACCTGGCACCGCGCTCCGCCCACGGGCTTCAAGGCACGGCTCTGCTCCCGCCGCCGCAGCTGCAGCCTCCACTGGCTCCTCCCCACTTCTGCTCTCTTTGGCGGGTCACCGTCGCCCTGCCCTGTGCGCTAGTTCAAGTTGCTTCCTATGGCGGCCAGCCCCTCATCCTCTCCTCTTCCCTAACAATGGAGGCTTGCCTCCCCTGTGGGACCAGACTTCCTCGGTTCCCTCAGTCCTGGTTTTGCTCTCCACAAATCATAGAATACCGCTGTTCCTTGCGCTATTCCTGCAATCACCGTGGCCACCGACCTCTGCCCTCTCGCAGGGACTAACCTTAGGAACCTGTGTCTTAGCTCCCAGGCACCGCCCAGTGCCTCAGGCTGTGGTGTCTGCGCTGGTATTCAGGTCTCTAACTCCGATTTTCCTATCTCAATCCAGCTGCTGCGTTTTTCTCAGGCTTTGATGTCCCTCTAGTTCCGTTGGTCCTTGATCCGCTGATCGTTGTTTAGGTTTCTTCCCAGGAAACTTTTTTCTTTTTCACAGCTCCCTCCCTGGAGTGCTGGTTACGGTCCTAATTGCTTTTCTCTCTCACCTTTTTTTTTTTTTCTTCAGTTGTTCTACCCAGTTATTTCAAGGGTTTCTTGCAGTTTTTGGAGGTTTAAATTAATCAGCATTCAGATGATGATTTGTCCAACTTGTTTTATATTTAGATGCATTTTTTGATGTATTTGTGGGAGAGGGTGAGCGCGGCCTCTTACTCCTCCACCATCTTGCCGCAGTCTCCCAGCTTCTGTTCTGATAACAGCATTGTTATTCTTTCTCTTGGTGAGAGGATGTTGGAAGGAAATAACCCATTCTGTCTGGCTGAAAGTCAACTGAGCACATCAGTGCTTCATAGCTTTTCATCCTTCCCACTCTAGACATGTGTTCACTGCCTTTCCACAGGTTCATCATATTCTTTCTCATAGACTCTTTCCACCTGATAAGAACATTCCCTGCTATCTTCCTTGATGTCTCTTTCTTAAGCTCTTTACCTACTTAGCAAAATCTGCACTTTATAGAAGAAAGGATTGGGTAGTGAAAAGAGCATGCCTGGGATCTGGAGTTATTAGGTTCCAGCTTTACATACTTCTGCAACTCCCGAGCTGTGAAAACTTAGGCAATCTCCCAGTCTCCGTTTCCATAGTTGCAAATGAGAATAATAAATGGCACTTTTTTTCAGAGAGGCCATGAGGGTTACTTTAGTTAATACATGTCGGAGTTGTTTTGGCTATTTTAAAGTGTATGTTTACTATTGCTTCTGTATGTTATTTGTATTCTAACTTATACTTTGATAGATTTTCTCAGTTCATGACAATAATACATAACCTGTTTGTAGTTTAATTTTAATTATGTATTTATTTTGACATTAATTTTTTGGTACTGAGCCAGGTTTTGACCTTTTTTTATGCAAGAAATTTAGAGTTGAAAATAAAAGGAAAAATTAGAAGGCAGAGACTTAAGTATAGTTCAAGTCCTAAAGTATGCTAATTAACACATCTGTTTGCCGTTGGAACATCTGGGAAAGCAACTACATAGTAATTCTCTTAAAAATGATTTATCTAAACATTTGTGGAAGATTCAGGTGTGTGATTTTAATTGCACAATTAATTAATTATTGGTGAGGTTCTCTTATTTCTTCATAGCAATCAACCTAATATAATGTGCACTGTAGTCTAAATTATGGTACAAAAGAAAATTAATAAATGTAGCATCAGTTTTTATTTTTATTCTGAAAGTCGGTTTAAACTATTGTTTTTGACATTAACTAGATTGTCCCCATTTATTTGTTCCTTTCCCTCTCTCCTTCCCTCCTTCCTTCCTTTGATTTTCGTACAACAAAATACAATAAGGAGAACAATGTTATATGGAAGAACTTCATCTAAAAGTATTTAAACTGTGAAAAGATGCAAACAGAGAAATGGACAGCAATAGCTAATTTGAACTCTATGAATTGACTGGGTATACAAAAAAAAAGACTGCTGATATTCTGTGTGTGTCTATATATACATATATATGTGTGTGTGTGTGTGTGTATATATATATATATGTTATTTTATATATATGTATATATATGTACGTTTCTTTGTAAGAAATCTGACACATTCATGCCCAAAGAAGGGTTCATTCCTTCTGATATTTTGTTGATTCTCTTTGTAATTATTTGTTATCATTTTAGTTTAGTTATTTTTTTCCAGAGTTTTACCAGATTTGAATGAACTTATCAATTTTCAGTTCATATATCACATATATATGAGCTTGATACAGTCTCATGAGTGGTAAATGTTGTGATCTAAAGAGTACTATTTGAAAGTCACATCTTCCCATCTTCTAACGTAGCTGGTACCTGTAGTGTTCTTCATTAGTCTCTCCTTTGGGTGAAGAGCTCAAAGATTTCTGATAAAATGCAAAGATGCTCTTGAGAAGAGTGTATCATAAAAACATATTTACACGTTATAATTTAACTTGGGTATTTAGCAGCAAAAGATTGGGACTCAGATCCAGTAGGGTGGGGCTTACAGGAAGCTCAGGAGGTAAGGACATGGTCTGCCACTTAGAGCCTATTCTTTTATCTTTGGTGCAGGGACAGAATAGAGCCATGTGTATCTCTGTGGGGGACAGGTTCTGACAGGAAAGGGCACCAGAGATAAGCCTCATCCTTCACAATGTATCTTAGAATGATGGGAAACTGAACAAGCACATCTATTTGGGTCAAGGTTAGAGGAGGTATATAGTTCAGGGCAGGGCTTTGGAACCGTGCAGTCCCACCTCCCCTGCTGATAAACTGCATAACCTGAACAGTTACTTAACATCTCTGAGTTTGTTTTCACATCTGCCAGATGTGGATGGTAGTATCTGTTGTTCTGGGTTGCAATGATGATTAAAGGGGATAATGTTTATAAAGTACTTACAACCCAGACTGTACTTCATAAGCATCAGTAAACTATTAACCTACACGAGTATCTATATGGATATCTATTTAGGTATCTCTTAATATACCTTCAATTTTATGTAACAGAAAAATCGAATTCAAACTTAACCATAAAGACTTAAACCTACCATGATGGAAAGCCAAGTTAGGTAGTCTTTGGGGTTGATTTGTTTCAGTGGTTTTAGGAAATAATATCAGCCCCCTGAATCTTCCTTCTCTTCATCCTTCCTTTCTGGTTTTAACTTCTTTCCAAGGCTGTCATCCCTTTGTGGTTGGCAAGTGGCCACAAACACTTCCTGGATCTACCTGTTTCCCCCTCCAGGAAGCCTGCTAAAAGAGGGAACAGTCTCTTTTTCCATACCTCTCTTAGTCTTTGTGATTCATCTCGCTCCCTGGCCATCCCAGACCTACCTGAAAACTGGCACCAGGGGAAGGGATTATAGTGGTGAATTTATGCCTGAGTCAGAAACTCCAACTTGATGTCAGCTTCCTCTAAAACACAGGAGTTGTAAAGGGGAGATGTGGCTACCTAAGACGGGACACGAGTGGTGAGGATGCGACCATGGTGTCAATTAGAGTGGAAGCACTGCCAGCAAATTTAATGACTGGAGAAAGTTGTTATTTCCCTGGAGGGAGTAGGTCTCAGAGGTCACACTTTGAGAGGCTTTGTTATCACAGATCTTGTTAAGACCAGAACCCAGGTGTCCTAATATTATACCGGATCGTTTCCCATCACACAGCTCTATCCCTCTAAATCTTCCTGCTGTGTCCCTTTCTAATTTTATACTTGGAGAAATACAGTGTCAGAGACTTCAAGGAACTCCTTAAAAGTCTAGTGAAAGTCCTAGAACTGGACCCCTCCTCAGCTGTCTCAGTGCATTTTACATCATTCAAAGCGTCAGTGGACAACCCAGTTCCTAGGCATCTTGTGAGAAAGTGAATGGTTGTCATGAACCTGAATTCTTCTTTCAGCATTGTTTACAAATGACAAATTCCTAGAAGCAAATTAAAGGCCCACCAAAGGGGCAATACATCATATTTGTAAAATAAAAAACAATGAAGTAGATCTCTTAGTGATGGAAAGCTTTATATATATGTTCACCAAGCTACAGGTTATATGAAGGAAGCTATGAGGAGTTCCCATCATGGCTCAGTGGAAACGAATCTGACCAGGAACCATGAGGTTGTGGGTTCGATCCCTGGCCTCGCTCGATGGATTAAGGATCTGGCATTGCCGTGAGCGGTGGTGTAGGTTGTAGAGGTGGCTTGGATCTTGTGTTGTTGTGGCTATGGTGTGGACTGGCAGCTGTAGCTCTGATTTGACCCCTACCCAGGGAACCTCTGTATGCTGAGGGTGCTGCCCTAAAAAAAAAAAAAAAAAAAAAAAAGATATGAAAGCTAAGATTAAAAGCACATGGTACTAGGAGTTCCCACTGTGGCACAATGAGATGGGGTGGTGTCTTTGGAGCACTGGGACGCAGGTTCGATTCTAGCCCCACACTGTGGGTTAAGGATCCCACATTGCCACAGCTGTGGTGTAGGCCGCGACTCTGCTCGCCCTTGCCCAGGATGCAGAGAGACAGTCAAAAAAGGAAAAAAAAACTAAAAGCATGGTATTATGCTCCTATGTGTGCATGTATGTGTTGATATAAACACTTAAATTTCTTTAAGAATACTGAAGAAACTGTAGATAATAATTGTTTGGAGAAGGAAATTGGGGATCTGATTGAGACAGACATTTTCACTGATTGATTTTTTAACTAATTTATTTTTAAAATTTACGTATACTACATTTTGACTTTAAAATATGACAAAAAAAAAAAAAAGACTCGTCTCTTTGGTTTCAGAACTTGGGTATCAAACTAGGTTCTACTACCTCCTAGCACTGTGATCTTAGGCACGGCCCTGTATTCCTCTGAGCCTGTTTCCTCTGTGAACTAAAGATGATGATGTTCATCATATAAGATTATGTAGATTAACTGAGGAAAAAAAAAAAGGGACCTTGAAAGTGCTTTCTAAACTCTCAAGGACCACCCAATTGCCCCTCATTACTATGTTGCAGCATTTTTCTCCATGACAGTTTCCCATTGCTTACCCACCCCCCGCTCCCCCTCCCCCACTGCTTTCCTAGGTCACAGCCTCAGGGAGGATGCCTTTGGCATTGAAGTGTAAATAATCAATCTTCTTAGAGTTTCTGGCTGGGGGGCCAGGGGGAGGCCAGAAGCCCTGACTGGGAAGAGAAACGGAGGAATTCAGGAGTCAGGGAAGGTCTACATCTGATTCTGTCAGCCCGTTTTTTTCACCATTTGATGAGCATTTTAATTATGGCAGCTGGATTTGGTTTTTCTGTATCCTGGAATAACTGTGGAATTGGGATTCAACAATTCTTATTTTATCTTCACCTGTCTAGAAAAGATGGAAAAGTCTGATTCCATTTATTTGCTCAACAGGTAGTCACTGAGCACCCACTGTGCAGGTACTGGGCTGGAAGAGCAGGGCAAGTCTCCTGTCCCCTGGTGTTTACAGTAGAGCCTACTCGACCATTGTTTATTAACAAAATATTGTGTGTAGTAATCAGCATTTTTAAATAAAGAATAAATAGAACCCTCAGATACGATAACTCCTTTGGCTGCAGTTACACTAATCCCATGAATGCATTTCTAGTTCTTCACTGGTGATATAAAAACAAAGCACCCACCTGCCTGGAGTTTGGATGTACCTGTAACACCCATCTTGGACATATTTTCCAAAGAGCAAAAAAGGTCGGGGGCCATTAGGAGCTAAATATTGCGTTTTCCAAGAGTTTCCCCTCTAACTTGGGTCTATAAGTTTGATCGTTGGCACATCCTGGTGGGACCAGAGGGCTAAGAAATTCAATGAGAGAAGCTGAATGAGTAGAAATCCCTTGGAGACAAGAAAGACTTTTTAGGATTCAGCATAATGATGAGTACTTGGGAAGAACCACAGATCCTGGGCCAAGGATCTTCCTTCATAAAAGACCATGATTCATATTTCCTCCCCCACCTTCCCCACTCTTCCCCTATAAACTCTCCTACTCCCAACAGAACTTCCCATTAGAGAAGTCAAATTCAAATAATTCAGGTCTGAAAAAAGAAACCTCTTGTTAGAACACAGACATCGTTGACAATTATCCAGGAATCCAAAGTGGGGAAAAAAAGGGAGGCCCAGGCAAGGTAAACGCATTTATGTTTATATAGTGTGTGATGTGTTTTGAAGTTTTCCCCAAGGAGAAAGGCCCTCTCTCCGACTTCAAAAGCCATTTTCATGTTTTTGAAATTACTAGAAATTATGGGCTAAACCCCCTTCACACGTAATTTATTTCACCCCGTATCTCATATTTTGTGATAACATGCAAATACCATATGTTGCACTTTCTCTTTATGGATGGAGGAGGGAATCGGGGAGAACTGGCAGAATTATCACTAGGCACTGCAAAACCTTCCATTGAAATCCACGTTCACCTTGGTGACGTTTACTGGTTATGGCAGAGCTGATTAAGTGCAGATTTTCCTGCTGCTGAGGCTAAAATTGCAAGCTGCTCATAATGCCATCAGATGCTGCTACGTTCTCAGGCAATGAGAACTTCAGAAACACTTCCCTGCGTCCCTGTTCTCCATGGCAGCGATGGCCCCATGGCACCAATGGTCCACACTTTACCATATTTGAACCCCATTGACCACATGAAGCACTTTCCTGAAATCAGTGTATCCCCCATCCTTTCATGGGTTTCAAATACTCAGATCGGGAGCTGCAATGTATTCCCAGGACCTTGGCTTTTATTTTCCCTAACAGGTATTTATTTTCTTAAATGAAATGCTCAATATTTAGGAGTATATATTATTCATAAGGCCGAGAGAAAAAAAATCACATATTTTGCTATTCTATTTCATCTGAGGCAAAATGTTTTATGCCAGGCTAAGGGAGACAAACACAAAGCCATTATTCAACTCCTGGCTGCTTCAATTATTTCTCTACCAACAATGGTGAAAAGATGTGATTTTACAAGCAAACAGGAAGAAAAGGCTTGAACACACCTTGGGAGTGTGTTTAAGAAGTTGATTTATGTTTCATGCTGAGTCTTACACCTGCAGTTCAAGCAAAACCCAACTTGGCTGCCCCAAAGAGTCTGGTTTATTAGGTATCAAGGAGTCGCAAGAAGCCATGTAATTAAAACCGTAATTAACTGGAAAAGGAAAGTGCCACCTGAGTTTTGAGAGGCTGTCAATTTTATTTCCATTACAGCTCTCCTGGTTCTCCTCTTGGACTCTCTCTTTTTTTTTTTCCCCTTTTGCTTGATAAGAAAACAATGAATATGTACACAGGGCATACATCTATGTTTTTTCATGTATAAGAACATGTATGAATGGCGACTTATTATGGAAAAAGTCACACGTGTTATTACCTGTTTCAGGTTTTCTAGACCAGCTTCTTGCTGGAAGGAACATTCTGGAAAGGTGAAGGCCACTACCCAGTAGTATAGCCTCCAGCCCCAGGTGACTACGGAGCACTTGAACGGGAGCTAGTCTGAATTCAGATGCACTGTAAGTGTAAAACACACATCACATTTTGAAGATGTAGTACAAAAAAATGATATTCTGAGTATTGATTACTTGTTGAATGATATTGTTTTGGGTATGTTGAATTACATGAAAATGTGTTATTTTTATTTTTTTATATTGAAGTACAGTTGATTGACAATGTTGTGTTAGTTTCTGGCATACAGCACAGTGATTCAGTTATATATATATATGTATATATATAAATTGCTTTTCCACATTCTTTTCATTATAATTTATTATAGGATATTGAATATAGTTCCTGTGTGTATATGCATATATATATATACTTAAAACAAAAGTATATGTGTATACTTTTCCACATTATTTTCATTATATTTATTATAGGGTATTGAATATAGTTCCTGTGCTTTACAGTAGGACCTTCTTTTATCTGTTTTATATAAAGTAGTTGTAATATACTATTGTTTAATCTTACCTGTTGCTTTTCACTTCTTTGAGAAAGGCTGCTAGAAAATTTAGAATGATATTTGGGTGCTCATAGGATATTGATATGGGCAGCACTGTTCTGGAGGTTGGGTTACTGTACTTCCTTCCCACTGAATCATGCAAGGAAGCACTGGAAATATTTTTCTTGTGCTTTCCGCCATCCTCAGGGCTGCTGGCTGGCAGGGAGCTCTTGGTGGCAGAGGGCATGGGTGCTGGAACATGTTATTAAGGCACATGTTTGTGATTGCCAGATTGTTCAACTCAATTTCTCAATAAAAGGCTCAAAGGGAGATGTCTGAGCAGCACAAATGGAACTTCAAGGGTCCTTTCTTCTCTAACTGCCCCTTGGCCAACAGAGGTTCAAACGCAACATGAAATATGTTAGCACCAGAACAAGGAGTGCTAGAAACTTCAAATGAAGGTACTGAAAGCCAGTTCAAAACCAACACGTGTGCCTTAATTTGTGAATTAAAGTGCTGATAAAACAATCTTCTGATAAAGGGCAATCCATTTACATTAGATTCTGTAAACATCAGTCTTACATTATTACACCATCTCTCTGAACCACATCCTTTGAGGGTAATAAAGAGGATCTGTAATAAAGACACAATTATGTAACAGTTTCGAAGGTGGCTAGAGAAGGAGGCTTTTTGGCACTTTAAAAAAAATCAGAAATAGGCAGAAATTTTGAATATCTTAGCCTTCCTTTTTTCCTTTTTAAAGTGATTTTTGGTGATGGGGGCAGGGAGCAGAGATGTGCATTTTGGACACATTCCAAAGGAAATGCAGCATCTTATTTCCTGTTAGCAATAGAGCAATGACAAACCTTTTAATGAAAATTGCCTGAGGAAGTTAAGAGACTGAAACCACCTTTTGGGGGCAGAGGGAGAAAAAAATCATGTCTCTTCAGAGCCTCTTTTCCCACCTCTGCCGCAGATGCAGTTCTTAAATTGCATCTGTTACAAGGTAAGGGTCTCTGAAATCCTCCAGTTCAGAACAGAAATATGTCGGTGCGTAATTTTGGAAGTGAGCCTGAGGTACCCAGAGCAGATGACACACGGGGCTTAGGTCCTGATTCAGCTACAAGTCAGCGGGGCACCCCAGGACCATCTGCGTTCTATAAATTACAGTACCGCCAGCACATGCGGCTTGTAAATCACCAGCGAACAGGCTTCACCTTGTGACACACGACATGAACCCTGTTGTATATTCCAATAAACTCCCATAAACCATCTGATATAAACTCCGGATTATGTTTCTTTAGGGGTTGCAATACTTAGATTTTCTTTGCCGGCCTGATTCGCTTTCAACTTGTGAATTGAATACACACAGCATCGTTCCCTTTTCTTTCCCACATACTAGGCATTTTGCTGTTTTTCCAAGTGCAGAATATTACTTAGTGGCTGACATAGGCAATTTGGTGAACTTTAAAGAACTGATCTTTTTTTCTTTCGCCCTCTTTAATAAACTTGTTTCTTTCAACACGACTGTGAATGTCAAAGTCTTGTGGTTACTCCACAAGGAAAATACGATTTATAAACAGCACGTTAATGGCCAAATTGTCAGTAACCTACTTCACTGAATATAAATAAACTTGTATTATAAAGGGTCTTATCGTTAATATGGGTTTGCTGGGCTTCTGGCAACCTACACTGCTGCCTTCTACAATAGGTTTTTTATGTTTAGGAGCATAAGGAGGAATAAAAATTGGGGTGGGGATAGCATTCAATTTCATTTATGGCTCATCCACAAATGGTTACAGGCAACGTTTGGTTGAAACACACTGTTATCCTATTCATAGAGTTCTTCCTCCATCTTTGGGGAAACCCTTTCCAAGGACTCATTTCTTAAGACTTGTAATAGCTGACTTGCTGGCTTCCAGGTCAATATTATATAAAAAATAAAAATAAATGGAAAGATCTGTGTTTATGAATTAGAAGAAATAATATTGTTAAAATGTACATAATACCTAAAGCAAATTAGAGATTCAAAGCAATCCCTAGCACAACTCCAAAGGCATTTTTCATAGAATGAGAACAAACAGTTCTAAAATTTATATGGAAACAACAACAAAAAAAGAAGCCAAATATCCAAAGCAATCTTTAGAAAGAATGAAGTAGGAGTCATTATACTCCCTAATTTCAAACTGTATTACAAAAGCTATAGTAATTCAAAATGTGATACTAACATAAAAACAGACACATAGACCAATGGAACAGAATAGTGAGTCCGGAAATGAACCCACACATATATGGTCAATTAATTTATGAAAAAGAAGGTGCAGTAGGGAAAAGACAGTGTCTTTAATATATGATGTTGAGAAGAGCAGAGGGTGACATTCAAAAGTATGAAACTGACCATTACTTATACTATAGAGAAAAATAACTCAAAATGGATTAAAAAATTGTATGTAGGACCTGAAACCATAAAACTCCTAGAAGAAAACTTGGGCAGAACGCTCCTTGATGAAGGTCTTAGAGATGATTTTTTGCATCTGACACCGAAAGCAAAAGCAACGATAGCACAAATAAACAAGTGGGACTACATCATACTGAAAAACTTCTGCATAGAAAAGGAAACCATTAACAAAATGAAAAGGCAAGCTACTGAATGGGAGAAAATATTTACAAATCATATATCAGATATGGGGCTCATATCCAAAAAGTACAGAGAATTTATACAACTCAATAGCAGAAAAACCAGACAATCCAATAAAAATGGGCAGAAGACCTGAGTAGACAGTTTTCCAAAGAAGACATATAAGAATTCTACATCTCTAATCATCAGGGAGATGCAAATCAAAACCACAATGGGGTATCACCTCACACCTGTTAGAAAATCTATTATCTAAAAGACTAGAAATAATAAGTGTTGGCAACAAGGTGGGAAAAAGGGAACCCTTGTGTACTATTGGTGGGAATGTAAGTTGGTGCAGACACTATGGAAAAGAGGATGGGGGTTCCTAAAAAAATTAAAAGCAGACTAACATATGATCCAGCACTTTGGGGTATTTATCCAAAGAAAAAGAAAATGCTGATTTGAAAAGTTATATGCACTTCCTGTGCTGACTGCAGCATTAATTATGAGCCAGGACATTAAAATAACCTAAGCATCTATCAATGGATGTATGAATAAGGAAATTGTAGCATATACATATATGCATTATTCAGCCATAAACGTGAATGAAATCTTGCCATTTGCAACAACATGAATGGACCTCAAAAGTGTTATGCTAGTTAAGTGAAATAAGTAAGACAAGGAAAGAAAAATACCATACACTCTCTCTTACATGTGAAATCTAAAAAAGTATATATGCTAAAAACCCCAAGCTTGTACAGACAAAGGGCAGATTGGTAGTTGTAGAGGTGCGGTGAGAGGGGAGAGAAATGGGTGAGTTACTGGTGTTGTTTTTTAATTTAAATAAATTGAATAATAATAATAAAAAGTGTTTTTTAATTTGTGATTGATTCAAGATATGCAGAGGGTTCATATGCTCAGTAGAAATTAAAGTTCCTCAGAGCTACAGGAGTTCCTTGAGATATAAATGTACTAAAACGTATGTAAAGTTTAAATATTTAGATTCTGCTGAGAAATTGTCGCTATAGCTGAATATAATACCTTAGTGGAAAAGAGGTAAAATTAAATTTTGGTAATTTATAAAGCAGCACTACTGTGAATTCAAAACACAACTTCCAGGGACTTCTAAATACATAGTGTCATTCTTTAATTAATGCAGTTTATCCTGTAATTTTAGGGATTTATTGATACTGGCAGAAACATTTGCAAATAACTTAAAAATTTCATGACGTATTATGTATCTCAAAGGGTTTCATTCAGTTTTTTTTTTCCTTTTCAACTGCAATCAATAATTTCTTTCAAAACTCTTAATATGCTCAGATACAGTTAAAAGATTCTTGGATATTCTCAAAAGAAGGATTTAAGGAAACAAATATGAAGAAAGATGAACTTTGTAGCATTAATGTTATTTTCTTTCATTCACATCATTTTTGAACAAGTTCTGCCTCTGTTTTCTATTACACCTAAATAGTTCTCATTTTTTATTCAACATCCAGAGATATTAATGTGGGTGCATCAAATCAGAGTTTGGGTTCTTTGAACCTATCAGACTATTTTTTCCAGAATATTTGGGGTTTGATAAAACCCCAAATGCATGCTAGAAGCACTTTTTCCATTAATTATTAAACCCATGTGCATTTTGAGGAAAATTTGATCCATATGGGTTCTGGTTCATTTATGCTTTACTCATCAAAATACTTTTTCTTCAAGTCCATGTCCAAGAAATCTTTTGAACCCCGTTAAGTTTTTCGAGCTTTGCCAAGAACAAACAAAGTTGAACACCAAAAGATTCAAGTTGGTCTGTAATCCTATACCTACAAAGCATTAGTGGGCTCTAAACTTGGATTAAACACATGCTCTCATCTCTAATAGGTAGTTGGATGTACCTCTAGAGGGAAGCTTGAGACCTGGTACAGACAGCAAAATTCACATGTATGTCAACAGGGGCACCAGATAATCCCAGGATGCATCACAGTGTATTAAACGATTACTTTTATTATACTTTTGGAGTACATATATGTGAGACGTTCCATAGATTTTGAGCTGAAAAGTCGAGGCACTCCAAGTAGCTAACAACCAAAAACAAACAAACAAAAGTGTTATTATATAAAATGTGAAATCCTAGTATTTGGACCACCATTTCTAAATACTGGGACTTGGTAAAACATAGATAATTATGGGAAAATTGAAATAGTCATTTAATAGGGGAGAAGTGAATGTGGCCAGTAATTCTTTTCTCTATCTTTATCAAGTGTCTAGTTAAGAGGTAAGTTTTTTGTTTGTCTTATTAGTTTTGTTTTTTTGTCGTGTTGCCTTTTGTCTTTTTCTCCCTCCAGTACCAACAGGCCCAGTCAAACTAAGGTCGTAAGCAAATATAGATCAGGTTTTAAGGCACCAGTCTTGGACTAGATTGGATTTTAGTCTCAAAAGTTCCAGAGGAATTTAGAGTCGAAAGATGAGTATAAATAAAATGATACACTTTTTTTGAGAGGTCAAAGAAAATCAAATTTTCTAATGTTGTACGATTGGGATTATGTTAAAAAAGAGTCCTTATCTTTTAGTGATTCCCTATTGAAATATGTGTAGGTGATATGTCATGGTCTTTAGGATTTACTTCAAAATTCAGTTGGAATTAAGATTAATGGATAAAGATCGATTCAACTTTATGAATGAGTGGAATACTACTCAGCCATAAAAAAGAATGAAATTTTGCCATTCATAGCACCATGGATGGACCTGGAGGGCATTACACAAAGTGGAATAAGTCAGACAAAGACAAGTGCTGCTGTTATCACTTATATGTGAAATCTAAAAAGTACAGCAAACTAGTGAATAAAACAAAACAAAAGCCAGCTCACAGATATAGAAAACAAACTAGTGGTTATTGATGGGCAGAGGGAAGGGCAGAGACACAATATAGGGTTATGGGATTAAAAAAAAAGATTATTATGAAATTAGGTAAAATCATGTGTGTGAAATTTTTGAAAATTGTAAAGCACTATGGAAATGAAAGAATCTTTCAATTAAAAAATTAGAAAATTTAATGTGTCCTTTGATAGTGTCCAAATTTTAAATTTTGATGATGTGTAGTTTATCTATTATTTTTGTGTTGTTTCTTGTATTTTTGCTGTCATGTCTAAGTAACTATTGTCTAATCCAAGATCATAAAGACTTACATTACATTTTCTCTTATAGCTTTAGCTCTTTTATTTAGGTTTTTGATCTATTTTGGTGTATATGGCTATCCAGTTGCCCCAGAGACATTTGTTAAAAAGGGAAGTCCCTTCCCATGACATTGTCTTGGCAACAATCAATTGACCATAAATGTTCAGGTTTATTTCTAGACCACGCAATTGAATTCCATTGAGCTATATGTCTAACCTTATTCCACTACCATGCAATTTTGATTTTTGAAGCATTGTAAGAAGTTTTGATGTTGGGAAGAAATCCAGCTTAGTCTTTCTTAAGATTATTTTGGTTATTGCAGTTCCCTTGCATGTCTATATGAATTTTTGGTTCAACTTGTCAGTTTCTGTGAAAAAAAATTGTCTGGTATTTGATAAGGATTGTTGGAATCTCAAGATGAATTTGGAGAGCATTGCCATGTTAATAATATAAAGTCTTCCAATCCATGAACACAGACTATTTTTCCTTTTATTTAGGTCTTAATTAATTTCTTTCATCAGGGTTTCAGTATAATTGTTGCATTTTCTTGTTAAATTTATCCCTAAGTATGTTATTTTTTATGTTATTTAATTTAATGTAATTTAATTTTTATGGCCACACCTGCAACATATGGAAGTTCCTGGGCTAGGGGACAAATCAGAGCTGCAGCTGAAGGCCTATGCCACAGCCACAGCAACACTGGATCCAAGACACACTGCAGCTTTTGGCAATGCTGGATCCTTAACCCACTGAACAAGGCCAGAGATCAAATCCATATCCTTGGGGAAAAAAATAATGTTGTGTCCTTAGCCTGCTGAGTCACAATGGAAATTCCCTGATGTTATTTTAATGGAATTATTTTTCTAATTACATTTTCATTGCTAGTGTATAGATACACTGTTTATTTTAATAAAATTTTTATTATAGTTGATTTACAGTGTTCTGTCAAAATCTGCTGTACAGCAAAGTGACCCAGTTATACATATATCCATCTATATCTATATCTATATATATATATATATATACACACACACAGATATATGTTTGTATGCATACACAGACACATTCTTTTTCTCATATTATCTTCTTTCATAGTCTATCACAAGTGATTGGATATAGATAGTTCCCTGTGCTATACGGTAGGACCTCATTGCTTATCCATTCTAAATGTTAATAGTTTGCATCTACTAACCCCAAACTCCCAGTCCATCCTACTTCCTCCCCCTTCCCGTCCCCCTTGGCAACCATCTGCTCTCCATGTCTGTGAGACTGTTCTGTCCTATAGATAGGTTCATCTGTGACATATTTTAGATTCCAAATATGTGATATTATATGGTATTTGTCTTTCTCTTTCTGACTTAATTCGCTTAGTATTAGAATCTCTAGTTCCATCCACATTGCTGCAAATGGCATTATTTTGTCTTTTTTATGGCTGAGTAGTACTCCATTGTGTATATGTACCGCATCTTCTTTTTTTTGCCTTTTTTTTGCCTTATTTGAGCCACACCCGCAGCATATGGAGGTTCCCAGGCTAGGGATCTAATAGGAGCTGTAGCTGCCAGCCTTCACCACAGCCACAGCAACTCGGGATCTGAGCCGTGTCTGCAACCTACACCACAGCTCATGGCAATGCCGGATCCTTAACCCACTGAGCCAAGGCCAGGGATTGAACCCGCAACCTCATGGTTTCTAGTTGGATTCATTAACCACAGAGTCATGACGCGAACTCCTGTACTGCATCTTCTTAATCACTTCATCCAGTGTCCAAATGTTGATGGACGTTTTGGTTGTTTACATGTCTTGGCCATTGGATACACAGTTTATTTTTGTAACTGACCTTGTACCATGTAGTCTTTCTGGACTTGTTTATTAGTTCCAATAGTTGTTTTGTGAATTACTTAGGATTTTTTTAATAAATAAGATAATGTTATTTGTAAATGTAGTTTTCTTTCTTTCTTTCTGATTGCACTATCTTTTCTTTTCAGCTTAATTGTCTTAGCTTCAGTATAATGATAAATAGAAGTGATGAGGGTGGACATTCTTGTTTTGTTCTTGATCTTAGGGGAAATATTTCTGTCTGTTACAATTAAGTATGATATTAACTGTAGGTTTTTTGTAGATATCCTTTATCAGGTTGAGAAAGTTCATTTCTCTTCTTAGTTTGTTGAGCGTTTTTTTTTAATTACAAAAAGTTATTATAATTTATCAAATGCTTTTTCTACATCAACTGAGTTGATCATGTAGTTTTTGTCCTTTTTTAATACTATGGAATATTACATTGATTTTCATTTGTTGAACTTGCTTTTATATTCTTGGAATAAATCATATTTGGTCATACCCTGTAATCCTTTTTATGCATTGATGGCTTTGGTTTGCTTGCACTGTGTTGAGGATTTTTGTATATATATTTATAAGGTATATTGGTCTTTAGTCTTCCATTTTGGGAGTGTTTTTGCCTGGTTTTGGTGTCAGAGGGACATGAGTTTCATAGAAAGAGGTAGAAAGTGTTCCCTCCTCTTCTGTTTTTGGAGGAGTTTGTAAAGGCTTGGTTCAGTTCTTTTTTAGGCAGATAAGTTTTATACAAGTGGATGAAAGTTTGAACAACATGGTTGTATGGCACTTATTCCTTATGCCAGACTTCTAGATATTAGTATATACATCCTACTTTTTCTACCATATATCATCTATTGAACATGTATTTATCAAGCACCTAGTATGTGTTAGGCATTGTGGAAGGAGTTGGCAGGAACAACAGTGAACAACACAATCCCTGCCTTGGAATTTACAGCCCAGTGATGGTGAGGACAGGAAACACTGTTGGCAGGGGTAATATACCTTATACACCTCTGTAACACCATCTCCTTAACATCTGGTGTAATATCTTAAATATATTCAGCATACATAAAAGCGAAATAATTTATTTTTGTATGGTTGCTGCCCTACCACTTTGCTGGGAAGATTGTGTTACCTACACCTAGCCATTTGAGAATTACACAAGGCAAAAAATAATTTTATCATTCTTCCCTTACTACAGTAAGGGAAAGGAATGTATGGAAGTTTGAAAACCTAGCCCTCAAAGCCTGATGTATAAAGACAGGGAAAAAAACCCAAACAATGCATCTTATTCACAGAACTGCCCATTGTTCATACATGTGTCTTAGACCTCCATTCCTCAAATTGTCACATGCAGAAAAATCATCTGGGGATCTTTTTTTTTTTTAATACAGATTTTGAGTCTATGGGTATGAGGGACCATAAAACCCTCCATTTCTAGTGAACTTCCAGGTAATGCCTATGTTGCTGGTCCACTGACCACACTTTGAGTAGTGAGGCTCTACACCACCAAAAGCAAAGAACCAAGAGATAGCTGATGAATTCGGTAGGAAAAATTTCCTTCAGATATTCAGAGGTAGCTGAGTTGCTGCAGAACTGTTGACGAAAAGACCTAGAAAAATCAACAAAGTCTGTGTACTCCCCCCAGATCCTATGAGAAAACCAGCAGAGAAGGAATAAGGAAACTCTTATCTTCCTGAATGATGTCATTTATGCTGAAACTTAATTATAAGTGAACATCCATCTTTCCTGTCAAACAATGCAGTGTACATAGGCCAAATCATTTTTAATGTAAATATAAATGGTTCTTGTGTGTAGCCGCTGGGGAGATGGTTAATGTGGGGAGGGAGGAGGAGGATAGAAAGCTAATTCTACTTTGTCAAGGGAGAATGGCCTCAGTGCCTTGAGATTTTGTACCTATTATGAAAAAAAGCCCCATCAACATTGGTATGTTGGTGATAGGAAATTGAGTTGTTAGAGTCCAACATGCAGAAATTTACCTTGAACAGTTTTGCTTTATTTCTGCATTCCAGTCAGATAGCCTAGAAATATGGGCTTTTTCTATTAGCGTGCTTTTTTTGTTGTTGTTGTTTGGGTTTTTTTTTTTTTCCCCTTAATATAGTTGAGTTTTCTGGCACATTTCAGGTCCCACAAACAGTTCTCTAGAGTTTTAGATATAAATACTTAAAGTAAAAGACGAATAAAGTAAAAAGGAAACGTTATTCACTGAAACTCTTATATTATGTTGTGAAACCAGAAAATATAGAAACCATAAGATCCTCTTATTTGTACATAAACTCATGTATTTGGGACTGTTGCATGACTGAAATCATTCCATTTCAAAGGCTTGTAAAGGACCAGATTATTCTGTGAACTCTGATGAGAGAAAATAGACAACCAGACTCGCAGGGTAGACTGAGTATGAGTCTAGCAAGTAAGTGACTCCAGGGAAGGAATAGTGAGCATAGCAGCCAGCTAGTGTAATTGGGATGAAAAATACCTGGAGTCTTCTATACATCCAAGTACCTGCTACAATTTTTACATATTATGGGTGAAAATATATTAGACAATTTTGGAACAGCGTTACGTCTTCATTTGTTAGCATGCATTTTTATGCCCTCCTACTTACCTGGGACTGTATTAGGTAATGGGAAGGCTATTCAAAGATACAAGGCATTGTTCCTACATTCAGAAAGTGATAAACAAGCCCTGGCAGGATTCATACGTATTTCCTAAAAAATCACTAACATTGTACAGTGGTGTTTATCTCAAAGGGGGATGGGAAGAAGGAGAGAGGAAGAGAGAATTCACTTTTGTCTGTGATGCCCAGGAGACTTCCTAGGGAATCTGTGTTTAGGAGGCTGGAGATTAGAGAGTGGAATTGTCCTCCCTAAACCAGGCCAGGCCAGGTTCTCTGTGGGGCCAAGTGGATATGTCATGTGGATCCCATGTCCTTTCTCTGAAATGATCTGGGTACTGAGGGGTTTGGAATTGCCCACTCCCATGACCCTGGCCTGGTTTCCATGCCTCTCTGCGTGCGAACACCTTGCTGCTGCATGCACACTTAGGCCCCCTCATTGCCCTTCATCTGCAGGGCCAACACCCATGAGCCTTTGAGGCCACCCTAGGCTTAGTGCTGCCAGGATGCTTTCTGACGGGTGCTCTAGGCCACATGAAGGAAAGCTATGTGTCACCACAGAATGGAGTATTGTGTTGCCCAAGCATACTTAGCCTTATTTATTTATTTTTGGCTGCATCTACAGTATGCTGAAGTTTCTAGGCCAGGGATTGAACCTGAGCCACAGAAGCTACCCAAACCACAGCAGTGACAATGCTAAATCCTCAACCCAGTGTGCCACCATGGAACTCCCAAAGTTCTGATGGAAAATTGGAATTGGGATTCAAACTTGGGACACTCAGCCCGGTATCTTTTCCCTTTCACACTTTCCTTACTGGATATTTTCATTCTCCAACACCCTTGTCCCCCAACGCACAATTTTTAGGTTTTTTCCTTGGAACAAGTACTACAGTAAAAAAAACTAGAATATTTCATTTCCACCAACTCTAACCATTTCTGTCAAACCCTTAATACCATTTCTTCCTCCAGCTTTTTTGTGTGTTTGGAGAGAATCAGAGAGAGGAGAAGAGGGGAGGGAAAGGGAGAAAGAGGGGCAAAGAGAAAACTTTCCTCTGGAACTGGTTGTACGTGCCCCAAAGAATAGAATTAGAATTGCTTGATGAAGCAGAAAGGGCAAAAAGATATTCCCGGGTCTGTTATGTTTCGATTTGGATATAGGCTTATCTATCTACCTATTGCACTATCGATCGATCTATTTATCTGTCAACGTTTTCATCCTTGCTTCCTCACATCTCCAGAACTGACCTAGAATCAAGATAATCTCATTAATCTGGTGCCTGGAGCAGACCACTGATGGCATGAGGCCATACTTCACACTGGGTACATGTTGTCTGACTTGGTTTTGTGGTTTGGAAAGAAACCCTTCTTCGTCAGTGACTTTCTAGATGGGACTTTCAGGAAGAAAAAGCTTCAATTGTTTCCCCAGTGGCTCTGTTGCTGGAACCTGTGCCCATACCACTGCCAGCAGCTAATGAATGTGGTGAGCAGTACGGAGGTGATGGAGGTCAGCTTCCTTTGTGTTCTATTTGTTATGTTTTTAGAAGGATGGGCTGGGTGTCAGAAGCTACTGTTTTGGTTTTTAGTACCTATTTTTGTGTCTGTTGGGTCTCTTGTTGAAAATGTCTTTCTTCTTCTTCTGTTGTGAATCCACAGCATCTGGACTTAATAGCCTCTTTGTAAGGACAGGCTTTTTCCGGTATTGTCAGGGTTGTCTTATGACAGGAGACATATTTTTGGATGAGGTGACCCAGGTACTATTCAAGAATTCATAAGTGCAGCCCTTTTGACCCTAGAGTAACATAATACTAAAGAAAATTTTTTTTATTAAAAGAAAAATTTAAAAGAAGAAAGTAAGGCCTGCATTTTTAATACATCCATTTTAAGGGAAATCACAATAGCAAAATAAGTAACACTGATTAGCCATTAAAAATTGACCACTTTAAAAAGGCTGCTAAGGCTTGGATAGTTTTGTTTTTTTATTTTTAAAAATAAATTTATTTGTTTGTTTGTTTATTTATTTATTTATTTATTTTAAAGTCTGCCCTCCTCAGTATATGGATGTTCCCAGGCTTGGGGTTGAATCAGAGCTGAAACTGCCGGCCTACGCCACAGCCATAGCAACGCCAGATTCGAGCTGCGTCTGCGACCTACACCACAGGTCACGGCAACGCCGGATCCTTAACCCACTGAGTAAGGTCAGGGATTGAACCCGCAACCTCATGGTTCCTAGTTGGATTCATTTCTGCTGCGCCACAATGGGAAATCCCCTGAGTTTTTCTTTTGACTTAGGTTTTTCTTTCATGTCTTGTATCATTTCCTTAATGTCTATTAGCTCTTTTTGGAATAAGATGTTCTGATATATTTTTTGAATATATCTTTCTGACATGATTTTATTTTCTGCAGCAATAATATTCTACTCATTTTTTTTTTCCCGATGCTAACTTTCTGTAGAATACTTTTCTGTGGATTACTTTTTTTAGTGTAAAATTAGTTTTCTTGAACGTTTAGAATGAAACTTTTATTCAGGTAGCTTTTCAGACTTCATGGATCGCCCCCTTCTGTTGCCTTTGTGTAGTGTTAAAGAATGTGGTGCCTGTTTTCAGAGATTCCTGACTCTGCTTCCCTTCCCACTTTCAACTGTACCTTCTTTTCTTCATCTTCGTCATTCCTGAGATGCTCAAATATGATCCCATTCCTACTGCTGGTTTCTATTCAGTGTGAGGCTATATATGAAGTTTGTGGGAATGCTTGTTATCTAGTTTTGTTCCAAATATTGCCTGTGAGTTTTTGGTTTTTCTATCTAACTGGTCTGCCTCCCTCCTACCCCTTTTTAAAATGTAGGGATTCTGCAGGGATTTAAATGTAGGGTCTAACAATAACGCTGCTAACACCACTGCAATATTTCCCAAATCCCTTGGGATATCTCTTTAAAGGCATCACTATTAAAATCTTGCAGAATAGTCATCTGCAAAGCTTTGCTTTGATAAATGCAATCCTAATCTATTAGAAGCATTAATACTGGCTTAGAGATATTTTACTAGTGCTTGAAACAAAAACGTTATTTCTAGTTTGATTAAAATCTGTAATGTTGGAGTTCCCGTCATGGCTCAGTGGTTAATGAACCTGACTAGTATCCATGAGCAGTCGGGTTCAATCTCTGGCCTTGCTCAGTGGGTTAAGGATCCGGCGTTGCTGTGAGTTGTGGTGTAGGTGGCAGACGTGGCTCGGATCCCAAGTTGCTGTGTCTCTGGCATAGACCAGCAGCTACAGCTCCAATTTGGCCCCTAGCCTGGGAACCTCCATATGCCTTGGGTGCGGCCCTAAAAAGACAAAAAAAAAACAAATTGTAATGTTGGCCTTCCCATTATGAAGAGTGTGTTAAGAATCCCAGCTGCAGAAGCTTGGATCTCTGTGGAGGCACAGGTTCAGTCCCTGGCCTGGCACAGCGGGTTAAGTATCTGGCATTGCTGAAGCTATGGTGTAGGTGGCAGCTGTGGCTTGCATCCAATCCCTAGCCTGGGACCTGACATATGCCATGGGTGTGGCCACAAAAAAATCTGTAATGTCAATCGTTACTATAATTATGACCTTGTAATATTGTAACCAGCTTTATCATTTACAGAACAACTTGCTTAACCATTCTCTTAGTTAATCCTACTAACAACCCTGCAAAGGGGGTAGAGCAAGTAATAATGCTCATTTTGGAGATGAAGATTCAGAGCCTTAGGAAAGTTCACAACTTACTCCAAGGCCACATAACTGGATGATGGTGTGGCTGAGAATTCTCCTGACCAGTTCAGGGTTGTAACTGCACTGCCCTGTTATTAACCCAATAAGCAAACATGCTGAGGTTTTCTTCCTTGGATATAAATCCATGTGTGCGAAATAAGGAATTTTTGTTTTGTTTTGTTTTTTGCTTTCTATGGCCACACCTATGGCATTTCGAGGTTCCCAGGCTAGGGGTCGAATTGGAGCTGCAGCTGTCGGCCTGCATCACAGACACTGCAACGCTGGATCCCAGCAGCATCTGCAACCTACACCACAGCTCCCAGCAATGCCCGATCCTTAACCCACTAAGTGGTTAAGGATCGAACCTGTATCCTCATGGGTACTAGTCGTGAGCCACAATAATGGGAACTCCCAGCATAGGGATCTTTGATGTTTGCCTTGTCCTTGAGAAAAAGGGATAGAGATTTCTACTCAAGGAAGATGCTTGGGGGAAGCCTCACCACTTAGATATTGTCTCTCTTTGCTTGAGCTGCTATAAGAAAAACACCATTGGATGGTTTAACCAACAAACGTTTATTCCTCACAGTTCTGGAGTCTGGAAATCCAAGACCAGTATGCTGGCAAATTCCGTGTTTCGTGAGGGCCCATATCCTGTATCAGAGACGGCTGTCTTCTCATTGTGTTCCCACATGGTAGAAGGGGAGTGAGAGCCCTGTGAGGTCCCTTTTACAAGGGCGTTAGTCATGTCCCAAAGGCTCCACCTCCAAATGACACCACGTTGGGGATCAGATTTCAGCATATGAATTTTTGGTAGTAGGGGACACACGCAACCACACGCACAAAAGTCCAGAGCAGATGTATGGAACATCCAGTCTTGGCATGTTGGGCTGTGCCATGTGAGTCTTAGATGTTCCTTTGTTGTAGAGTGAGACAGATTTAATGTCCTGACAAGTGCCTCAATTTCTCCGGCTCCTAATCTGAGCAGAGGTTGGAGTTGCCTTCTTGAATGTGGAAGAAATTCTCTGCCCTTCACACCGCATGAGCATCATGGCAGAAGAGAGGCCCAAAGAGAAATAACTGGATGCGGGGTTTTAAAGAGAGTATACTATAGGCACCCACGTGACGTAAACATCCCTTCCAGGAACGCTGGGAGTCTCTCCACCCCCGCCTGACCCTCACTCCCACCCTCTGCTTGCTGGTAGGACACAGTCGCCTGGATCCACATCAGGGTTGTTCTCTTCAGAGCTGAGGGAGAGTAGAGTAGGAGGGTGGGAGAGCCAGGACAGAGGAAAGTTTAATTGACCTGTGCTTATTGTAAAAGGAAATCAAACTTTTATTTGAAAGTTTTATTTAAAATTGGAAAATAACTTAGCAGCAGGCAGGGCCATGTCCTCTTTCAGATGTTTGTGTTTCTCCATATGAATCTTCTCGCCCAGGTTCTCCAGTGACCTTACATTGCCTTTGCACATTCCTACGGTTCTGAGTTCTATGTGTCATGGGTGCTTTTCCACCTCAGACACCTTTTTGTCATTTATTTTTTTTTCACCTGTTTTTATATATGTAATCCTGTTCCTGTCACAGAAATGCCAACTTAACATCTTCTTAGGACACTTCCAATAACAGTATCAGCTGCTTAAAGCAAAGGCGGGTTGCTATTTCCTTTCTTAGTGCCCTCAAGACCTAGTATAGAGAATTCCATGCCTACACATGACTAGCTAATAAGTAGTGCTGATTGTTAGAATTTATAGGGAAATATGCATCAATCTCTAGACAGTAAGAGGGAAAATGTTTTGTTTCCCTAATATTTTACCTACAGGAGTCAATAAGAATCAAAATTCCTAAATGAAAGAATTATTTGAAGGGAGAAGCAAGATACAGTTTTGATTGAGAAGGAAAAATAAAAGGTAGTAGTGTGGACATAAGAGAACATGAGAATAAAATAATGTATATATAGGAATAACTGGGTCACTTTGGGCTACCACAGAAATCGACGGAACATTGCAAATCAGCTATAATTATACAAATTAAAGAAAAAAAAATAAAAGAACATGAGAAGCCAAGTAGACTGATGACCACATCTAAGATTCAAGCACTAGGCTGTATTTCTTCCTAAGAGCAGGGGTAAGCAAGCTATAGCCCATGGCCAAATATGACTCAGCTCCAGTTTTTATAAATAAAGTTTTATTGAAACAGAGCCGTGTTCATTTGTTTAGATACTGTCTATGGCTGTATTCATGCTACAGTGGCAGGACTGTGTAGTGGCAACGGAGACCTCATGGCCTGTACAGTCCAATAAATTTACCATCTGGCTCTTTACAAAGTTTGCTGATCCCCGCCCTTGAGTAAGGGCGCTTGCTTAGAACTAAAGCTGGAGGGAGTATTCACTGTCTGGAGTTTCTTTCTTTCTTTCTTTCTTTCTTTCTTTCTTTCTTTCTTCCTTCCTTCCTTCCTTCCTTCCTTCCTTCCTTCCTTCCTTCCTTCCTTTTCTCTTTTTCTCCCTTCCTTCCTTCCTTCCTTCCTTCCCCTTCTGCCTACTTTCAGTGCCAAGTAGAGATTATAATGATACTTCATGGGCCCTAGTCCTCTTCCTTCTCTCCTGCAAAATCAGGTATAACCTAAAAGAAAGAAGAAGGCAGGGGAAGAAGTTCATAGCAGAACATTCCTGCTTTTTGCAGGAATCCTGCTGATGTAGACTATCAGCTCTAATTCCTTGGCAAGTGCAATGTGAAGGTAATACTAGAATAATATATTAAATATATCTTCCTTTTCTGGGGAAATAGATTTCTAGGTTTCTCACTGTTCATACCCATCATCCATATTATCCATATATCTCATTAAAGGTTATACTGCTTTCAAATGAGCTTCTGGTTGAGATAATAGTATTGGATCAAGATTTAGTTTATATTGAAATGGTTTGATTGGAACATCATAGTATGAGGAAGCAAGGAAAAGGCCAAATGTGCTTGCATTAGATGTAATTTAGTAAAAATGAAAAGTTCAGGCGTTTCTGGCATATAGAGAACATTTATAGCAGTTTGGCTTTTCACATTCATCTTTTAAAGTTCCCAGTTACAACATTTTCTTTTCTTAGCCCCTTAAAAATAATGAATAATTTTGCTCTGTGCCCAGAGCTTGAAATAGTTTGGTATATGTTAATTCAGAAGATAAAATTTCTTTTGCAAATGCTTACTTTAGTCTGCATATGAGACATGAAAGTCTGCTAGCTAGAATTCTAAAATTACCAGTGTCGTTGGGTTTATGTCATTAAATTGTTTTGAGAATCTTTACAGGGATCTGGAAGTAGTAAGCTTCCGTTCACAATATCAACCCCAGAGTTGGCTTCTGATTGATGGCATAACTCCATCTGCTCCCCGATTTTTCGTCAGCATTAAACATAGGCTTTAGTAAGCATTAAAAGTTGATCTGTTTGCAAACTCACCCCCCCTCACCCCCTCTGCCGTATCTTGGGATTACATTTTTGGGGACTGTTAAGATCTATTTCAGTATCTATTGTTTGCCACATATTAGTGTTTTGCTCTTTCCAGATAATTGGTAGAATATTCCTCTGCTTCCTTTATGGTAGGTATGGTTTTTGCTTCAATTACTGAAATGTGACCACTTCTGGTTATAAGCTTTAAGAGCTCGCATGCGAATCACCCCATCACCTCCTTTTTTTGTCAATCAACAGCGTTTCATAGAGTGTGGGCTCTGCACATCTGGGTTCTGGAGCAGGGTGGTGTGGAGATGAGCCTCCTGTCAGCCTGAGCACAATATGTACTCAGAGCCAGAAATACACCTTTAAGTTTTAAGCCACTGGGATATGTGGTATCTTCTCTGTGTCATAACCTGGCTTTTCCTGATTGATTCAATATGTCTGGGATGGCTTTGAAAAAAATGATTTGAATTCTCCATAGCGGGAAAAACAGTCAGTTATTTGCCAAGGAGACTTCTATGAATGTTTGGCCTGGCCTTTTTAGTCAATGATTTTATCTTAGCACCCCTCTGGGATGCAATATGCACTTTATTCTGTCTGCTCACTTCTGTTGTTGTTGTTGTTGTTCCCTATTTGTGTTATTCCCAAGGAAGAAGACATTTGAAGAAATACTTTAGAAATTGAATGTGTGAAAGCCAATCCAGCTCTCCATCAGCATCCCTTGGAGAAAGCAACCCTAAGAAAGAATTGAATGGTATTGGGCCTGGGGGAAAAGCAGCTAGGGAGTAACAAGCTATTAGCAAATTGGGTTGCTTTCAGCATAACATACCATAACACAACAGGATAATATAAATATGGATTAGTGCTCAGGCCAAGTTTTTATTGCAAGAGTTCTAGTTGATAGGAGCAGAGGAGTAGCTAAGACAAAGATTTAGCCAGAAAGACACAGTTCTGCATATTCCAGACCACTTAATCCATTTCTGCACTTCTTTTTAAGCCTGGGCATTATCATTGTTAACAATTTGTCACCTTTTAAAACTCAGAGTGACTAAGCCTCTCCCCATACTCTGGCAAATCACGTACTTGGACAGTTTTAATTGTTGTGGCCTAAGGTAACAGTAACTTTCTTTTCTCTTCTCTTTATGGGCAAGAGCCTCTTCTAAAGGGTTTCGGTTAGGCCTTGGCACTTTTTGACTTTCGAGAGGGTACCTTCCAAGGGAAAGAAGCCACTTACTCTGGCCAGTGTAGGTTTATGTTTTCAAAGAACAAAGTGATATGCTTTGCCTATTGTTCTCTTCTAGCCACATGCACAGATTAACAGCAATAATAAAATATTGCTGCATTATCCCCAAAGCATAGGTCTCTGATAAGATAAAAGCTTTTTTCCCAGAGGGGTTGGTTGGTGTCTGGGGGTGGGAGATTGGAAAGGAAGGAATACATTAACCTCATGGTTCTGAAAGAAACGGCCTCTTCGCTTACAAAGAAAATGCACACGTTAAACATGTGTGACTTGCAACATCATAAGACATCGGTTCCCTCCTCACGAGACTTATCTGGGTTTATAGGGCTAGTAAGTGGTTAGAGTGCTGCAGACTCTTCAGTGGGAAGTGAACCTTGAAAGACATACAAAGACTTAGATCCAAAAACATAAGAAAGGGAGGTCAGAGCAAGTGGGGTTATTGAGATATTGGTGGGTGGAAATTCAGAGTATATCACGGGCCTTCTGCATCTTTTCATGTTCTCACATCCTTGGATGAAGGTATTACTTCTGGCTTATTTTCCTTTATTACAGTCTTCAGTGTGTGTGTATGTAACATACATGTAAGTGATTGAGTGGCATAGTAAAACAAAGAGTTGTGAATTCACCATTCAGTTTTAGGGCCACAAACATCATTGTACTTTCTTGTACAATCCTCCCAAGTCACACACCTCTGTATCCTCTCAGCCTCATGGCGACCTTTGTGCTGAACATTGTTTGCTTTACTTCAAGTTATCTTCACACACACACACACACACACACACACACATCCATATAGTGTGTTGCTTGGCTTCGATGGTTTTTTGAGCTTTGTAAAAATGACACACCTTGTGTAGTTTGCTGGGACTTGCTATTTTTACTAAGATAAACAACTCATGGTGTTTGTGAAGTTTCATCCACTTATTTTTCCTGCTCTATAATTTTCCATTATGTGACTAAATGACAATTTGTTCATCCACTTTTCCTGTTGATGGGCATTTGAGTTGTTTCCTAGGTTATTTTTTCTGATGTGAACAGAACTGCTATGAATAGTTTTGATCCTGTCTCCTGGGACACAAGGGCAGAATTCCCCTGTGTACTACCCTGGATTGTGTTGTAGATCAATATTCACTTTACAGCTTTTACAGCGGAATTCCACATTTTTTTCCAAAGTAATTGTCCCAATTTGCTTTCCTTTCACTAGTGTTTATGAATAAAAGTTCCTCTAGATCCACCTTTTTCAATCTTTGATGTTATAAGATGTCTTAATTTATGCCAGTCTAGTATATAAATGGTCTCTCATTGTGGTCTGATTTGCATCTCCATGATTGCTAATGAGTTTGAATATCTTTGCAAATATTTATTAGCAATTTGTGTCACCCTTGGCTTTTTTTTTTTTTCCAACTAGCAAGGTAACTATCTATTCAGTTCTCATTAGGAAGGAATGAGAAACCAGTTGATTGAAGCCTTGAGTAATTAAGTCCACAATTGGTAGGTGACAGATGACCAGGACTAAGATGAGTGCAATAAGTTATCTCTGTGAAAGCAGAACAGTATGCCGAAGACCCTTGGGAATTCCTCATGTCTTACACTTTTAAAACAACTTGTATATAATGATCAACAATGAACTGTATTTATAAATAATGATGCATGTTATTAATTGAGAACTTTCTATATCCCCACACAGATAAGTTAGTATTTTGTGGTTGTAAGCAACAGAACCCCACTTCAGCTAACAACCTCAAAAAGATTCTTCATAGCCATTCTTTTCACAAGATCAAAAGAATGGAAAAACTCAAAGTCCATCCCTAAAAGAATGGATGAGTAAATTGCTGGCATCTTGTCATCTTATATGATGATCCCACTGAGACTGCACATGGTCCCCAAAGGAAATCTGGCTGCTGTTATCAAAATAAAAAGGGACGAGGATGGCTGGTGGAAACAACAGACTCCAAAGCCTTGACTCATTAGATTCTTTCTTAGGTAGAAAGACTGAAAGGAGTTGCTGGCTCCCAAGGAGGACAAATAGAATTTAAATGAAAAAAAAATATGTTTTTTAACGTCATGCATCATGAAAAAATATAGCCGAATTATTTTTCTAACTACCCTGACCTTCTTTTTGGCTGAAGTTTTCTAGATTAAGCTAATTGCCAATGAGATAAGTTAATTCAAGCTAAGACATAAGGATGGTGATGACTCAGCCCATGGAATGCGTACACCCCACCTCCTGCGTGAGCTTGAACCTGTCTGTTTTGGTGGCTTTGGTGTTTATGAGATCACACACATCCCCTTCTCAGTAATTGTGAACCCTTGGGAGAGGAACTCAGTCTCCACTCCCCAAGGGAAAAGTTGGCTGCTAGGATCTCCTTGGGTCCTGTCACTGGACCCAAAGTCCTACCTCTTCATCTAAGTTTAGGGTTGGTACTAATTTTAGGTAAACAGTAAATTCCACATTTAATCAAGTCAGAGTTAGGGTGTCTTGGTTCCTGCAGCTCTCAAGAACCCTCTGAGGAAGAAGGGCCCAAGGTTGTGAACTCCAGGTACTTATACACATAGCAGCAGAGGGAAGAGTGGCTCCATTTTGAAACCCAAAGACAGGATAGCTGGGAACAAGGTAATATGTAGTTAGAATCATTTTACTCTAAATTTTTGTTTAGAAGGAGCTTTATCTTACTGAAGCTTATGATAAAAATAATTTATACATAAGCAATAACAGAATTGCAAGCATGCGCAGTGTCAATGGTAATCATAAAGGATACTATTTATTGATTATCTCCTCTGGGTCTTGCCAAGGGCCTTATGTGTCTTCATTCAGACCCTTACAGCAACACTTTCAGTTGGTTTCTTATTCCCATTTTACAGGTATGAAAGCTGAAATTCAAATCAGTTAAATAGTTTACATAAAGTCATCAGTGATATTGCTAGGATCCTGTCGCATTTGGAATTAAAATTATGAACAAAATGAGTGAGTGCACATTTGACTTTTTCCTGCAAAGAGACATTCTGTATTTGTTTGATAACTATGCCTGATATTTCTGTGCAGGATTATATCAATATACCCTGATGGTAATTGTTTATGAAATAATTAGGATTGGAACAATTTATTTTGAATCGGTGAAGAAAAACTGTAGAATACTAGATGTTTTCTCTCCATGATAAATACCTTTTGACAGTAACATTCCACTTGTGAAATGCCTTTAGCAAACTCCCTTTCTTCCTCTGTAACTGGTATGGAGAAGCAAGGGGCTGCTCAGATGAGGCCTTTCCCCTTTTGACTGGATTTTAAAAAGACAGGCTGGGAAATGGCAGATTCTTCTGTAGAAGAAAATCTTACATTTTGATCTGT
Organism: Catagonus wagneri; assembly: GCA_004024745.2. Classification (NCBI taxonomy): domain Eukaryota; kingdom Metazoa; phylum Chordata; class Mammalia; order Artiodactyla; family Tayassuidae; genus Catagonus; species Catagonus wagneri. The sequence continues at coordinate 22,721,108 of PVHT021183519.1, forward strand.
CTTGATCTCTAATCTTGGGGCAGTAGAAGCTTTGGCCCCTTAAGATAACAACACCATGACATTGTATTACAACTCTGCTTTTCACTTAAGCAAAATATTTCGATTTAATAAACTTTTAATCCTTTTAGGAAGGAGAGAGTCTTTTATAATGCTCAACAGAACCACGAGATTCTTTTCCTGTCCTTAATTTATTATTTTTTGGCCAACAATGCTCCAATCTGAGTCACCAGGCCTGGGTCTGCTGCTCCTCTGGCCTTTCCGCCGTGGACTGAAGCTCAGCATTTTGTACAGCCGTTATCTTTCAGCTCTCACTGGAGTCAGCAGTCTTGCACAGCTTGATCTCCCCTTTAATTGAGAATTTGTCTTCTTCCTTGGCTGCTGGCTGCCTTCAGGAAGGAATGCACATTCTCAGTGAGTAAATGTGACTAACTCCCCAACCCTCACCCTCTTCCCACCCCAATAATCATTAG
>PVHT021183519.1:22722577-22758546 GCA_004024745.2 Catagonus wagneri
AAGCTCAGCATTTTGTACAGCCGTTATCTTTCAGCTCTCACTGGAGTCAGCAGTCTTGCACAGCTTGATCTCCCCTTTAATTGAGAATTTGTCTTCTTCCTTGGCTGCTGGCTGCCTTCAGGAAGGAATGCACATTCTCAGTGAGTAAATGTGACTAACTCCCCAACCCTCACCCTCTTCCCACCCCAATAATCATTAGTTGGAACATCTGTTCACCCCGTGTTCAGAACATGATGGAGCTCACACTGGGATTTTGGTGAGGGTCTTTTCAACATCAATTATTTACTGGACTGAAAGCTCCTCTAAGGAAAGAACTGTGTCCTAAACTCAACTGTAATTTCAAGCATGAGCATAAGGCCTGGTACCTATTATGGCCAAAGATATATTTGTTAAATTATATTGAATATTTACATCTGAGACATTAACTCAGGGTGGTTGATAGAAGAGTCATAAAGATTTATGTTATGACTTACCCTCCATTGGAATAGAATCAGGTTAATGACTCCTTCTTCTTATTCTTCCTTTTTTTTTTCTTTTTTTTGTCTTTTTAGGACTGCACCCTCAGCATGTAGAAGTTTCCAAGCTAGGGGCTGAATTGGAGCTACAGCTGCGGGTATACACCACAGCCACAGCAACACCAGACCTGAGTTGCGTCTGCAGCCTTACACCACAGCTCACAGCAACGCCGGATCCTTTAATGCACAGGGCAAGACCAGCGATGGAACCTGTATCTTCATGGATACTAGTCGGGTTCATTACTGCTGAGCCACAACAGGAACTCCTAATGACACCGTTCTTATTACATCATTCTCTTTGTACATTTGTCTTTTTAAATCTCATAGGCAGTAGCAAGAGTTAGGCTCTTGAACCAGACAGATTTGGGCCGGATCCCAACACTGCTGCTTCCCAGCTTGGTACCTTTGGACAAGTTACTTAAAACATTCCAAGCCTCAGTGCAAGATTGTTTTCATCTCTAAAATGGGGCTAAATAATCACAGCTACCTAAGTGTAGAACTTTGTACTTTGAGATAATATTTATAAGGTGTTTGTAGCAAGTGCCCAGTGAATGGTGGCTGTAATGATGACTTTACAACCAATAGAAAAACTGATATTTACAGTACAGTGAAATCAAAGTCAACTTTAACATTCAGTTTCAAAGACAGAAAATTTTGTACCATATAAAATTGTTATTCAGAGAAATAATTATTTGCTTTACTTACACATGTGACAATAGATATTCAGTGATGGATGCAATAGCATGGTGAACTGTAGCATAAAATCAGTTTTTCATCCTAGCACCCACTTCAACAAATATTTTTAATTGACCACGTGAAGTGGGTTTTCAAACCAGTTTTTTCTGTGGGTTCTTGTTTTTTTAAGACTATGTCTCTTAGTGTGTATCAGTTGGCTATTGCTGTGTAACAAATTGTTCCAGCACATACTGGTTTGACATAAAGTCGTTTCTTCTCTCCCACAAAATTATGGGTAGTGATGTGGGATTTGATTAATCTAGGCTGGGCTTGGCTAAGTGATTCTGATTCAAGCTGTGGGTCTGGCTAGGCCCATTTTCTCATTGTAGGCTGAGTTTTGGTCTGCTCTCTATGTGATCATTCATTCTAGGCACAAGCTCTTCCCATGTTTATGAAAGACAGAGGCACAAAGACGAAAGTTCATCTGTACAAGCAAATGTTAAGCCTTTGTTTATATCATAGATGCTAATGTCTCATTGGCAAAGTGAGTCACATGATTGAGACTGAAGTCAGGGCCATATATTTCTCCTATGGATATGGGCCATTATCGGGAGTAAATATTTTTGAGCAATAATCAATCTTCCATTGAGTATAACAGCAGGATGCATTCTAAATTGAAGCCAGGGGCTCTGTGAATAATTTCTTTTCCAGTGATTCACATAGCAATAGTGACTGATAAAGGGATTCATTTTTCTAAGAGTACCTCTTTAACCAACCTCACACCATTAAGTACTAAAGAATTTAGAATGTTCAGTTCAGTATATCTAAGAGGGAGGTATGCAACAGAGCTTTAAAAATACAGCACTTAGGAAAATAGACTGAAGTGACTCCTAGGGGATATAGCTAAAGAGATTGCTATTACTTCTGGCAATGCAGTTTATGCTTCCAGTAGGAATACTATTTGGGGCCTTTTTTTTTTTTTGAGAAAGAAAAGCTAAGTTGTGCTTGTGCTGGATTTGATAATTTGGCTTCTGAAATATCAGATAAGGCTTTGTATATTTGGCTTAGGAGAAACTTTAATTTGTGGAGCATTTCAGTCTTAAACTTATAAGAAAAAAGTAAACAACACATTCTTGATTCTAGATTTCTAAGTGTATGTACTGCGGATGGGGGAGTGGGGGAGGGTGATGTTTTAACTTCCACTCTTGTTTGCTTTCTTCAAAGCCTCATAAAGAAGTACAGTCTTGGGAATTCCCATTGTGGCTCAGTGGTAACGAACCCAACTAGTATCCATGAGGACACAGGTTCAATCCCTGATCCCGCTCAGTGGGTTAAGGATCCATTGTTGCTGTGGCTGTGGTGTAGGCTGGCAGCTGCAACTCTGATTCGACTCCTAGTCTAGAAACTTCCATATGTGGCAGGGGTGGCCCAAAAAGAAAAAAGAAAAAGAAAAGAAAAAGTTCAGTCTTGACATCCACTGTTGGCCTTAGCGTGGCCATTCAAAAAAATATGGTGATGATAAACAGATCCTTTAGACATTTACCACCTTCATGGAAAGGAATATATTTGTACAGGGGATTTGTGGGGGGATTTTTTGTTTATTTGCTTTGTTTTGTTTTTTTGAGAGTGCATTCAACCAAATATTCAACCAAATATTTATAGAGTTTAGTTTCCCCTTCATTCTTCCCACTTCCATCTCAAGGTAAGCAAGCTGAAAGTTCCTCATCTTCCCTACTTTGGAAAAAACAGACATCTTAATCTAAAGCATGGTTCCCAACCTTAGCTGCACGATGGAATCATCTAGAGGAATCTGAAGTAACTTTGAAGATACCGTTATCTGGGCTTCTTGTTAGAGAGGCTGATTGAACTGGTCAGGGCATCAGAATACTTAAACCTCCCCTGAAATTCGTTGTGTAGCCAAGATGGCAGATGTAACATATTACGTTACAGATGAGGTCATGCTGGGGCAGAGTGTGCCTCTAACCCAATATGAGGATCGTCCTTATAAGAAGACAACCATGTAAAGACAGAGACACACAGGAAGACTCCATATGCAGGTAGAGCAAGAGTTTGGAGTGCTGCGTCTATAAGCCAAGGAATTCCAGGGATTGCCAGCTGTCCCAAGATGCTGGGAGAGAGACTTGGACCAGACGTTCTCTCGGGGCTCCTCAGAAGGTACTAATTCTGGCAGTACCTTGGATTCAGACTTCTAGTCTCCAGAACTGTGAGATAGTACGTTCTTTAAAGCCATCCAGTTGGTGGTACTTTGTTATGTCAGCCCTCAGAAAGCAACACACTTAGAATATGTTGACCAAAAATCATCACAAGTATTTTAAGAAAACTTGACACATTGACACTGCTTTCAAGTGGTGTAATCTAGTGATATGATGCTTTTGTTAGGAAACCTAAGGAGACATCTGAGGTCTGAGGAGGATGCTGAGAGTCAGGGAAAGAAAAATTGCCCCTTGCTTTTGGAAGACCTCTCATGACCAGGAGAACCATGAGTATCTCCACGGAAATAATGGGTCCAAGAAAATGCTTGGCAGACTGAGGAAGGCCACCAGACTTTTCAGAGTGAAAGGCTGAGGGCTTGAAGAAAGACACTGAGAGCTTAAGAGAAACCAGAGAGGCCTGCGGCTAATTTTTGCTGGTTTATTTATTTATTTTTTCCATTTGTTAACTCGCTACAAGTCAGATTTTGGAGCAATTAGCGAAATATCATGCAAATATTCCCAGTGTGACTACACATGAATAACTTTAATTCTGCTGAACATTTGTCTTGTTGCTACAAAATACATCTGCTATTTGCATTACTTAATCTGGGACGATATCGTCAATGCAACCCACAGACTTCCAGAGACATTTCGGAAGCCACTTCCCATTTTTATTGGACACTCTTGACTAGCAAAATCTGCTTTCCTGATCACATGATCCCACCCCGGCAGCCAGCTCTTTTCCCAGGGCTGTTTCAGACAATAGAAAAAGAGGCATAATGGAGCATGAGAGAAGGGAAGTTTTCGCAGAACAGGAGGGATGTTTATCAGTAACAGAAGCAAGCAGTGAAATAAATAATTGAAGACAACATTGTAACACATGGATATGCATTCTGGGTACGGGAGAGATGGACAGAAATGCATTGAACTCTTGTCATGTGCAAAATAAGGTGTTATGCACTTCACATAACTCATGTCACAGAAATTTCATGACCCCTCCAGAGGGTAGGTTTTAGGGAGGCAGATCATTTGCACCACATTATACAGAGAATAAGGAGCAAACGTTTACTTTATTTGGCACCTACCTGGTGCCAGGCACTGTCCTAATTCCTGAGTGTAAAGAGATAAATAAAAAAAAAATAAGGCCACTGCATTTAGAGAGTTTAGTTCTCCATGAAAGATTCAAACCTGTGAAAATAAACAAAGAAGACACCGACAAGTCAGGCGGAAAGTCATGCAGAAGTAAGACCGTGTGATGTGAGAACAGGCCTGGGAAGGTGATGTCATCAGATAACGGGATCATGGAAGGCCTCTCGGGGAAGTGACGGTCCCTGAGACTTGACTGCTGAGAAGTTACTTCAGCCAAAAAGAGCATTCCAGGGAGTGAGAAGACCAGATGCTACTGGTCAGGACCATTGGATGCTTTCAAGCAAGGAATGATGGGTGTTGTTATAGTTTTTAGGAGATTGCTTTGGGTGCCATGTCGAAAAGAGCCAGTACAAGGGCAAGAAATGAGGATCTCTTTTATTTTATTTTTATTTATTTACTTTGAATTTAGGGCCGCTGGTATAGGGTAGGGTAGTTTCTGGGCTAGGGGTCGAATTGGAGCTACAGCTGCCAGGCTACACCATAGCCACAGGAATGCGGGATCCGAGCTGCGTCTGCGACCTATACCATAGCTCAGGGCGTAGTGAGCAAGGCCAGGGATTGAACCCACATCCTCATGGATACCAGTCAGGTTCGTTTTTCACTGCGTCGCAACGGGAACTCCAGAAATGGAGATCTCTATCTGGAGGTAGTTGGTGTCATCCAGATGACAGCTGGGGTGCCTTAGTCCAGGGCAGAGGCCCAGGAGATGGAGAGGAGTGGGTGGAAGGAGATATATTTGGAAGCAAGACTGCCAGGGCTTGCTGGTATTCAGCTTGGGAGAGGGGTAGAGTTAGTATAAGTGTGGATGATGACTGTAACTTCTTTTTTTTTTTTTTTTTTTTGCTTTAGCAGTTGGTGGATTATGGTGGCATGTACTGGGATGGAGTAGGCTGGGAAGGAGTGAGTTTGGGAATTTTAATCCTTTTAAAATTTTTTTGGCTGAGCCTATGGCATATGAAGTTTCCGGGCCGGGGATTGAATTGACACCACAGTGCACCACAGGGGAATGTCTGAGAGTTCTCTTTTATAGACACTCAGTTTGAAAAGTCTATGAGATATCCAAATGATGGCAGCAGGTCCTTTATTTAGAGGTAAGTCCCCTGGGATTAAGGCCCACCTCCACCATTCACTGGCAGTGTTACTATGGACGTAGTAACTATGGACCTAAAGCTCTCTGTAGAGTAAGAAAAAAAAAAAAGTCTCTTTTTGACCCATTCTTTTGGTAACATGTAACAGACAAGAGTGTCTGGCTTGTACTGAGTTGTGAATATAGATGTTACTATTAAGTGGATATGGCCAGTATTTCAAGTCGTGCTCGTTAGGAGCCGTCTCAAGGAAAGGATAAAGGTAAGTACTAATGACATAAGCCTGTCACTTATCAGTGAGCTCCCTACTGGTTTTCTGCTTCCTAGACATTCTGGGGCTAAGCCCTGGGTAAACTCACTAAACCCCGAAGAGCATGCTACTCCCTTGGCCGGAAGCCTGCATCACCTCCATGTTGCCCATGACCTGTAACCCAGAAGGTCCAAATCCCTTAAGTTTGCCCTTAGTGAGTGAGCTCCATAAGCTGACCCCACACTCCGTTTTCCGTCTTTTCTTCTTATGTTACTTTTCTTTGCCCGAATTGTTTTTCACATTATGATATGAATGTGGCATCTACTACATGGAGGTCAGGCTCTGGCAATCAGTTGACCGTGACATGATGATGAAAGCCAGTACCAGCGCCCAAGAAGAAGAAGGGAGCCTCCTCTTGCAAGAAGGCTTCCTAAGGACACTCACTCCAGTGGAGGTCATCACCGCACGCCTTCTTGGTGCTCAGACCCGTGCAATTGACCCCACCAGTGAAACCATGGGGAGGAAGAGCCCTGCTTCTCAGCCTTGGGCTGCATCTTGAACTTCAGTGGACATCTAGCTCCTGATAGGTGATCTGTAGGTCCACATATAGTGCACTGGCCAGCTCCCAGGGTAGCTATGGCCAGAAGGATACATTCACCCACTTCCCCTGCCCCCTCTCCCCACCCCAGGTCTTACCTCCACTGGTTTAACCCGAAGCAGTAAAACTGGTCTTGTCATTCAAAACAAAACGAGACCAAATCTCTCAAATCCTTAGAGTCATTCTTTAACTCATTTATCTTATAGATGTCTGCTAGGTGCTAGCGCTGTGCTAAAAGTTGGGGCAGATAAGCCCGCTCTGTTGTTTCTGCTCTTGAGACGTTCTCAATCTAGTGGCAAAGGCACTAGAAAGTAGGGTATACTTTCTAATCCAACATATCCTAACACAAGTATTGCTGATGCAAGATGAGAAGAAACCACAGGAGCAAAGGCCTGGGGTAAAGACAACGGAGAGCCCCCTGGCAAGTTGAAAGCACGAGTGGGGTAAAGAAAGGGTGAAGGGTTTTCCAGTGGATTTATCAGCCTTCACAGTGTCAGGGAGCCATGATGCTTATGTCACATCTGGGAGAATCCTGGCTTCATTCTCCTGCCTTCATATGAATCTCTTACGTAGTTGTATGACCTTGTCATTACTTACTGCTGTCACCCCCACCCCCCCTTCAACCCAAGTTCTTCTAGTTTCACAGAGGGATAGTGAGTGAAGGCATGGACTTTGGAGCCAGGTTAGAATGAGCTTTGATTTTGGCCCCAGCCAGTGAATGTTTGCTTAAATTTGGGTGAGTTCTTTATCCTCTCTGAGACTTGGTTTCCTCATCTGTAAAAAGGGGATGATGAAAGAACCCACTTTATCATGGGATTGGGAGAACTGAATGGGCAGTGCATGAAAGTCACTTTGTACAGTATTTTCCTGGTAAACTGTTTTCCTTACATATTTCGATTCCCTACCCCCGCCCCCTCCCAAGTTCAGCACGCTCCCTGGGTGCAGCCTGCACTAAGATACAGTTGTCCAGCAAATTTGTAGATGAATACATATGTCTGATATTGTTTGTTTCCTGACTTCCTAGTCTCCATTGAAGGCTAAGGTTTTAATTCCATTTCAGTAAATGACAGAAATGTAGTTTCCTGATTTCAAAACATTTTAATTAAATTATTATTATTTGTTAACCTCTAAATCCTATTCCTGGAAGATGTCCACGTTGAAGTTCATTTCTGGCCCCAGAAGAGAGCAGTTTGTCAGCTTTTGGAAGATTAGGATTCAGCAGGGTTCAAGACCATTTTGAGACACAGGTTCCTTTGAGGCTTCAATCCAAGGAAGGCACATTGAAGGCCTTGTTAACGCAGGTATTAATATTCGTAATACATCCCTCAGTCTCTTCTGTATCTCAGACTCATTCCTTGTCCATGGTGCTGTGATCTGTATCACTTTATCAGCTGGACCCCAAAGGGAAAGTGCTGATAATTCACAAAACAAATAAATCTGCTCGCTGGCCCCTCTCCTGCTATTAGCCTCCAGTTTATCCGGATCCCTTTTCTTTTTTTTTTCCTCCGCTCTGGTTTCTCAGTGCAGTGCTATGTGATGGAACCACCAGGCCTGGGCATCAGAGCAGGGCTGCTGATACAGTCTCTGGGAGAAAGGGTCCCACCTGGGGCCAGCCATGCGCAGGCGCACGGGCAGGCCAGGGGAGGATGACGCTGGTCGCCCCCTCAGCACCGCACCAAGTCTTTGCCATTTAATAAAAGAATCACTTGGATTTATTGCTTTTTTCTTTCTTCTTTTTTTTTTTTTTTTTTTCTCTTTAGGGCCGCACCTTTGGCATATGAAAGTTCCCAGGCTAAGCGTGGATTCTGAGTTGTAGCTGCCAGACTACACCTCAGCCACAGCAACATAGGCTCTGAGCTGGGTCTGCAACCTGTGTCATGGAAACGCCGGATCTTTAGCCCACTGAATGAAGCCAGTGATCAAACCTGCATCCTCATGGAAACTATGTTGGGTTCTTAACCTGCTGAGCCACACTGGGAACTCTTGGGTTTATTTCTTATGCTACAATGTTATAAAGATCTGTTCATTGTACTGAACCGAAACGGTTGGGGTTTACTAGTAAAAAAAAAACACCAAACGAATAAAAGTGGAACAGGAGGCTTGACTGGATACATAATTGGGGATATAAGTTGACGTTTTAGAAACAATTATTTCACTAGTTGATTGATTTTTTTTTCCGTTATTGAGGGGGTTTTTGGATTGGGGAGGGGGTCATACAAAATGAGTTTATAGCTGTGTGAAAAAAATGATATATAAACTCAGCTCTGTGTATTTCCTTTGTGATATTTTTGAAGCATATATTGACTTTTCCTCTTAAATTTTCTGCTTAGTAAATGCAGAAGTGGCTTATTATTTATATCTTCAATCCAATCAGTTGGAGGTGTGGGCCTTCTTTATGTTTGGCATTTGAGACCCTCACTGTCCTTTTCCAGTCCTCAAGCATCTGAAAAGAATTGTGCTGTCTTGACTAGACTGCTTTCTGACGATTGGAATCACATTTGCATAAAACCTCTGGTCCTCACTTTGAGCTCTCTTTTAATCTCCCTCCCCAGGAATTCTTTTTTACACCTCTTATTAGAGCTGAGTAGCTGGGGAAAGAGGAAGCTCAGCCTTTCCTTTGAGACTGTCTGCTTGAGAAATAAAAAAAAAAAAAAAAAGTTCCACACAAGTTGTTCTAGGAATCAGGCTGCCCGCTTTCAACAAGACCCGAGGAGGTGTGTGTGAGTGTATGTGTGCAGGAACTGAAATCTGCTCTGCTTCTTTCTTCTTAGAGAAGACAAGAAATACCACATCTTGGTTTTCCGTAAAGCTGACAAAACTGATCGTAATCCATGACTTTGAACTTTAAAGTACACAAGCAGCCCCCCTAACAGAGCTCACGACCACATGAAGAGGCAGGTGTGCTGGATGGGATCAATTACAAGAACGAACAGGACTTCTGGAGTGCAGTCCTAAATGCAATTTTATTTTCATCCCTGCTTCTCCCTTAAAACCTGCTCCATGAGAAAAGCTTTACCATTGGATAAAAATTCAGTCTTCTGGCCTTTCTGCTTACTTTCAGATGAAATATGTACAGTGGCCACATTAAGGAAAAAATAATGTATGAGCACATCAAGGACAAAAAAGTGTATGTGAGCACAGCCTCACATGAGAGGTCAGGATAGCCAGTCCAAATCCACTGTTTGACATTCATGCAGAAGTAAGTTTTCACCTCCACCTCCAGCCTGCCCACCTTCTTTCTTCCTTGTGCACCTTGACCTCTACTCTCCAGCTGTCATCTCAGGCCCCTCTGGGATTGTAGAGAGAGATAAGAGAAACAGAAGAGCTCCTCCACAACCGGTGCTGTCGCAAGCTGGCTCTGCTTTCTCTGGGCTGGACTTTCTAGTAGATGATTAAAGACCACTCTGTCTCCTGTGGGGAAAGTGCAGGGTTGTGTGGGCATCACCTGCCTGCCCAGCCATCCACCCTTCTCTTGACATTAGTGCCGTTTCTTTCTTGACTCTTCCCTCTTGATGCCCGCCCTTTATCTGCACCCCCTTCCTGCAACTCTTAGACCTAGGGCACCCTTACACCATCAAGTCAAGCTCTTTCTGGGGCACAATTCTTCCTTAAAATTTGGGCAGCTGGTCCCAAAATAGCCTTCTACACTTCCAACTCTCTTCATTCCTTCATATGGGAAAGAGGTCTGTTGATTTAGGAAACCTGTTCTTAGTTATTTCTTTTGAAAATTTGCGGCTGGAACGTCATTGTTGGCATTTCCTAGGTACTGAGTTGTTGGGCCTTGTTTTAAACTTCTGTTTGATCATCCTGCTACATGTATTATAGAGATGATTCAGATCATAAGAGTTTATCCCCTGTTATGTGTATGCTATGCAGTGATGAGGACTCTGAGAGAAGCTGAGAATTGTAAGGCTTCTCTGCACGTGGGTGGCAGTCTTAAGGAGGCTTAGAGAGGAGGGGCATCTTCCCCTCCTCTAAAGGCTAAAGGATGGAGAAATTTTGGACCAAGATTGAAGGCAGAGAAGAGTATGTTGTTAAGAGGATGTTGTCTATAAATAAAACTACAAGAGGTGCTAGACCTTATGTGTGGACGTGAGAAGGCAGAGCGGACTCCTGTCGGGGGTAGGAGTCCAAGAAGACCTATAATGACTCATACCTTTATATAATCCCCTCCCTTTTAGTGTGGCTGGGACCTGTGATATGATGGGCTGTCACTTCTGTGATCACGTTATATTAGAGGCAAATGTTCAGGGAGTTTTGCAGATGTAATTAGGGTCCCTAATCAGCTGACTTTGAATTAAACGAGAGGAAGATTCTTCTGGGTGGCCCTGATTTAATTAGGTGGGACTTTGGAAGAGAGAGACTTTCCTGCTGGTCTGAAAGAAACCACACACTGTGAACTGGCCAGGGAAAAGAGTGGCCTTCAGGAGTTGAGGGTCTCAGTCCTACAGCCACAAAAAAAGGAATTCTGTCAACTTGGGTGAGCTTAGAGGAGGACTTCAATCTGCAGATAAGACCATGGCCTTGATCAATGCCAACACCACTTTTTGTCTCAAGCTGCTAAATGTGTGGTAATTTGTTACATAGCACATAGGAAATGAATACACCTCCCTGTATTAGACTGTCTCATGTTGGAGTGTGTTGAGAGACGAGGTACAAAAGTTAGTGGGAGACCTAATTAGGAAGAATTTAAGATGCCAGATTTGAGGGGAGTGTATTATTCCGTAAAGCTCCAGATATACTGTGCAAAAAACAAATCTGTATTGTTCATGTTCCATACTCTTTACAGATGGATTAGGGGAGTTTCTTCTCTGCATTGTCCTGACCTCAGGGCCCAGGCTAACGAAAACCTCTTCTGTAATGTTGCCAATGGCAATGACAGAATACAAGCAGAAGAATACAGTGAATTTCACAAAGGTGTTTACAGCTTCAGCCCCAAGGTGCCCCTCTTCACTTTTTACTCACATTTCATTGGCTAAAGCAAGTCCCATGGATACACCTAACTTCAAGGGTAGAAAGAATGACCTAGAACTATTTGTTGAATTTTATCAGTCAGTGTTTAATAGCCATTTTAAATTCTAAAACAAGAAGGTGACATGATGACTGCCAGCTTCATGGTGTAGACCCATGTCCTTTCCTTCTCATGCCAGATTCTGAAAAGGTGTGCAACTGTTCATAGCAAGCACATGGCTCAAGTTGTAGTGGATATTTCACACGACACAGAATTGGAGATGACATTTAACAAAAACAAGTGTCTTTTCTTGTATTCGTTCTTTCTACCCCGGTGTTCTTGATGGATATAAAATGAATTTTGAGCCTTTATCTATAGTAGGAATTTCCATTTTCCTGCCTCTTCTAGGCCTTCATATACTCCTTCCCGTCTCTCCTGAACCTCACTCTGTTAGTGATTTCAGAGTCAGGCAAGGAAGACTCACCAGCTTTTCAGAGAGAGAGATGCTGGGAAAAATTTTGAGAGGTATTCTAACCCAAATTGTTGTGTTAAGCCTCAGAAAAGAGGGGAAGTTTGAGCGCTAGAAAGCTGTCCCCACACAAAAATCAGTTGTACTCACGCCAGCTAGTAATAAAATTACTCCAGTTCTAACATTCTCAGGGCGCTTTCAAATCTATTACGGCTGATGTAGGAAGGACAGTGGTTATTATTCCACTTGTGATAAGTGAAAAGGTGAGGGATGGAGAAAATTTGACTTGCTTCTCTTCTTTCTCTTCCTCTCCCATCAAAATGATCTCTCAGGAAAGAATATGCAGGCATTTTACTTCTTCGAGGATTATCTACATATTAACCTTCAAAGGGAAAAGGAATCTATGTCCCCTGGGAAAATGATTTCAAGCATCAACAAAGACGGATGGGGTGGTAATGTTACAGATGGCAGATGCCATCCTGTCAATCACTGTGGAAGCCAGACACAGAGGAGGCAGGCAGAAGATGAGTGAGCATGTAGAGTGTAAAGAAGCCCACAAAGTACTGGATGGAAGAAGAAGCAAACACAGTAGGTGAGCCCAAGAAGCTTGAGAAATAGAAGGAGAAATAGGAGGTAAGGCCTATAGGACTCAAAGAAGAGGGTGCCCTAGAGGAAGAAAATGTAAATTGTCAAACTCCGTAGAAAAGGCAGCTGAAAGGAGGACGTAAAGAGTTCTGTAGATCTGGGAACTCTATGCAGTCTCCTGTGATAAATCATAATGGAAAAGAACATGGAAAAGAATGTAGGAGTTCCTGTTGTAGCTCAGCAGTAACAAACCTGACTAGTGTCTCTGAAGATGCTGGTTCGATCTCTGGCCTTGCTTAGTGGGTTAAGGATCTGGCATTCCAGGAGCTGCAGTGTAGGTTGCATACATGCCTCAGATCTGGCACTGCTGTGGTGGTGTAGGCCAGCAGCTGCAGCTCCAGTTTGACCCCTAGTACCTGGGCACTTCTATATGCTGCACGTGGGGCCCAAAAAACCAAAAAAAAAAAAAAAAATTGTATGTATTTGTATACCTGGGATTTTTTTTTTTTTTTCTTTTGATCACACCTGCAACATGCAGAAGTTCTGGGGCCAGGTATAGAACCCGTGACACAGCAGTGACTGGAGCCACAGCAGTGACAACACAGAATCCTTAACCCACTGCGCCACCAGGGAACTGAATCACTTTGTTGTAAAGCTGAAATTGACACAATATTGCAAGTCAGCTATGCTTCAATAAAATACATAAAAAGGGTTTTGTGGATGCAGTAAGTTAAGGCTATTACCAGCCAGAGGACCCCGTTATTAGTGGGGGAATAGAAACCAGATTTTTGTGAGACAGTCTGGTTTCCAAGAAGCTGTAGCGGGAATAGTGAGCAGGGTGATACCTACTGTAAGGGATCCAACCTCAGGGAATTTAAACAATTGTTACAAGGGAAGAGATCTGTATCCTAAGTAGATTTGTGTTATATTTAGAGGGGCAAGTGCTCGCAAAGAGAGAAAGGTTCATGGTGCAGATGAGAGAAGGTGCTTTTGCTCAGCAAGAGGCCTGCAGAAGCTGCATGTCCAGTGGAAGCATTGTTCTTCTCCAGTGGGGGGACATCTCCTCCTTGAAGCAAGGTCGGGGGAGGGAGGTGGGGGGAGGAGGAGGGGGAGGAGGGGGACGGGGGACATGAGGGAGACGAGGGAGGTGGGGCTGGGGGCGAGGTCCACTTCTGACTTTACTTTCTAACTACACAAGAAACTGACCAGTGGGAGGAAGGAAAGATGAAGAAGACCCAGGTCACAAGTTTTGCCCCAAATGCCATTGTGCACGTTTGGGGTCAAGCCGGGTAGCGTCTGGGGAGAGCTTTGCAGAGCACTGTCCTGCGTTTGGACAAGGCAGGAAGCAAAGGATGTCCCTTTGAGCCAGCTCTCCCTTGGCGTACCCTGACACCCCCCCCAGTCTTGACTGAAGTCCTGTGTCCAAGGCAGGGAACAGAGTAAGGGTTGAGTCTCCCTGAGTCTGAATGGAGCTTGACTTTGCACAGGGGGCCTGGCCCTGGGACTTCTGTGAGTATGGTGGAGGACAGCAATCCAAAATTTGGACTTGACCTGACTAATCGTTGGACACCTAAATCGTGAGAATACAGTCTTCAGGTCTCTTTTCACATTCCCATCTGTGTGAGAGAGATTTTCAACCTCTCGAGGGTTTTATGGCTTAGGTTTGAGTGCCTTTTTCTTTGTGAGAAATGTGTTTTATGTTGGGGGATTTGTCCTTTGTTCTGTGGAGGAACGTCTCATAAAAGACACTTGTTTTTTGGGGGAGCAGCTGTTATCAGTCAAAGCGGAGGAGGGGTTTTCATGGGCAGGACTTAGGTTGATGTACCAATCTCTTTCTTCTCCAGGGTTTTTAAGGAATCTTCCATGATTGGTTGAGCGTAAGGAATCTTCCCATGACAGCTCGATAAAGAAAGAAAGACAATAAAGACAATCAAATACGCAGTCAGTTGATGGAGATTTTTGTCTGGAATAAATTTAGAGCATCTCATAAAGTTTTTATAGATGCTACCTTTCAGATGCTTAGAATATTAGCTAGCCCAACATTTCTCTCTTCCTGATTTTTCTCACCCTTGCCTGAAAAAAAAAAAAAGTATTCGGGGATGTTCTTCCGTGTCTACTTTATGCTCGTAGCAGAGTTGATTAAATGGCTGATTTTTCTTTCTCTGTTGCTTGGCATTCTTTTCCTAAGGGATTTAATTAGAGTCTTCCACACAAATCTGACAATTAGTGGGTTTTGTTGTGGAATTCAGGATTTGAATCTTTATTTGGCATCAACATAGAAGCCTCAACAGGTCCTTCCTAAGCATAAGGTTTTGGGGCTTCGGGGCCAAAATAGAAGAAAAACAGAATTTAGGTAAAGATAAAATAGCTGATCATTCCCACGTAATAGAACAGAAAGTGACGCCATACCCAGCCTGCAGCAACTACTTGGAAGTTACGGAAAAATTCACCTAACAGGTGAAAATCTTACCAAACCAATCCCCAAATAGTTAGGAACTATATTATTCAGAATTCCACATACTGTTTCATGCTGGGTTCTTTGCAAATATGACAAGTCTCTCTTTTTCTCTGGTCCTTGAATAAAATTCCCTCCCAGTCTCTCTCTGTCTTTCTCTCTCTGTCTCCCCCCACACCCTTGCACACTTTGCTTCCCCTTGTGTGTTTGGAGAAGGAGTGCCTGAGCGTCCATGAGAAAACAAGGGTTCTGAGGCAGCTGCAGAGGAGCTGCGTCTGTGCCAGGTAAAAATATATCCATCTTTCCACATGGATGGTGCTTGATGAGCCTGTTTTAATGTCCCCTGGGCCTGAGGAGTCGTGTGACTCTATGGCATGTTTTATTACTTAATGGGAAAGAAAGTATATCGTTACAGTGAGACACCCAATCCTGCGTGATACCCCCTTATCAGAAAAATATATTGTTTTCTTCATTTTCCAAAAAAAAAAAAAAGGTATCATGTGGGGGAGAGGAGGCAGAAAGGATCTGCATCAAGAGAGAATCATCCTCTGAAAATCCTCCTCTTCCCTTAATCTTGATAAGTTAATGCTCTGATTTTTGCTAGCGAGGCTCCTCTTTTGCAGAAGAAAAGGGCAGTGAAAAGATAATTTCTTTTAATTGCATTTTTCCCCCTTCCACAGAGAAAAGCCTCTGTAGGGCACATGAATCAATATTTTTTTGTATAGTGTTGCCAGTGATTCTGTACCTCAATCAAAAGAAATTGGGTATTGTAGGATCTGAGATTAATTTTACTTATATATACATTATATATGAAGTATAATATTTATATAATATAAATATTTCAGAAAATGGTAAAATAGGGGATACAAATCCTAAACCTGTGGCTATGACTCCATTTGCCTCCTGGCTTATGAGAAACACCCACCGTGGAGGAGGGCAGGAGTCCATGGAGAAGGAGGGGCATCGTAGAGGACAAGGTCTTGAGACGCCGTGGGCAGCCACACAGGGACAGGGTCCTGGAGACCAACCTCAGGTACTCCTGATGCTCCTTGGTCTCAAGATGGGTGGGGAATGCAGACTTGGCATTTTATTTGTGGGAGCAGAAGTAATCCAAAAAAAAAAAAAAGGCATCTCACTCTGGGAGTCAGCGACTCACTCTGGGAGTCAGCATCTTCGCTCTGGGAGTCAGAAAATTTGAGCTTCGTGCCAGGAACATCATGTGCTCACAGGCATGTCCTTGGGTAGCTTCATCTGGCTCCATCTATGTTCTTTTGGAAAATGAGGCGTTTTATCTCAGGCCTGTGGCAGGTGGCAGGCAACACAGGGAACGTGGCTGCTTTAAATCTTGTTGCAAACAGATTTAAAACAGATTTAATGCCTATGAGGGAGTCCTTTCTGTGTGCCTGGTCCTGTAATAGGCTCCAGGGAGGTACGGACCGGCCACAGTTGGCTGAGACGCTAAGCTGAAGCAAGAAGAAGCTTCGGTGCGTCAGGTCCCTAGGCGGGGCTGTCCTAGTCAGCAGTAGGCTGAATGTTTGATTTACTATAGCAGCCTCCAAACTCCCTGAGGGCTTTGTGGCTAGTGTGGGCAGCTGTACAAAGGACAAAGAGTCACCATATACCCTTGTCTCTGAGCCCCGCCCCTGTATTTTAACATCTCTAAAACCAGGATATCTCTGACAGGGAGGCGTTGGTTATCGTTACAATGGCAGCTCTTTCTTGTTTTTGGTACAGGAAATAATGATGCATCTTACAATCTATGAAGTCTTACATTGAATCAAATACTCTCTGAGAAGAAAAATACCATGTCCTTGATCTCCAACACCACTATTAAGTCCAATGTTGAGAGAAGAATTTTAGATAAGTGAGTCATCAGAGCAATTCAGTCTATTACTGAAATCACTTTACAAAATGGGTCAGGGGAGATGTTTCGCATGGACCTCTCCATGCAGAGCATTTGACTTTGACTTTCAGAGCATCTGCATGCTTTATTTTCCTTAAAAATGAGTTTTCTATAATTTTATTTAAAATTTTATAAATGGGATCTTATCTGGGGGAGGACTGATGCTGACATGAGTGATTCAGTCAGACACACAGGGAAAACATTGGGTTTGCAGCCACGAACTTTATTGTGAATGTTGCTTTCAACTCCAGGCTGTCTGTTCTCGGTCAACATTGAGCTGATTCCAATTTTTTGGACTGACATGCCCCTGATTCTTCTTTATGTCCATTCCACTGTGCTTGAAGAGATACTATCTCCTGAGAGTCAAAAGGAGGTAGGAGTAGTCAGTGGAGGGAAATGAAAGAAAAAGGTTGTTCCAATCCTTATACTTTTCTTTGAAGGGAACAGATTGGATCTACCTAGCCTTTAAAAATGATCTTTTGATTTTGTCAAGGACTACTGTCCTAGAGTCCTGATATATTAGCATATTCCAGTGCCTGGTTTGATTTTTCCATTATTACTGGATTTGGGATCCCTGTCTTCCTCCTGCCATTTTTCCCCCTTCTTTGGTGCCCTGACCTCTCTGGCTATGATCATTAACCAGCTGGACTTCCGTCTTGACTTTTCCCCGCCTCCTGCTTGGTCCAGCATGTGGATGAGTCCCTTGTCTGTCAGCTCCCTAACCCTACCCCCAGCTGTCACAGTATAATGGATTTCTTTTGTCTTCTGGCAGTTATGAGTCAGACAGGCTCTTTGTTCAAATCTGAGTTAGCAAGTTACCCCACCAAA
Organism: Catagonus wagneri; assembly: GCA_004024745.2. Taxonomy (NCBI): domain Eukaryota; kingdom Metazoa; phylum Chordata; class Mammalia; order Artiodactyla; family Tayassuidae; genus Catagonus; species Catagonus wagneri. Next base: position 22,740,254 of record PVHT021183519.1, read on the forward strand.
TTAGTATGTCCTCAGTTTTCAGGTGAATGAGTAATAATAATGCCTGCCTCACACTGCTGTTATGCTGTTTAAATGGGCAGATGAATTTTAAGAGTTGAGCTTAAAATTCGGGTCATGGGAGCTATTCATCTTTTTACCAGTGGTAGTACTAGTTGTTGTAGTGGTAGTTGTGCTAGTAATATTTGGGAACACAGAGAAATCTGCACATTACTCAAATTAGTTTGTGATGACTTTTCTATGCTCTTCTGGAACAACCAGCAGGCCTTCTCCAAGATTTGCTTGAGAATTAGGTCCTTATGCCCTAAGGCACTGATTGCATGTAATGAATTAACCTGTTTCCTCTGCATTCTAGAGCAGTGCTAGCTATGTACCTTCCCTGGGAACATTGAGAAGGTAATCACTGGAATCATTTTCTGTGGGGCTTAATTCTCTCAAGAAACCTCAGTTGGGAAAAGCTGATAAAGAGTAGATTTCCATAATTCACATGAAGGAGTTTGTATTTGAAAGCCATTTGATTTAGAAGAATGAGTGTGACTCAAAGGGGAACAAAGCTAATACATAAATTCCAAATATAGCATGCTTATAAGGGATTCTGAAGACTCTTATCTCCAAGAGGAATTTTGCTGTTTAAAGTTATCCTCTGTAGACCTGATCCTGAAACCTATTTCCCAACTAATAATTTTCGTTTTTACATTATTGAACCTGAACGCTGACCATAGACTTTTCTTGCAGGTGGTGCTACCTAAGAATGTTGATGCGTTTATTTTGGAAGCCATGGGGGAATGCTGTCTGGAATTTTAGCCCATCTCATTTTTGCTACACAATTCTTATTACAAGACTAAAATATGCTTTTGGTTGACATTTGAAAAGAAAAGAAGGCAAGGGCAGCTGTCTGGAATAATGCAGCCACATCAGGCCTTCCCTTGCATTTGCTTGTCCAGGACAAGCAAAGTACTGGTACTGGTTGGAGACAAGGGGAAACTTTCCAGATTCACTTGAACTGTGAAATCACAAAACCCCCAAATACCTAGAGAGTGATGGTTGTTCTGAACTCTGCTTGGGGCGTTTGGCTCAGAATCCCCTCTAGGATGGAGGGAGAAGGTGGCCAGATGCTTTCTTTTTGATCATACCTAGATGTAGATCAGACCTAGGGAAGAAAAGAGTGATGAAGTCCAAAGGAGAGAGGTGGATGGATCGATTTTCCCCAAACAAATCATGTAATTAAGAGAAAGAGAACTCACTAGAACTGTGAAGGGGCTATTTGGCTAGAAGGCATTAGCTTTAGGAAACAGCAACACGTTTTCAGTTGTCTTTTTGGAACTGGTGACATATGGTAGTTTTGGGGGCTTCTTGAAATGTTCTCTGACTGTATTCTCTTGGGCTCGTTCTGATTTAGGGCAGTGATAAGAAGAGTGAACATGAATGGGAGCTGTAATCAGCAAAGCATCCTTCTTAAACATTCTCAATACGCACCCCTCCTCCACATTTGGAACACCTACCCCCTGGGCACCCCATCGTGAAGTAGATTAATTCAACATCAGGGTGACCCTGGGAGAGTGAAGACTTAATTGTAGCTAGAAACTGGCATAGTCATTCTACAGTTTGCAATCTTATATTTAGCCTCTTTCAATGGGCATTTATATTTAAGCTATTTAGCAAAATGAAATTTATTTTTATGGAAAGGGGCTACCTAGACACTGGTATTAAAGGGATATTTTGCTTTTCCTGTAGAGATTTATCTTCACTTTAAAGATTAAACGTGAAATAAGCCATGGAAAGAAAAAAGAAAAAGCCAAATAGTAGATCAGAAGAATCCCACTTTCAACATCTTCCAATGAGCCTACAATTAGATAAGGATTGTCAACATAGCATTTGCCAAACACCAGACAATTTTTTCCCCCTAAGATTTGGTAGACAGAGTAGGGATGTTAGGGGAAGAGAAAGTTAAAAAGGAAATTTTGTGCTGGGAAACCTAGCTCTTTCTGCATGTTTCTGAGCAAACTAAGGTAAACTGATTGTCCTCTGAACATCCAGGTGGGCTCCCGGCTATCCCCTTTCAGTGTATTTTATTATTTTATTTTATTTCATTTTATTTTTTGCTCTTTAGGGCCGCACGTGTGGCATATAGGAAGTTCCCAGGCTAGGGGTGGAATTGGAGTTGCAGCTGCCAGCCTACACCACAGCCAAGCAACACGGGATCCAAGCTGTATCTTTGAACTACGCTACAGCTTGTGGCAGTGCCAGATCCTTAACCCACCGAGCAGGGCCAGGGATGGAACCTGCATCCTCATGGATACTAGTCTGGTTTGTTACCTGCTGAGGCACAAAGGAACCTCCTTTCAGTGTATTTTAAATAGCTCAACTCATGGAGACAGGGCTGATGAAGTGATATATATATATATTTTTTAATTCCTAGTAAACTTGCAGTACACGCTACAAAAGAAAATGTTTTGTAACTCTTTTCAACTGTTTATTGCCAGGTATCATACACCCAGTTGCTTCCTCAGCTGCCACGTCCTCATCTAAATAGTAACGACTACATAGACTGGGGGGAACTTTATAATGAACAGCACACCAGTGTTATGGACCATTCTGTGGTTCACTGGCTTCAGAACAGCTTCTTGAAGTCATGCTAAAATGGGGAAACTTTGTGCCTGCCGTCAAGGAAAGTGTGTCCACGTCATCTGAGGAGAGCGTTAAGGGGATGGAGACAAAACTCAGGAACAGAGAGCCTGTTGATGATTTCAATCAAAAGCATGAGCAGTGGGCTCTGTGCTTCAATAAAACTTTTACCTGGACCTGCACATGTTGTAATGAGATATTCTGTTCATCCTATTCTGAGTCTCCGACCAAAGGGCCTGTCCTGATGGGTCTTTTGGTTTTAAAATACCCTCGTAAGGATCTTCCTTCTACATGGACCTGAACCCTGGGTGGGAGAGACCTTATACCACCAGCCTTATCCTGAGGGTATGACTAGAAATTCAGCCTCACTGTGAACCCTGAAAACTGTGCCAAGAGCATTTTGGGGGCACTAATGAGAACCATAAAATAACACTAAAGAAAGATCTGAATGAACACGCCAGATGACTGCATTTGTACTCCCTGAATTGGGTGGAAGATTTATGAATCGAGTTTCAGGCTGCCTTAGCATCTAGCCTCTCATAAAATTTGGCTGCTGCCCTGTTTAAATAAAATAGAAGATAAAAGTGGTTTCAAGAATGTGATAACAATTGTGTTATTGAAATGCTAATTTAGATGTGGCAACTGCCTAAGAGATGGACTTGCATGTGAAACATGCACCATGAAAACTCCTTTTCTCCAGTGTTGTGTGGTTGTGTGTGTGTGTGTGTGTACACACACAAATGTTTTATTCTTTGATAAGCCCTTCTATGAGTGTCGATCTTGGTATATTTCTTACCCAGCGGCTTTTTCTGTGGGGCTGCTTTATCACATATTTTAAATTATCATTTGTTGAACACATGAGTGCTCCTTTTCAAATACCACTGCATGCTTGACAAGATTTGGAACCTTCTAGAAGAGGTTCCTGGGTTCAGTGGCTCTGATCATGGACTGGCTAATTTGCTTGACTAGAGGATTCATCTGAGGCCAGGCGAAGAAAGTGGACTGTTACCACCTCAGGACCAGTTTAGTGAAGAGAACATTCTCATAGGCCTTTGACCTGGAACCCCTCAGGTAAAAAAGCTTCATCCAATCTCCTGAGTTAGTCTCAGCAGAATGATAGGCTTCTGGAAACTGAGCAGTACCCAAGGCGTTGTTGTCACGGTGGATAAACAAATGGACAGTACTTAAACCACCAGCTCTCCCCTCAGCCATGCAAATCGACAAGTAAATGCATTTGGAAACAAACACAGCCCAAGGTTTAAAAAAGGCAGCCTGGTGATAAAAATGTCTAGGGAACCTGCCACTGGCCTGTGACATTTGAGGAAAAATTCATCAGGGCTTGAGTTTACTTGTAAAGATGGTAACTATGAAACACGGTCAATATAACACTAATTGTGGGGAATATTTATTCTCTTCAAGTTGCTTTCTCCATCATGGCAAAAATGCATCATTCAGTCTCTGGAGTATTTATGCTTTCCTTTCTGTAATTATAAAGGTGGAGGCTGCTGATGTATAATACGTGGGAAGTCAAAAGGATCCAGAGAGAAATGGAAAAAACCCACGACAGACATGAAAAATACCATGTTGGAACTCGCAACCCTTGGCTCAGCGAGGGCTTTCGGGTCATCCATCTTGCCTTTGATTTGTCTGCCTTTTCACTTCAAATAGGTTTACAGGTTTTTAGCTGAAACCAATTAAAGAGAGCCAATTGGCAGGGTTAGCACTTGTGGTGTTTATGGTGTGTATTGTATTGATTTATGCCTCTCAGCAGCTACAGTGAAAAGCAAACTCTATGGAGAGGCAGGAAAACCTCATCCCGCAGAGGCATTACAGCGCGCAGGATTAATGCGAGGGCTATAATGAACGGCGCCATAAAGAAAAGTGCTGACTAGGCAAGATCAAGCAAGAAGAGATTTCTTTCTTCTCTTTTTCTTAAAAAAGACACACCAACAGGAACAGCTTAGTCACGAGTAATTATGCAAGATGCTCAGTATCTGTGGGCAACGCAGGGTTCTTTCCTGTGAAGTAGCAGAAAAGGATGCAGGGAAAGTGAACGCGTTTAGTGGTTGTGTTGTTGGCCTGTAGGTATAACGTGCTGGGCAAAGATCGAATTTGGCAACCCCGAGGGAATGAGCCAGGAGAATTTTGGATGGAAGTTACTGAGTAGCGAGACAAGATACCTTAAGATCTTACAGTCTTGTTAACAGCCAGTCAATCCCTTAAGCTTGACTGTGAAAGTACAGAGTGGGCTATTCTGGAAGATGGGAAGCCTTGGGGGAATACTCATAAAACGAGGGTGGTGGAGAAGAAACGATTTTTGAGGTCTCTCTCTGCCTTCCAGCTCTACAGGGCTGAGAAGTCTCAGTGATGCTCTTGGTCTTGATGGTTTACATCATTACTCAGAACCGTCCTCCTTGGCAGGAACTAGAGGGTGGGCAAAACACTGCATCTGTGAGTGAAGGAGTGAACAATTCTACCTTGGGGTGGGGGTAGGGGGAGAACTGTAGCCTTTGGTTTACGGCCCTCTATTACCCAGGCTTAGGAAATTCAGGAAAGGTAACCAGAAACTCCTTTGACAAGTCTTATTAATTGTTGAAGACAGAGAGCTTTGATTATCACAGAAAAAAAAAAAGGAAATGTTAAAACAAGTAAATGGTTTGGAAAATAACTCAGGTTGGATTGTCATGTAAGACTTTTATGATTTCATGTTAAACTTCATAAAGACAGGTGAGTCAGGCACAGCCTTGAATATTTGTACTGATAATAATTATTATTATGGTGCTACTATTCTTGCTTTGTCTTTGTTTAATAACTTATCCTCTTTTTTAAAAATAAATATGATGCATACATTGGCTCTTTGATTATCAAAATAGTCCTGTGAGTTGATAAGCTTAGGCGTCATTATCCCCATCTGAAAGGTGAAGAAATAGCCTGACAGAGATTAAGTGATTTATTATGGCAACTGATAAGAGGAAAGGAGAAAGGAACTAACAATTATTGAAGATTTATGACTCACCAGAATCCTGAACTGAAAATATATATGTATATAATTTCTCAGAAGTACGTATCGATTTCATTTTTTTTTTTTTAATATAAGAGGAAGCTGGAGTCAGAAGACAGATGAAGTAACAGGTTGTAACAAACAAGGGTGGGTTTTGAACCCAGGTCTCAAGCTCTATCTCATGCACTGTCTCTCTTACTTGACCATGACAGTAATTTTGTTAAAAAGTAAGTTCCCTGGTCTAGCATGAAGGGGGCTTAGAAGTGATCGCTCCATCCTAACAAGAAAAGAGTTGAACAAACTGAAAAAATGAACTCTTCTCATATCTTTCAGAGAAGGGGGATCTCAGGGCCAACTTCTGCCCCTAAACTTGAAGAGGAGACAGACTGGTAGATACAGAGAATCACAGCTTAGAGGAACAGAAACTTTGGTGGGAATCAGTACTGGGATAAGAAAACAGAACTGGGATTGATGAGTTGTTGAGGCAGTCAAAATTGTGGACAAATCTGAGAGGGAAAAATTCCAGGGACTCAGTCACTGGGTGGCCCTCATACTTTTATGAGTTTTACCTCCAGGAGAAAAAAAGAGAAAAAGAGATGAGAGAAAAGAAAAAAAATCCCTTTGGGCTCCTGGCATTGAGCGAGAGAGAGGAAAAAGTAACCATTTTGAAAAAGACTGCCCTCACTACTGGGTATTATCTGACCCTAGCCTACTTCGAGAATGGGGAAAACCCAGTTCCAGTCAGCTCTAGCCATCTTGTACCATGTTAAAAACAAATAAACAAACAAGTAAAAAAAACCCAAACCAAAAAACCAAGAGGCACTTTTGAAATTCACAGACCAGAGTAAACCTCACTAAGAGCCTGGGACTGATTCTTAGGACTATAGAATGCTTTGTCTCCTACCATGCCTCACTGTTGCATTATTAAAGACCTATTTACTGCAGTTGTTTAAACCCATACATCATGTCCACTGTTAACAGACTATGCCAAGGCAAACTGAAAGGCAAAATAACCCAGTTTGAAGAGACAGAGCAAAGATAAGAATCAGACCCAGATATGTCAGCAATGTTGGAATGATCAGATTATGTATTAAAAACAACTATAGTGTATATGATAGGGATCTAATGGAAAAGGTAAACAGTAGGCAAGAACAGATGGGTAATGTTAGAGAGATGGGAATTCTAACAGAATAAAAAAAGAAATCCTAGACATCAAAACCCTGTAATAGAAATGAAAAAATGCCTTTATGGGGTCATTAGTGGAATAGACATGAATGAAGAAAAAAATTATGAGCCTGAAATTTGTTAAGAAAACTTCTAAAACTGAAAAGCAAAGAGAAAAAAATACTGGAAAACATAGAACGGAATATCCAAGAACTGTAAGACAACTACAAAAGCTGTTATATATATACTCTGGAAGGGGGAGAAAGAGATAAAGGACAGAAACAATATTGAAAACAATACTAACTGAACATTTCCCCCAAATTAACATTATACTCCAAACCAGGGACCCCAGAAGCCCAGAAAACACCAAGGAGGATAAATGTCGGAAATATCAACAACAAAAGCCCTGTACCTATACATGTTATATTCAAAATTCTGAAAATTAAAAAAATCTTAAAAAAAACAGAGATAAACAATTTACCTATACAAGAGCAAAGATAATAATTACGTCAAACTTTTTTTCAGAAACCATGAAGGCAAGAAGCAAGTATAATGAACTACTTAGTGTTGAGAGAAAAAGTTCTACCAACCTAGAATTCTGTAATCTGAAAAATTGTTCTTCAAAAGTGGAGGAAAGGAGTTCCCACAATGGTGCAGTGGGTTAAGAATACTACTTCACTGACTCAGGTAGATGCGAGGTGCAGGTTCAGTTCTTAGCTGAGCTCAGTGGGTTAAAGGATCTGGCATTGCTGCAGCTGCAGCATAAGTCACAGCTGCGGCTGTGACTCAGTGCTTGGCCTGGGAACTTCCATATGCCTCCAATGTGCCCATTAAAAAAAAGGAAAAGAAAAAGTGAAAGAGAAATACATTCTCAAACAAAAATTGACGGAAATTGTTGCCAAAGGACCAGCTTTATTTATTTATTTTTTTAATTTTTAAAATTTTTTATTTTTGTGGCTGCACTCACAGTCTGGAATTTCCCAGGCCAGGGACTAAATCCAGACTGCAGCTGCGCCTACACTGCAGCTGTGGCAGTGCTGGATACTTTAACCCATGACACAGGGCTGGGAATCAAACCCACACCTCCATAGTGACCTGAGCCACTGCAGTATGATTCTTAACCCACTGTGCCACAGTGGAAACTCTTTCCAAGGAATGTTAGAAGATTCTTTAGAGAGCCAGGTGGGCGTGTGTGTCTGTGGGCTGTGGACTAAAGTCATTTTAGTGGCAACTCTAATCACTTTCCTCCTTAAGCAGAGGACTCCTCAGGGGCGGGCTCTGTTTTATTTTTCTGTGTGCCTCCTTTACTCACGCTGGGCCTGACGTGTTTCATTACTTAGCACGTGTTCACTGAATAAATGAATGAGTGAATGGGCTAAAAGTTGAGCTACATTTCTTTTTTGTTTCTTCTGTGTCAACTCCTTCCATTAGAATTCCCTCCTCCCTCCCTCATTCCTGGCCTCCATCTCTCTCTCTCTCTCTTTCCTCCCTTCCTTCCTTCCTTCTTCCCTTCCTTCCTTCCTTCCTTCCTTTCGTTCATCTTGGCTGTACCTGTGGCATATGGAAGTTCCTGGACTGGTGTTGAATCTGAGCTGCAGCTGCCAGCCTATACCATCCAAACACTGGATCTGAGCCACATCTGTGACCTACACCACAGCTTGAGGCAACATCGGATCTTTAACCCACTGAATGAGGCCAGGATCAAACCCACATCCTCTAGGCCGGTGGCTACAGCTCCGATTAGACTCCTAGCCTGGGACCCTCCATATGCTGCGGGTGCGGCCCTAGAAAAGGCAAAAAGACAAAAAAACAAAACAAAACAAAAAAACCCGCATCTTCACTGCTAGTATGTTGGGCCCTTAACTCTGAGCCACAATGGGAACTGCTCAATTAGAATTCCTGACTTTATCAGTTTCTCTTTCCTTCCACATCTTTAACTCTGTCCTAGTGATATCATTCCTCGTTGACACAACAAACTCCATAGTACTTATCTCTCACAGTGAATTTTCTTTCAGATTTCCTGCTTTGCTGGCTAAAGCCACACTAACCCAGTAATTATAGCAAATTTGTGTGTCAGGATTTGAAGGTTGGGTTGGTTTTGTAGAGGAAGGCTTACAAGATAGTGCATTTTGGGGCAAAGGCCAAAACACTTCTCTCAACTGGGAAGAAGAAAAGACTAGAAAGTTACAAAAGATTTTGAGATGACTATGCTTATTCTATATAGTATGCATATTAAATGAGAATATAAAAAGTGAAGCTAATTTAGAGTCTTAATGCAGAATTGGTAGAAAAAAATACATGTGATGAAGTGTTGATGAAACAAAATATTTGTAACTAACCAACCAATCAAATGGATACAATCAATCCTATTCTTAATGAGTTAAGTATAATTTTAAGCCTGGGAAAAACTAAACATAGGCAAAATAGGATGTGATTAACTGAGAATCTGAAGAAAGTACCCTGGGTTGCAAGCTAGGAAACCTAAATTCTAGCTGTGACTGGGCAAAGTAGCTGTGTGCCTTAACCTCCAGGAATCTAATTTGAATTTATCTCTGATGTGAGGGTGTGCAGACCACAAATTCTTTAGGACCTCTTTTAGATTTAACAGTCTCTTTTTATGACTTTTTTGTAGATACTTAAGCTCTGAAACACCTCAGTTTACACTCTGACCTGAATCCTAAGAAACTTTTCTACCCAGACCTGTACAACTTTTTTTTTTATAGTTACTGGAAGACACTCAGAAATGGGGCTAAGAAGTTCCCAGCTTGTAAACATTTAGTTCAGCCTTACAATTTCACAGGAGAGAAGCTGGTGCTAAGAGAGAGAAACACAGCTAAATTCACAGGGTCATATCATAGAATTATACTTAGTAAAACCTGTGTTTCCTGATATGGCTCAAGTCTTCTAACTCCTTCACCCTTTCTTCATTCATTCATTCGTCATTCACTCAGTCAGTACTTTCTGAGTACCTACTATCCAGTCAGTGTCTTTATCCTCTATCAGGAGTCGAAGAGACATAGGAAACATGATCTCGGTTTAGAAACATGATTTTCTTAGACATAAGTTTTGATAGAATCTCATTGTCATTTTTAATTTTTTTTGTAGTTGTCTTCCTTCAGCATTTGTCTGCCTTAGCTTTCTCACCAGCTAATATTAAACATTAGCTTATCTGGTGTGAACAGTAGAGCAGAATGGTAGATACTGCTTAGATTAATTAAGATATTCTTTTTTTTTTTGTCTTTTTTGTTTTTTTAGGGCAGCACCCGTGGCATATGGTGGTTCCCTGGCTAGGGGTTGAATCGGAGCTGCAGCTGCCAGCCTACACCACAGCTACAGCAACTCAGGATCAAGCCACATCTGTGACCTACACTATAGCTCACGGCAATGTTGGATCCTTAACCCACTGAGCGAGGCCAGGGATCGAACCTGAGTCCCCATGGATACTAGTCAGGTTCGTTAACCGCTGAGCCACGATGTGAACTCCTAATTAAGATATTCTAACATGCAAAAACAATAAGCCCTCCCCCTTCTCTTTATTCCCTTTATTTATTCTCAATGGTTTGAGAACACGAGTTTTATTTATTCTTCATTTAATAAACATATACCTCTGCTCCCTACAATTTTTCAGGGACCTCAACTAATGAAGGCTGTGCCAGCTTCAGTACATCCTTACAAGGCTACCCTGGGTATCGATATCTGGTCAAAGGGAAGGAAAGGGCTCAGGTGACTGCATGCAAGTTTTACAGGCCAGGCCTTGCCACAGCACTGAACATTAGCTCACATTCTATTGGGCAGAACTTAGTTGTGTGACCACTTGTAAAGTAAAGGTAGGCTGGAATATATAGTTTATTCATTGCCAGAAAGAGGAAAAAAGTACCAACAGTCTTTGCCACTTGACTTTATGCCCAACCACATGGTGAAAAGTGTCCCCAAACCACACTTTCCATTCAACCAGTGCATGAACTTCAGTTCAGATTTAGTTCAAGTTTGTGAAAGATGATTTGCTCCAATTGTTAAAGAGTGTATGAATTCAACTTACAAGGTCAACTTGCTTTTTTCCTCTGGCCCATACCAGATGCTTTCAGAATTCTCCCAAAAAATTTAAGGTTCAGTATCTACTTTCCTTCCTTCCTTCCTTCCTTCCTTCCTTCCTTCCTTCCTTCCTTCCTTCCTTCCTTCCTTTTATAGCCATATCTGTGGCATATGGAAGTTCCTGGGCCAGGGGTTGAAATGGAACTGCAGTTGAGACCTATGCTGCAGCTGCAGTAACACTGGATTTTTTTTTTTTTTTTTTTGGCCTTTTAGAGCCACACCCTCAGCATATGGAAGTTCCCAGGCTAGGGGTTGAATCAGAGCTACAGCTGCCAGCCTACATCACAGCTCATAGCAATGCTGGATCCCTGACCCCCTGAGCGAGGCCAGGGATTGATCCCACACTCTCATGGATGTTAGTCGGATTCATTTCCGCTGTGCCACGAAGGGAACTCTAACACTGGGTCTTTTTAACCTACCGTGCTGGCCTGGGGATTGAACCTACACCTCCGCAGGAACCTGATCTGCTGCAGTCTGATTCTTAGCCCACTGTACCACAGCAACAACTCCAAAAGTTCAATTAAAAAAAAAAGGTAATCAAACACAGAACATGGACTGTATAGTTTTGTCTCTGTGTCTTTCAATTTCTTCTTTACCAGGGACAAAATCATAATTACACAGCATCTCAAACAACCCACATAATACCCTTTATTCGAACAAAGGCAACAACAAAAACCCTACTTTACCTTAGAGATATTCCTGAGGGATTAATGAAAGAGAGAGACTTAACTACACCTATTTTAAAAAATCAAATGCAAATTTACTGAAGAAACAATTTCCATTTCACAGAGTATATTTGTATAATCATAGAAATATGATTTTGCCTGCTATTAACAATTCAACATTATAAAATCGTTCAACCTACCAGAAATATTTTTCAGTAACTTATATGACTAACCATTAAATCTATAATGCGGAGCTTTGATAATGACGTAGGAATGAGGGCTGGCAGGACTACCAAATCCTTTCAAAAAGACAAAAGCAATCCCAGACTGAGGTCTTCATGGGGGGGGTTCATTTGAATATAATTTTAATTTAGAAAGCCCCATTAGAGGGTTAGTACTATTTCCCTAGATTTCCATATGGCTCCCAGATTTCCGTATCACTCCTGTACTTTAGTTTCTGCTTAAATCTGTTTTGTTCAGCGAGGCTGTCCCTGACTACTTTATGAAATATAGACTTTACCGTTACTCCCTGTCCCCTTTCTTGGCTTTATTTTTGTTTTATCACACTTTTTAAAATTTCCCAGCATATTACATATTTACTTTTTTATTTGTTATTGTCTCTATGAGTCACTAAAATATAAGCTCAAGGAGGGGAGCAACCTCGGTCTCGTTCCTGATCAGTGTTCCCAGCACCTTGAACAAACAGCACCTGAATTAGATTAGGTACTCAATAAACTTAGGTTGAATAAGTGACTTGCTGATTTCATGGAGAAACAAGTTTGCTCTATGCGCATGACCCAGGCGTTGGCCATTGATTATGACCCACCGTGCTACCATAACCTTGTGTCAGTTAGCATTTGCTGCTGAAATAACCTCTCTCAAACATAGTGGCTCAAAACAGCAATTACTTATTTAGCTTGTGATTTTGTGGGTCTCAATCTGGGCTGATCTTTCAGCTGGTTGGTTTTCTTGGTCTTGGCTGGGTTTGCTCATACGTCTGTGGTCAGCTCTGAGTCAGCTAGGCGGGCTCTGCTTCTGGGGGTTGGCTGGCTGTCACCTGCAGTGATGGGGATGACAAGGCATGTGTCATCATGTAGCAGAGCTGTCCAGGCTATTTTCATGGTAGATGCTCAGGGTTTCAAGGGTGAGAGCAAGAAGGTGGAAAGCCTTTTGAAGCATATGTTCAAGAGCAGTATATTGAACTTCTGTTATAATCTATTGGTCAAAGCATGTGTTCATGGCAGCCCAGATTCAAGGAATGGAGAAAGAGTCCACCTCTACAAGGATGGAGCTGCAAAGCCTACTCTCAAGAAGATGGATTTGGGCAAAGGAAGATTTGGTGGCCACTTTTGGAACCTATCACCAAGCCATTACTGTTTTCACCTGAGGGGCCTGTGGACCCCTGATCCCAGACAAATGCCTCTTCCACTAAAGCATCATAAAATCAAGGCACCTATTCTAGAAAGTTCAAATGCACATCTAAGGGCAAGATCCTCATCTGCATATTCAAGAAGCCTCCCTTGTGCGGGAGGACTGATTGTCAGTCATCTAACAGCCATCTCCTTTTTTTTTTGCCTCCCCCACAATATTAATTATGTTCCATGCTGCATGCACCTCTGCTCTGCTATCTGCCTTACTTCTCAATAAAAAGAGATGCTGTTTCAAAATAAATGGCCTGATACACTGTAAAGAAGCTGCAGATACTTAGAAACAATATTTTCTAAATATTTATAAGCTATATTTCAAAATCTGTTACATTCAGTGAATTGTGTAAATAAATATCAGACCTGTAAGTCACCATCCCACAGCGCCAGTGCAGCTAGGCCAATTACTCATCTATAAACAGACAAGTCATCATTTCAAACTCTGTCCTCTGTCTTGCAGCTCTGTCTTTGGAGTCTATCCAGTAAACCAACAAAAGTGTGAAACTTGTTTTTTTCTTACTAAAAGAAAAAAAGAGTGCCTCTGTTAGGAGGAGGAATGGCAGTGTTGGTGTTATTTATTTTTTAATTGCTGTAGGATATGAGGGAAGCCATCTCGTTAAACTGATGCAAGTCGCAGTGGCAACAGAAGAGGGGGAAACAGTGGAGGGCACAGGGGATGGGAAGAAAGTAGAAGAAGCAGAGAGGCTTTTTTTGCTTTATTCCCTTGAAAACCTCCAGGCTTGCAGTGTTGCAGTCTGGAAGGACAGGTCAGCCAGATGATCTTCTGGAACAATATTCTGATTCCCGATTCCCTTGGCTGCAGGATAAGAATGAGAGGGAACCAGTAAGGACCACAAGTAATTCATATAAGGTGACTGTATAGAGCATCTATGCCATGCTCTTTCTCTCTGTCTTGGGGAGGCTCATCTTCCAAGAGACCAGATCCAAGTCTAGATGCAACAATGAGAAGTGTGCAGTCAAAGTTTGGAGAGAGTGAAGCTACCATACGGAGCTTGAACACAAGTCTACAAGGGCTTAGGGAAGAGATTGTTTGGTGTGGTGTCAAATTATGGGATCTTCAATGTAATCTTGAAGGGCAGGTTTCAGATGAATCTAGAAAAAGTAGGCAAGATGACAGCACTGAAAAGATAGGAATAAATTCGGGTATGTATAGAGGGTGAGAAGGTGGCACTGAGTGCAGAGAAATTTGGTCTGAATGCCTCAGGGCTGTGCTGGGGAGAAATGAGAGCCGCCAGGCAGAGAGTATAAGGTGAGGAACCTGGGACCTATTCTAGTGGTAACTGGAAGCCACCGAAGACGTTTAAACCACTATCCAAAAGTGAATATGTGAGATGCTGCGAGCAGGAATGCTGGGTTACATGTCTTAGCAAAATTTAGACTCTGGGAACCAGGATCCTTGTCCCCAGGATGAGTGTTAGGAAAGGTAAATGGAACGAACATTCTTATTGACTGCCTATAACCCACCAGGTTGATCAGAAGTTTCTGTATCAGTGGTAGATACTCACTAACAAGGGAAAGAGGTTGAGCCAGTGTCTCTCTGTTCTCATTCATATTCTCCCTCTGCAGTCCCCATCCCACATGTGAGAGGTTCTGTTTCAAGGCACAGCCAGATAGATGGACTGCATTCTCTGGGAGTAACACTTAATTTTAAGGTTTATTTTTTGGTCCATTGCTGCAAAAAATGACTCTTCCAGAAACACACTACTTGAGAACTTGAACTAATCTCTTTCGTAATGTTTATTTTTATTTATTTATTTATTTTATGGGGTGACACCCACAGCATATGGAATTGAATCTGAGCCACAGCTTCAGCATCACCCAGGCTGGGGATCAAACCCGCACCTCTGCAGTGACCTGAGCCACTGCAGTCAGATCCTTAACCCACTATGTCACAGCAGGAACTCCAAAATAATCTCTCTCTTTAGTCTCTACACTTCCCTGTGTTTGATGCTGGTATTGTACTAAAATTATCTATACACAATTTCTTTGAACAAAGGAAGAAACAAGCAAGTCTCCTGAACTTATGAAAGATCCATGCAATCATTCCTCATGCTAGCCTTTTTTATTTCCTGTCAGTATGTTCAGATCAATCTTTTTCTAATTATTTACATCGGTTAGCTCTTTTCCAACTTTTCTGAGACAGATTACTGGTTGGTGCAGGTCCCTACCAAATTTTTATCTTTATTATTTTACTCTTCTTAAATCGCCCCATCTGTTCCCTCTGTCCCCAATGCCGACACACTTTCTAGATGAAAGGTAATACTTTCTATTTTGTAGAGAGACTGAAAAACTTGCTTTAACTCATCTCACAAATTTTATTAGAATGTCCAGACCTATATTTTAGAAAATTAATAACCTATACAGTTATAAAATAACAATTATTTATCATAAATATTTAAATAATAAGAAAGTAAGAAATAATGAAATTACTGTGAATGCTAATTTTCAGAGATAAGTGCTATTAATATTATGGATTATGATATCTCCTTGCTTCTTCTATTTATTTGTAGGCACATAGATTACATATACACACAGATTTTGATCTGGGAATCAGAAAGAAAAAAAAAACATTTTTTTTTTAAGGAAAAAACAAACAAACCCGAGTCACAGTCATCATTACCCAGGATGAGGGGAAAATAGATGACATGAATATTTATATAGTCTGTCATAAGCAACGTAAAATATCAGTATTTTCCTGGTTTACTCAAACTTAGAACTTCTTTACCAAATTGAACAATACTGTATTTAAAAAAAAAAATCAGGGTCATAATAAGTGCTACTGGAGAGGGAAAAGAAAACAACAGACAGCCTAGTAATTACAGTGGTGCCAGCTACCAGAAAGGGTTAGGGGTCTCAATAAGTCTGTTAGCATTTGGAACGTTGTGACTGCCCCTTTCCAGTTTGAAATCTTACAGCCTCCACATAAATATTTTTAAAAACCCAAATTGGTTCTTCAAGGTGTGAATGACAGAGTTGGTTTCCTTTATGAAAACCGTGTGCCATTGTTTAGAAGCTGCTGAAGACTTAGCTTTAAAGATGCAGTTTATGCAAAAAAGAGAAACTTTGATCAATACAGCATAATTTTATTGATAACATCCTCCTTTGCAAAAATTTAGGAGTTAGTGAAAGCAGCTATCCAGAAAAAGAAACTACTTAAAATGTCATCAATCGATGGTCTTCTTTCCCGAAAGATTTATTCGGAGTAAAAGATGCCTGTAGAGTAAAGGGAAAACATTTTGGAAATTAACATAAAGTAGGAACAAAGCTGGTAGCTGTAATTAGTCTCTACTCTTGACAAACAGCAAAATATCAATATGGGGTGGGGTATATTTTTGTCTGAACTTAGTTCTGATTCGATAAAAGAGTTTTGATTTTGTTTTTTGTTTTTTGGTTTTCTCGCTTTTTTGCAACAAGTCACAATAATTTAACTTAAAAAGTTTCTGGAAATATTTATTGTACATAGCTGAGAAGATGAAAAGAATGTAACTATTACTCTTGGTTTGTTTTGAGGTTATTTACTTAGGGCTAAGCACCTCATTTTTCTTGTATACAAAAAGTAATTATGCAGTCAAAAGAAATATAGCTCATATACTTCAAAACATATGAAAAATGTAAAACTTTATTACACACATTAATTTCTAACAAAGGACATCTCTAACATCAGTGTAACTGGGACAAGCCAGATAAGTGATGTATATATATGGATGTTTCTCCCAAATGGGTTTTGTAAAGTCAAACAAACAAATAAACAATTTCTTCCATTATGTCTGCCTCCCCTTTATAAATTTTTACTTCCCAATATAGGCAATAGCTTTGAGGAGGTTTTTTTTTTGGTGCTTGTGTATATATTAGTATATTCCATTCAAGCTAGTCTCTAGCCCCCGGCTCCACCCTCCCATTTTTAATCTCATCATTTCATGCTACTCAAGTTGAATCCATTCCTACATGTAGCAAAGACATGAAAACCTATACATTATGAACTAAATAGTTTGATGATTTTTCCAACTTGGATCTTTCCTATTCCAACCTTCCAGAAACATCAGCAAATTCTTGGAAAGCCACTTTTAGTGTGTGCCAGGCCTGTTCTGTTTTGCCCTCACTTTTTCATTCCCTAAGAAGATAACAAGGCCTGGATTCTTGCCATCTAGGTGGAAGATTGGTGGGCTGACTTCAATTGTCTTGGGGCCCAAGACAACTTAGGTGGCAGAGGCACAATGGGCTACTGTAAAAAGTGGAAGGGTGGTGTGGTACTCACCGTGGTTGTAGAAATAACTGGAAAAATCATTTTATTATTAATGAAAATTACTGTGATAAAAGCCAAATAACAAACCTTATGTCATATGGGGTAGCAGAACGTGACATTTTAAACTGTCAAGCCAGAAGATCAATGAAATCTTCCCATTCTGGTTAAATATGCACAAATTGTCTTGATGGCTGAAGCTGTTTTCTTAAATAAGAGAAAAGGAAATTTGTGAGAGGTCTGTCTGTCTATGCTTGGGGACTGGTGAAGGGTCAGAGAGTGGCTTATAGTCCTGAGAAATATCACAAGGAAATGGAATAAATAATTTCCTCAGGATATGATAATCTATGATAATGCGGAATTTTTCAGAAAGAGAAAGCAAAGCACTTATTGAGTTCAGTCAAGCAACATGAAACCCAAACAAAATAAAATCTGTAGTCCAGCTTGACGAGTAACTGATTAACCTTAGCAAAGCAGATGGTTTTGGGGAAAATAACTGACAGAAGAGTCACACATTATTGAACTGCAATATATTTTCCCCTTTTTATTCTTTGTTTTTGTCTCTGTGGTAGAACTTAAAGGGGAAACTCTTCTAAGAAATAATTGGCTATGAACTGTGTTCAGGGATTTTCCAAATGAGATTTTTGAAATACCAGTTAGACTCTGAACTGGATGTCAGTACCCCAATATTAACTCACCAGAGAATAACTATCAAGATTTAAGTATAATGTTCCCCTTTCTATCCTTTTAAGATCCTCTCATGTGATGTTCATCCTCGTAACTCTGGGAGGTCGGGAAGGATCCAAACACTTTGCTAAAGAACTTAACATTTCAATGGCAAAATAATGCCATCTTGATATCCACCATTTTCACTTAAAATTGAAAGTGACCAAATGAGAACGATTACTCTATAGTCAAGGAAATTTCACTTACAAATCTTCTTAGGGGTTTTTTGACATCCCAAAAGGCATATGTCTCTTTAAAACGGTCAAGAATGAGATCTTTAGGGAGTTCTCCAGTGGCCTAGCAGTTAAGGATTTAGCGTTGTCACTGCTGTGGCTCGG